>JAQFWX010000033.1:0-504719 GCA_027605045.1 Phallus indusiatus | reverse complement strand
GATACTATGACGACTGATATAATATCTCGTTTGATGCTTCAATAATCTGTCAAAAGAATTTGAAATTGCATGGTGTTTTGGATCTGGCTTTCCCAAACCTACACATTACGATATAAATACAATGTTTAAGGTCCAAAGATTGAACAGCTGGTGTCGGAACTTAACCATGACCCTACCTCCAAAGATTTGTATACTCAGGCCCCATCATGAACTGCCTTACCGATGGGAAGACGGTGACTTCGGGCATTTCTAGCCAGAGTATAATGGCTCCCACTTCTGAATAATCCGGTGTAAAATACCGTCAAGCAGGTTGGTCTCTTTGTGACTTAAGGGTGGGTTCGTCAGCGAAAAACTATTCGGTTGAGAAAAGTTATGAGAACTTATGCGATTTTGTTTGAAGGTTCACTGGGAAAATCTCAACATCTGAATTATGGGAAATCTCAGCCAGATAACATAGACTAGCCTTTTAAGTTTAAGCGCTTCACTCTTTAGCTATAGCCAAATACCACCAATAGCCGGATTCTACCTTTTGCCAATATCCATGTCTCCTTTTTGAATTTTGAAAAGTAAATATCGTCAAGAGTTTCCCACAGTTCTTTTTAACTGATTAGAAAACATCAGCGTTTATACAATAAACGGATCTCAAGCCCTTGCTTTCTATGTATTCCGTTATAAACGCCCTATCAACATTTTGAAAAGTTCGAGAGAATTTGTTGAGTGGACTATAGGCGGCTGAATGAGACACGCCACCTCAGGTTTGTACTTGGAAATGCCGGGCTGTGAACCCAAAGAAATAGACTTGCATCTTCTGACATTTTGTGTCGGTCCGACTCTTCTAGCGCAGCAGAATTCGAAGACAAATATTTGAAAATCGAAATGGAAACATCAAGTCAAATCAAATCCAGGATACCCTTGGACCCCGTATCGATTCAGAATATGTTTATTACTGTGGCACAGTCTGTAAAGAACGTTTTTTGAGGCCATAGAAGAGTTAGGAATCGCTACATAAATCTAAGGATTGCGCGGGACATTGGAGCTATTCGGACTGTAAAGACACCTTCTGCCTGAAATATGGAACATGAGATAACGGCAATAGGAATTCGAAGGGAGATGTCCAAGAAGACGTTCGGAAATGAAATTAGTCCCTGCACATGAGATGGTATTTATCAGTATGCTTTTCTTTCGGGCGTGGGATCGCCTGCGGAATATTTTTGGCTGACTTCCTGTGTATGTCAACCACCATCATTTCTTATCTTCAAGAGCTTTGGTTTACTCCTTTTTTTTATGTATCCCCTCGCTGGACAAGATTGCGCTGGTCAAAGCTCGGCAGACGGAACTGGGCCAAAATTTAGAAGGACAAGATGTACGTGACATTATTGTCACACTCACACGTGCACACAAACAAACCACGTGACCTCAAACCTCCACGCGTCTTGTCTCTGACAGACTTTCACGATTATCTCATTCAACTTGTCTCCCAAACTATTCACTCAATTTCCCATTTTTACTTCCTTTCTTTTGTTTTCCTGAAGGCGCAGTAGTTCTCTCACCATGGCTGCACCCCCTTTACCACGCCTTGATGCTCGGATTAACCCTCCAACAACAACACGGCGTCCTGCACTGGCGACCGCACACAGGCATAACCAGCTTCCTTCTGCTAATCAGACACCAGCAAACATCGGGACAAAGACAAAAGAAGAGTCTCCCCGTCTGACGCGTCAAAATACGAAAACAAGACCACCTTCACCCCCTCAGGTCATTCGCGACGTCAACCGGTCGCTTCAGTTCTCCAGGGTTGGTTTCTTAGGCGAGGTACGAAAAGAGTTATCATTCAATAATGGCTTATGGTTATTGTATCTGACTGGCTGTTTCAGGGTGGTTTTGCACGAGTTTATGAAGTCAAGGATGTCAGAGGTGATCGTGGAGCCATCAAGGTCATAACAAAGTCATCACTGAAAACCAAGAAGGCGAAGACAAAGGTTTGATTCAGAAAACAGACTTAGCTGTTGCCCGTGTCATTGATGATCTCCCATAGTTATACGCTGAAATTAAGATTCACCGTTCCTTAACCCACCCAAACATCGTTAAATTCAACGAGTGTTTTGAAGATGAAGACAACGTGTATATGACACTTGAACTATGTGAAAATGGGGTACGAACGAACCTTTCTCCCCATCGCGGTTTTCTTATTTGATCAAACGTTTAGAGTTTAATGGACATGCTCCGACGACGCCGACGTTTGACAGAACCGGAAGCACGATACTTCCTAGTACAGCTCATAGGAGCCTGCCATTGGATGCACACACACCAAGTAATTCATCGTGACTTGAAACTAGGCAACCTTCTTTTGGACGCCCATATGAACATTAAAGTGGGCGATTTTGGTCTTGCTGCGTTGATCGAAAACCCTGGAGAACGAAAGAAGTCTGTTTTCATTGTTTCACTTTCAAAAAAGAAAAACTTCTTAAACAATTTCACAGAACCATATGTGGAACGCCTAACTATATTGCCCCAGAAGTGTTATTTGATACCACCAATGGACACAGTTTCGAAGTGGATACTTGGTCGATAGGTGTCATCTTGTGGGTTCCATCTTTGAATAACCTTTAGATCAGGGACTAAATTGCTTTTTCATTTTCATTTCAGGTACACCCTAATAATAGGTCGCCCACCGTTTCAGACCAAAGACGTTAAGGAAATCTACAAACGAATTCGTGATAATAAATATGAATTCCCCACCGATCGTCAAATCTCCCCCAACGCTCAAGCTTTAGTTCAGCAGATCCTAACAACAGATCCCCAGGCGCGCCCGACATTGCACGAAATTCTTGATCATGGTTTTTTCGTTGATGGGACTATACCTCCTTACATTCCCATCACCGCCCACAACGAAGTGCCATCCTTTACGCCCCCGATCACACGCCAACAGTCTACCATTAATCTCGCCAAACTTCGTAAACAAACGTTGTTGGATCAAGATCAAATATCCGAGTTCTCGGTCAGCACCGGTCCTTCTTCTAAATCGGTGACACGTAACGCGGCGACGAGCATCGCTCAGCAAGAAAGGGAGTTCCAAAAGGCGGTGCAGCCTGGTAGTCCCATCTCAGCATTACTTAGCTCCGCCCGACAGCCCCTTCTTGTGTCGAATTCGCCTAGTCCACGTGAAAATGTAGGCGTTATGCGGAAGTTGAGCAGTAGCCATCCTCCGCCGATAGCTGGTAAAGGGAAGCAATCGATCGTGACTCCTCATAAGGGGCCTTTAACGGATATTCGGGAGGAAGACGATGGTGAGGAGCCTTTGAAAGGGAACCGGGAGATCGAATCGCAAAAGGCGAGGATCGTGGCTCAAATGGTTCCGAGCTCCTCTCCCGATCCTTTAGAAGACCAGGAGAACATTCCTCCGCCACCGCCACAACCCTCCAAAGCTAAAACCAAAAAGTCCATTGCTCATATAGCTCATATACCTCCGATTGAGTCAGGAGTTGATCTCAAACCTAATGTGTTTGATGTTGTGGCCAATTCTCTAAGTACGGCGTTTGAGGCTAAGAGTCAGGGGAAATTGTTCAGGCAACCGAGTAAATTCCTTTTTTTTTCGTATTTTACTTCGTGAATTTTGACAAAATTTTAGGTCTTGATGTGGACTTAGAGTCTCCGAAGGTCTTCATCGTTTCTTGGGTTGATTATTGTAACAAATATGGCATGGGTTATGCCTTGACAGACGGTTCGGTCGGCGTTCATTTCAATGACAGTACTACTATGGTCCTCGCTCCGAACAAAAAGTAAGTACAAATCATAACCGTATTTCCCTCTTTATTCAATATTTATCAATACATTAGGAATCTGGATTATATTTCCACTCATCGTCAAGGTTCAATCTATGTTCGCAAGAATTATACGACCACAGAGTACGCCGACGAGCTCAAGAGCAAAGTCTATTTAATGAAACATTTCGAACGGTACATGATGGACCGTCTTTATGGCGATTATGAATATACCTTCCAAGACCTTAAACGCACCAAAGGCATGGATTTTGTACAAAAGTATTTAAGGATGAAGCATGTTATCGTCTTCAAACTCAGTCACGACATATTACAAGTGAGTTTTGGCGATTATAATAACCAGTATTTTTCTCATCTCGTCGCTTCACTTTCTAGTTCAACTTTTATGACCATACGAAAATAATTCTATCATCACAAGGACTGTTGGTTACCCACATCGACAAAAATTACAACCTAACGAAATGGCCATTGAGCGAACTCATGACTCGGGCACTATTGCCACCTCACCACGATGCCGCCCAGGCAAAATTACACCAACGCTTGCTGGACAAGCTTCTTTACTGTAAAGAGGTACTAGTCCACATTCGGAACGCCGAGACGGGGAATACTTCAGAAGCCAAGTTGAGTGCAAGTGCGAAACCTGAAAGCCCACCATTGCGTTAGGCACTGGATTGGCTGTAGTAATGATGGCTTGCTTGTACGACTAAAACTTCAGATTACCTTTCCCCCTGGACTAGACTCGGAACAGCTGTTTTCGGAGGAAGCGAACTCCACTTCCAATTCTATTTTCTTTATTTTTCCTGTTCTCTTCCATTTCTTACTCCTTCCGCAATTGTTATCGTTGCAAAGCATCCTATTCTTTCTGGCTTTATTTTTCGTCATCACGTCCGATTGTAACCGCACGAGATTCGCAAGGGGTCTTGTCGGTGCACTCAATCGCCTATCACATATACAGACGATCCAATGTATACGAGTTTTTTTACACGCATTGTCCAAACGAGAAAAAATAGTTATTACGGTTGTCACGAATTATTTACGTCATTTTTATGCATCACTTGTAGAAGGAAACAGGCATAGTAAGAAGAAAGATTATCCAAAAATAAGAAAAAATCCACGTTAGGAATGTTGAGCCTCCATGAGATTTTGAAGATAGCTTGGCCAATTCTTCATTCTTTTTCGAAGACGTTCCTCAAGCGAATCAGCGACCTCATGCATCGGGACTGAACCTGCATCTGGGACAGCAAGAGACGAAAATGATTCCTCCCATTGTTGAGTATTATCCTCTAGGTTGTCGACCATAACAAACTGTTCCCAGTCCAGCTCCATAGAGTTCGAGGGAGAAGACTTCACATTCGATGAAGTAGCAAGTTCAGACGGACATGCCACATTGGTGAAGCTCGTTTGAGTCTGTATGCCGATTGACCCGAACTGGCGGCCTGAGGTTTCGAATTCCTCGGCGGAAGAAACTATAGGCTCGGATGCATCTTCAGCATTACTTTCGAGAGACGCTTCTTCAACCAGAGTAGACAGCGAAGACACGAATAGTCGACTAGGCGAAGAAATAGGGGGTGGCGAGATTTCCGCCAGTTCGAGTGGCAACTGTTCGACTAGACCCCAATAATTTTCCATTAGATTGTTCGATAGCTCGTCAACGGCAGAGTCCTCGTTAACGTATCGTTGGAGTTCCTCTTTTTCTTCTTCATCAACGAGTGTGACTCGTATCGCAGGTGGAGACGGCGGTACCTCTGGAACTGGTTTATTGACATCAAATATGTTCCCATCATCTGTGTAACTTTGAGCAATTTCGGGATCTACGGGTCCTTGAGCCGCGGATCCGAGGTTATCCATAAATAGTGAGGTTTAATTTCGAAAGTTTCTGAAAAAGATGGATGCGTGGATTACGATCTGCAATTGCAGCGAGCCTGAAGTCAAGCTAGGGCTTATACTAGAGGTGTTCTAAAACCGTGACTGGGGACGGCAAGGTGCAAGATACCAAATTTGCTCGCCGTCTCTAAAGGACTTGTGACTTAGCTCCTAGACCTTATACCTTGACGTGGTGGAAGGAAAAGAGCTTGAAGAGAGAGCTTTAAGGAGGTCAGTGCGCTATATAGGGGGCCCATAATTACCTCCTAGAGACGTCACTTGCCAGTAGGCGATTCTAAATCCACAGAGACATGCACCATAAGTTTTGAGAGAATTTTTACACTTTTCAACAACATTTACTATACTGATATAATCTTGAGTGGTGAAAAGTTGATGAACGTGAACAAGCACAGATCGGCAGTACCCGTAAATTTGGCGTCAAACTTCAGCAAGTGTGGCGTGACTAAACCGTGACATTAACGTAACGAACGCGACCGTTCGTCCACACTGTGGTCCAACCTTTTCTCTCGCCAGCAAAAACGAACAGGAACGAAGTGAAGAGATACCCTTTAAAAGAAGGATTTTATTGCGAACTGCAGCAATAACTCAACTTCAACTTCTGAGCAAAAATGGCAACCTTGCAAAGTTATGTGGACCGTGAGTTATCTTAGCTTTTTCATTTGACTTACATTTGCGCTTGTTGAATCCTTATTTTCAATCTTACCTTATAACTTTTTTTCAGATCGCGTTTTGTTGGTTTTGCAAGACGGGCGATCGATCGTGGTACGTCTGCTCTTGCGGCGCTGCACTTTTTGTTGGTTTGATTAGTTCACCCGCAGGGTACACTGGCAGGATTTGATCAACGTTCCAACGTAGTCTTGTCTGATTCCAAGGAACGGATATATAGCATGGAAGAGGGTGTTGAAGAAGTTCCTTTAGGTCTATATCTCGTCAAAGGGGACATGATGTTCGTTTCATCGCTCCAGTTCATCTACTATCGGCAATCCTCCTGTGCTAACTTTTTCCTTATGACAGACTATTGATCGGAGAATTGGATACGGCTCTCGACAATGCCGTCGACCTGTCTACCATACGTGCCGAACCTCTTATGGGGATACGCTATTGACCACTATTGACGAAAAGAGGCGTTGCGCTGTCAAAAGCCACCGTGCTTATCTCAAAAGTTAACGAGATGGGAATCTCCTCGACGCGGAAAACAAGGCTGTGATATGGAAATATTCATTGGTTCTGCAACATCTCAGTGGGATCTGATATACGCCAAATCTTGATCAGCCCTTTGGCTGTTAGAACATTACCAGTATACCCTCGTCTATACTTCTTTATAGAACCACAGACCGTTAAAACGACTCAGAATAGTAAGGGGGTATAAAAAACATAATAGTTCATTATTCTGTCATGTAATACTGTGTGCATTAAAGTGCGATTGCGTTACTTCTAATACTATGCATGGAAACGTCCAACTTGAAGAAGTGAAGGGAGAAAGCGGGAAGAGGGGAAAATGTGCCCAGAAGAAATTGTAAATTTGCTTTTTAAATTCATGTTCTTGAGTGTTCTAGAGTTGATCGTGTTTATTCGCTCATCATCCTTTGGACGACTTCCAAAGCATTTTCACGAGTGAGCTCCGCAGTGTCAACCGAGGAAAGAGTTATTTGAGAGGATGATCCCGCAGAAACTCGGGGAATAGACGAGAACAACGAAAAAACATCCTTGGTCCTCGCAACGTGCTCTCTTCCTCCTGTATTAACAATAAAACGAACCAGAAGTTCGCCCTGATATTTAATTAATGACATAGACAGGGTTAGATATGAAGAAAAAATTTACCGCTTCAACAACGCACGCGACGACTATAAGCCTAAAAAGGGAGATGAGATACGTCCAACATTGAGTTAAATACATTTACCAGATAATGATCCAAGTTATTCTATCCATGGCACCCGTGTTAACATGGTCATGAATGATATCCAACTTCATTGTTTAACGTAATTCGTTTAAATAATTGTTGAAAAGGAGAAGAAAAAGCAAGGAACACGTACAAGTTCATTTGCGACACCCAACCGTTCATTTAAAACGTTTACTCGAGGACCAATTTCGAGGTATTCTCTGACGGCATCGTATAAGCCTTTAAGACTAGCTTCGCTCCAAAACAACTCCGGAACGTCAAGGACGTTTGAAACAAGATTGATCGTAGTTCTCAGGGTAAACAATTTTCCTAAATTAAATCTCTTTTTAATAATGGCTATGGCCATAGCCAAGACACGTGGAAGGAAACGGATCAGACTTGCCACTTAATCTTGTCGCTTCACGCCTCGTGAGATTGATTGAACCTGATGTAGCCAGTTCTTTGGGTATCTGTCTCGTGGAAGGATGTGACAAAACTTGATTTGACAATGATTCATAGTGTGCTAAGAGCGTGGATTGGGCAAGGGCGTGAGCAATTGAAAGGCTGAGAAGATGGGAACGTGATTTTAAAGCTAAGGGGAGTATTACTATACAGATTAATCCGATATAAACATGGTTGCGTACTAAAGAAGTCGTTGTATATCCTCGGAAATTCAACATGCGGATCCATCTTGTTGGTTATGTTAGCAGAAACGTTTTACAAAGGGTAAACTAATCTTGACATACGGTATAATGACATTCCTCAACTTCCCATTCTTCCTCGGGCCGTTTTCGGATCCATATTCCAGCAGTATCCAAATCATCAATAATATCTCTTTCTTCCATTTCGCTGAACCCGAAGAATACGGCAACACCATAAGAGAAGAATACAGCTTCGGCAATATGTTCTTCCTCAGCTAACTGTCGCTCCAAAGCTGCTGATTCACGACGTTTTGTCCGTCTTCGGAGGCTAGGCTGGAAATTGGCATCAGGCGATGTAGATATGTAACCGTCGTGGGGAAAGTTGGATTCCGGACTTTCAGCCTCAGGGAAGTATGTTCCTTCATATCCATATTGTTCATCTTCAGACATACGAGACATGATCATGGTACTTTGTGTTGGAGCTGGTGATGACCGAACATTGACTCCGGGAGCATAGCCTGGTAAAAGAGGAAGATGGTAAACCTGAAAGAAAGTCAATAAAGGTTCAAGAAAAGATCTTATCTCCAGCTAACCACATAAACCGCTTCATCGAAAACCCTAGGCAACACAGCATGCTCTCTTTTGAGAAAGGCAGCTAGCAGCTTTTTCATTACGCCCTCCGCAACTGAATAGGCCGTCAGCCGTGCATAGCCAGCACGTTCTCGCTCATCTTTAGTTAATCGTTCTCCAAGAGTTCGACTCGGACGACGTCCTGCAGCAATATCCCTATCTTCCAGATCAGTCAGCTGCTCTTCCTCGTCAGGAAGAGGTTTAGTCTGGGCTTCTGACGGCAACAGAACATGTCGTTGCGAGGTCTTGGACGTTCGAGATAACTTGGGATTTCCGAGTGGTGTTTTCGGTGCTTGAGCACTAGGAGTAAACAGAGTTCGAGACCGCGTTGGGCGTGTCCCAGGAATGTCGATTATTATGGGCGCGGATGACATACGGTTCGGTCTTGGGCGGGACATGTTTGGAGGTGCGGGTGGGGTCGGTTAAAGGTAACGCTTGTCACGCAGCACGTCACCAGCACAGTTCTTTATGCACCAGCACAACGCACAAACAACGTTTTTCAAATGTAAGTTTAGAAAATGGTAGACTCTTTTCTATTATAATGATACTATTTGTGTTTTTCATCTGAAGATGCTTGCGAGTAGAAGTCGTTTTTCCCTTTGCAATTTGTGTAGCGATCGTCGTTGAGGCTCTTGTTTCATCTTGGCTCGTTCTGAATTCCGTGATTGAATCGGAAAATTAGCCTAAAAAAACATATTCATCGGATGGCCAAGATAATACATTTTATCACAAAAGTCGTATCATGTATTAAAAAAACCCTTCATAGTCAATCCTTAACAACCCACGTCGACCAGGACCTTAGCCAACTCAAACACAATAGTCCCTCTTTACTCGTCCATGAAATCTTCTTTGAAAGCACACTCTTCCTTGATTTTTTTGGCTATGTCCTACACGGTATCAGCCCAAGTTCCTCCGTATGTCAGATTATTAGGCACGGTAACACGAATCAATAACTGTTGATCTCTGAATAGATATCTCGGTGCTCTCTTGATTGAGCCAGGAAGCGATTCCAGTAAAGTTCTTCTTAGCCCCTTCTTCTGTATTATCTGACCCGATTGTGAACTGCTAGGCAAATGTCTGACGGCTACGTCCAACTCCGACGGTGCCGCTGTTATCATCCAAACATGTATCGGTGCCTCTGCTCAGCAATGGACTTTTACTAATGGCGCTATATCCGTTTTTGGCAACATGTGTCTTGATGTCACCAATGGTGCGAACGCCGACGGTACTAAGCTGCAGATTTGGACCTGCACCGACAATAACGCCAATCAGCAGTGGCATTATAACTTCTGGGTCAATCAGCTTTCGTGGAAAGACAAAAACAAGTGTCTAGATCTCACTGATGGTAACTTGAATGACGGAAATCAGGTTAGCGGTACTGCTCGTCTCTCATCGCGACCTTGACGAGACTGTAGGTGCAAATTTGGGATTGCTCTTGGGGAAACTCCAATCAAGTATCTTTGATTTATTTGCATTGCGAGAGTCGGATGGTTTACTTTATTAGATCTGGAATACTGGATACTCATACAGCAACTTGCCCGCTAAATCAGAAAACGGTCAATCCGGAACCAATACATGCGGGACTGATTCCTCTCCCGGCTCCATGTGTCAAACGGCTTGGATAAAGTGAGTCAAAAGAAATCACAAATCAGTAGATGATATGCCTCACTATGACTAATAAGCTCCGCTGAAGATTTCTGCCTGTAAGCTTTTGTCTACTCTCGTAAGTTTAGTAGCTTCAGGTCCCGTTTTCGCGATAGGTTTGCACCTCCTAATCCCAATGGTGACATCGGCGACACCGAAAGAACTGAAGTAGCCTATTGTACTAAATCAGGACAAGGAACACGGCTCATTCCCAACGGAGCACTCAAAGGGGTTCACTTCGTCAAAACACCCGATTACGTTCAAGTAACCGGTGTAGGCGATTTGACAATGATTAATATTGCTCAGGGTGACGCTGGAGGTGAACTTGATCCTCACGGTGCAGACGGGAACGGGAATCCCATTGGAGGTCTTGTTTACGGGAATAGTTTTGGCCGGGCGTTGCAATATCATGAATGGACCATGTTCGTTTCTGCTAGCCAATTTTGTTTCAGAGCATGCGTGCGTCTTGGCTCTTTTGATTTCTTCACTTACTTGAAAAGAAAAACAGTCTAACCGCTTAATCACAACAGGTTGGACCAAGGGCTGCTGAACTTTGTCAACATATCGTAAGAAGAATGCTTCCGATCGTCTATGAAGAAGTACATAACTAAATGATTTTTATAGTACGATGAAATGGGTTGTGATTGGGTATGTCATTTTTTCAATTTCAAGAAAACGCGCTGACGTTTCTTATTCAAGAACATGCGTGAGTTTAATGAATTACGACCCGGGAATCTCATTCCCAAAACTAGACTAACCAAAAATCAACATTCAGCGGCAAACTATTCGCCTGACGTATTTGAAGACTGTTTAGGTGACGATGAGTTGAGTTAGATTAACATTTTTTATCAACAGACTCAATTGAACAAGTCACGATTTTATTAGCCTCCCGATGGGAGTGTATGGCACGTCTACATGGCATCAAGGAATTAGCCCCACACCACCCCCACATCCAGTCGCGTCGAGCAGTAGCTGTACGGCTATCCCAACTGTCAGCGTCAGTCCCGCACAACGTCGGAGCTTAGGGTTGGAAAAGCATCGCCACCGCAAGAGTCATTGAACGAAGGGACATTTGAAATACATGTGCACGTATATCGAGTGCCTGATAGGACTTTTCGTTTAGAGTTGTCGACATCATTAATATGTACAGAACGGACAGCACGGTTTATTTTTTGAATTGGCAATAAATATTTTTTCTCAAAAAATTGCTTTTTGTGTGGCCGGAATGCCTGGAAGATACAAAGCTAGTTCATTCCGTTATACATATGTACATATATGCATTCTGTTCAGCCATATCAAAGGCCTTACTAGCCCACGACTAGCCAGCAACCTTAAATGTTAGACATTCAGGGTGGCCAGTGGTTTTTTCTATTCTATTTGTTAAAGCGAGATATAATGGCTTTGTAGTTAGGCTACTAATAGGACTGGCATTCATCTTGTGGCACCGCGTGTCCGAATCCCCCCTTCCGAGCCTGGCGCTGAGAACATATTATGCCAGAACAGTTCAAGTCTTCGTCAACGAAAATTTTTTCAGGCATCCTGTGATGTGGTTTGGTGTCAGTGAGACTTTTCTCCGGAACAAAGGTAAATCCCAGTATTCATTAATTACTATGCTTCGGATTCTTTTTCTCTGACATTTGTGGAGCTTCGGGTTCCCTGGCTTGAATACAGTGTCATTGATTAGTAATTTCTAATGAACTTGAATAAGGGCGAAACCAAAAGGTATATGAATCTACGTGTATGATTTTGCCGGAGAAGCTCTAATTCAGTCATGAAAGCTCCGGTGCCAGCGAGTTGTAGATAATATGTAGTTGACTCAATGCGAACTTGAAGCCACGCTGAATTATGAGCTTCCGACTCAGGCTCGACGCAATTCATTGTCAATCGAATCATTGATTGAGAATCATTAATTTCGGGCACGTCAAAACTTTTTCTCAAGGTTTCATTTTGCTTTGACCGGAGTCATTTGACGCGCATTGCAGTAAATGGCTTTTGAAAGGCCACATTCGTTTTGGAGTGCCAACTCGGACGCAAAGAAGCAATTTAAGAACGTGAACTTTGAGGTGAATGCAACGGTTATAATCTGCATAAAAAAGACAACTCTCCTTGTATTCGCGTTGTAATCAGTTTGGTAAGCTGGTTATGACGTTGGACTGCTTTGGCATTCAAAGCAAGAAATGTAATAAGACTGTATAAACCGTGCTGTCTGATGGTCTTTGGATTGTCTTATCAACCGAAAGGCACAAGTCATTTCCGGCCTGAAAACCATCAAAAAATAAAATATTTAATAATCAAAATAAGACATGCACGGTAATACCGGTCACTAGTCACTACGTACTATGCTAATATTAGCGCTTCGCACCATATTCTTCTTTTCCTTCCCCATCCGGAGACAATATCCGAATGTCAAGGTTTATATTTTATTTTCAAAACACATTTCGGAAAGCCTCGTTGCACAGCATTTGGGGGTTATCTATGTATGTGAATATCATGTTATATCCATAAAGGAACAGCGATCCCAACGCACTTCAGGGCTGAAATTACTTAGGCTATCTGCAAAATGAGATATGTAATAAAGAAATCCGAAGGAATTACAGAGCATCGACGTGGAGTTACATTTTCATCTTATCAAAATATCAGTATACACTAGCGATGTCAGGAATAAATCTGCTCACGACATGCCCTATAGAAAATAGAAGCGTCTAATATGAAATCACAGTTTTACGTTCTCTTCCATAATGTGAAAGCCTAACGATGCCATTCGAATTTTTTAATAGGTTTTCTTTCCCGATCTCCTTTCGTATTAATATATCGTTTGACGTACTTTGCGAGGAAAGTACTCATCTCCGCCGAGTCAGAAGCAGTTTTACTTTGACATAAGTTGTCATCGCCTTGCCCTTTTTTTTTTCGAAAACACCAATCATTATGAGCGTCACCGCCGATATTGATATGTCCGCATTTGGGAGGGATCTGTCGAGGTCAACGCTCGGAGACAGTCTTTCCAAATGTCATGGATGTGAAAGGCAAAAAAAATTCCAATATCTTCGCTAAAGCTTTTGGAAACGGTCGTGGCTCTCCTGAATTGTCCATGTCGTGATGTTATATCAGGTAATTGGCGTTTTCAGAACAAGACCCAAGTGATAACAAGTGCGAACGAGTGACTTTTTTGCAAGTTGCCAGGAATACCCGTACACGTGTACTCAAATTTAGATTCTTACGTAGGCGCTCTACGGGCATACGCGAGCTAATTTATAGAGTTTAATCGAAGTACACCGATCTCCTTCTGGTAAAGAAAATTGAATTAGGAAGGTAGATGCGGTAGTTCAGGGAGTTTTGTTCCGAGAGTAAAATGACCTAGGCCAGACCAAGCCCTGGTTGCTCACTGCAGCTCCAGTAATAATAAAAGCATCATCAGCCGTAAATCCGTGATACGCCGAGTCGGATTTACAAAATCAAAAGAAAAGAAAAAAAAATGGTAATTAATCATTAGGTATCATTTCAGTATGGTTGTGCATAATAGTGATGACAACAGGTGTACAACAGACGACTCAAACAATGCGTAGTAATGGTAACAACACACAGGGACAGCATAACAAATAACGTAAGGAGAAAAAAACGAGAATAAAGAGACGATGAATGGGGAAAGAGACTTGTCAGATATTCCGAACATTATAAACTAAAAGGGTGAAACAGTGGTATATGAGAACGGGAACGACAAAGCGTGATAGAGACACCAACTACACACAAAAAGAAAATAAGTCAGCAGCGGAAGGGTTAATCTTCGATATGGCTTTAATACTCACTCCTGTAGCACGAACAAGCCGTGACCAAGCGGTAATTTGGGTTTTGGTGTTAGTGTCGAGATGGTCCATCAAGAGATCATATTGTCGTCTCAAAGGTTCAGGAGCCAATTCGACAGTACGAGTCTTTCTCACTTCGTCTTTTTGCTTTCCGAGGTATCGGTCACTTCGGAAGGTCCATTCCTCCATGCCAATGGGCCAATTACACATGACGTCCAGATGAACCTTGAGAGCTTGGTCAACCTCGGGACCGAATGTCGGAATTCGTTTGATGTCTCGGATAAAGTCCAGTCCAATTTGTTGAAACATCTTGCCTGCGTAGTCGAACGATCCTTGGATGTCTAACCGCTTTTCTTTCATGATGGCCGTAATCACGTTATGGCCATGGATACCATTTTTGCGTTCAAAGTTATAAGAGTATAGGTCCTGGATGAAACGTCGATGTCAGCCGAGTGAAAGCGAGAGAGAATGAGGAAAGAGAGAGCGAGAGAAAATAGAACTTACGTTATGGATACAAACTAGATCCATCGCTTTGAGAGTAAGACTTAGGACTTGTGGGTGCTGCATGACTTTCTCTGGGATGTCCACGTGCAGTGCCCCGACGAAGAAAATTGATTTGGTAGCAGCACTTGCGCGTCGAATTTCAAGATATTCATCGATACCTCGGATGTGTAAGTCATCGCGATCGGCTGCTTCAACGCATACAGCTTCGATATATTCCTCTAAACTTTTCCTGAGGCGCAAGGAGGAAGAAGGGACTGAAAAATCGACAATACGACCCCATAGACTGACAGTGAAGATATAATAAGTTTTTGTCCTGGCAGTCTTGACGAATGGACTTACTCTTGAGTTAATAGCCCAAGCTTGTGAGAACCTTTGGGAAGAGGGTCGTGAGGTTTCCTATTTAAAAAAATGTCGGTATGGTCGTACGTTAATAAAAAAACAGATGTAATAATCACCTCATCGCCAATAAAAGTGTGTCTGAAAGGGCACGAGCTGCCGGTCCGTCCATAACGTCGCTGAATTCATCATAGAGGAAATACCATTGGCATAAATCAGCCGTAATTCGAAGATGTTCTTCAGTGACGAAAGTGTTTGTGTAGGCCATTATCATGGTAAAGTCACATCGGTTGAAAGCATCCAAAGCCTCGGAAGGCAAGAGGTTGTAACTCTCCATCCAGTCTTGACTGGCTTGGCGAACGGATTCGTAGTAAGGAGACAAAACAGCTGGCCATGGCCATTTGGAAAGTTTCATTAAATCGGGGATGTAAAACGAACGAGGCGTCGTAGGCATGATATAATGGTTGAGGTGAGAGTGTAGGAGACAAGTGAGGGATAAGACGACTTCGGGACGACCGATCCTTGCAAGAGCACATTTTTATAGCGGAAGAGGATAGAAAAAAAATATTATTAAGCGGGACTTGAAGGACAACGTGACGACGCAGGTCAGAAAAAAGGAATGTGATCTAAGTTGATTATGTTTTGTTCCATGACAAATTGAAAATTAGGATAGGCTTACTTGCCGTAATTGTACATTGGGGTCGAGCCAAAAGCATGCTGAGCGAAAGGGTGGACAAGAATCGGTAAAAGCGGTGTGCTCCGGTTTGCCTAGATGCCAGATTTGGATATACCGTGTTAAGTCCTGCCGGCCAAGTGCTCGGTTAGGATTATCATGCGTGGCCGAAGATGTAAAGCGGAGAGTTAATCGGTGGTATTAACATTCAATTCCACCGGGATGTGGTCAATTGCAACGTGGTGTCAGACTTACACAAAGGGCCGTGTTCGAGATACATGTTCGACTGATGAGTTATCGTGCAACTTGGACTTATCTTGACAAGTTCGATTGAGAGAAAAAAAATTCTATTGGCACGCGAACATTTGATAGCCTGAGGTAGATCCAGGACTACAATGTGTCCCTGTATTTCCTTAATCGACGTTTTTCAGCTCTCCCAATTTCCGACGCTTGAGGCTTACTCACCGTGTATGTATGTATGTACAACTTAATGAAAACTCTTGGTATCGTCTAATCAGCAGCGAAATCACGCCCAGCATTCAAAAGTGAAGCCCTTGTACAAGCCCCCCGCACAGGAATCAGCAAGTGAACGCCTACAATTAAAAAATTCAATTTCGGGTGTTATTTCTAGTAATGGAAAATACCAAAAAAATGAAAACGCGTTTTCTTTTCCTTTTTTTTTTCGTCGTTGGGAGACTACCACATGGCGTCTTTTTCTTTTTCTTTGTATTCTTTTCTTCCACCGACCGGCGGTGAATTTGGCTTAACTCGAGCGATGATGGTGGGAATATCGAGGGGTTGCCAATTGAAAGCTACGTATAATGTTAATGACTGCTTGTAGGGGAGGTGAGGTGAAACGGATTCGGAAGGTGTCTAGGTGCGCAGCCGGTAAAGAAGTGCCCTGCTTTGTCATGAGGGCGCCAGTGGACGCTCCGACACCGATCATCATCATCATCATCTGGCTACCACCGTCCCCCAAAGCACTGTCGTGATGCGAGTTCTCATTACAGGTAATTTAAACTTGTTCACGTGTAAATAATTACATTGTTTTTCTGATTTTTCAAAGGCGCATCTGGTGTGCTCGGCAGCGCCATCTATGAAGCCTTCAAACGTACAGATTGCGATATATTCGGTACTGCGTTTACACGTGCTCAGGAGCGTCCTGAGTTGCATTTATTGAATCTGCTCGACTCATCGGCTCTCGAACATGCAATTCATTCTTTCAAGCCGCATTGGCTAATACACTGTGCCGCAGAAAGACGGCCTGACGTCGCGGAAAGGGACCCTGATGCTGCTACTCAAGTAAGCCGCCATAACTGGTCATTATGAGTCATGACTCATGGCATTCACGGATGGGTGCTTTCGGGTGACTATTGATCTGTAAATTTCAGTTGAATGTTGGCGTAACCTCGCAATTGGGGCAACTGGCAAGCCAGCTTGCTTTCAAATTAATATACATATCTACTGGTGCGCCCGCATAACCATGTCTTTTTTAGTCAATCCTTAGCTTTAACAACCGCCGCCACAGATTATGTCTTTGATGGGACCAAGCCTCCCTACTCTCCTGATTCTGAGACGAATCCTTTACAATTGTACGGTCGCACGAAACGGGATGGCGAACTGGCATTGCGGCACCTCGATGATCAGCATTGCCTCATTTTACGTGTCCCAGTCCTGTGCGTGACTCGTCTCTTTGTTTTTTTTTTTCGCTTTTGTATATGCCTATTCAGCCAAATAACTTATTTCTCATCTCAGCTACGGACCTACGAGCAAAAACTCAGAATCGGCGGTCAACATTTTGCTGGATGTCGTTCGTGACCAATCTGGCAAATTATACCATATGGATCATTTTGCCGCGCGCTACCCAACTAACGTACTTGACATCGCCGATTTCCTCGTTAGACTCAGTTGTAAGTATCCGTATCTATTTCCACCACTCGGACCATGTTATATCTAATTAAGCTCATACTTCTTTCTAGTATACTCAGGGAAGGTTCCTAGAATCCTTCATTATAGTGGAGCCGAACCGTTCACGAAATACGAGATGTGTTTAGTCTTCTCTCAGATTCTCGGAGTGCCTCACAAACACATCATCGCGGATACTGACGCTCCAACCGGAATTGGTGCGACAACCCGTCCGAGGGATTGCCACCTGGATTGCCGGGAAACCGAAGCCCTGAGAATTGAAGGTGGATTGGGTCTCACGGGTTTTGAAGAGTGGTGGACGAAGCGCTTGAGGGAGGAACTTTAGCCCCGTAAGTGCTGACATGGGAACGAAACTTTCCATTGTGTTTTGGTTCTTGTACTGCTTGTTTTCATAGTAATAACGTTTTACTCTCATGTGACCACTGTGTGTATATGACAGGCTCAATTGTATTATCACATGTTGTGTATTTTAGGCAATGATAACGGATGTGCCATTCCGTTAGTCAAAGTTGGCGCCGTCGAAACGCTGGAAAGAGTTAAGACGGAAGTGAGCAAGGAAAACCACTCCGACCTCAATTGGTTCGCACGGATAATACTGTTATATCCGCCGATATGTGAATTTCTGCCTCATTGACAAAGAAAAAAATGAGGCTGATGCCAAAAAGAGATCTTAGTCTCAAAAAGGGTAAAGCCTTAAGGTGAGTGACACATCTCAATCATCCGGCCCAGGGCGTATTCAGGCTCACAAGATTATGATATCCTTACGCCAAACCATTCAAATTTATCAAATTTGTCACACTCTATAATAGTTTTTTACGCCATTTCAGAAATGATATATGCCCTCACACACCTCAAATTTGTCAGTGGAGACACAAAATCCATCTATCAGCCCATGCTCGAAAATCATCAAACGAAGAAGAACCCATCTTGCGACTACTTCGCGGAACGATGCCATCGCCTTTAATTCACATTGACCCGGCCTCGGAATATATCACATCTATTCATTCGGAGAGGGCTAAGTTGCCATCGATATCGGTACCACTTGATTATCTCATCAGTTGAGTGACAAATCCGGCACGTGACCATCACGAGCTCGCCTAAGGAAATCCCCGGGCATTTGCTTTCTCCTCGACGCAACATGATCTGATTTCGAATTCGATTGATCCTCTTTTGGGTCTGGTAAACTCATTCTGGTGCTGCGCTTGATATCACCGGATTCGAGTTAGAACAGGAGTTGAGAGAGAAGTCAGCGCTTTTCGTAAGATTTGAAAAAGTCTGAACAAACTCATGTTTCTCATCATGATGATAGGAAAGAACCGTGACCATAGTTTCTGAATGACATACCCTCTATCTCAGTTCCTGGGCTTACTTGAGACGTTTTCGGAACTCCCAATATCACCAAAGCGCGATACTCGGCGTGCCATTCAAGTTGCAGAGCCAGCATACCAATTTCCTTTAAAAGGTGTATTGTTTTTTCTTCTGTCAGGCTTTGACTACCAAATGCTATTGTGGTGATAAGAGAAGATCTATCGCTCATGTTCCTGTAGAAAGGGTCAGAATGGAAGTAAAGGAGTTTTCTTAAATGGAAACCGCATCAGGCTAATGCCCTTTGAACGGATTTCTGTAAAAGGTGAGAAGATGAAAGCCATGGCTATTCAAATCTCCCGGAGACATCTTTGAACATTTACTCAAGTGAATAAATAATAATAATAAAGCTCAAGTCCGAAGCCGTCGTGGCCGTTGTGCGGCTACAACTTCTGACAAGCCTCAGTTGACATTCTTTCTTCGTCACTCCGAGGTGAAAAACAAGTTGGTAGATCCTTTTCGATTTGTTTAAACTTAAATATTTATAGATATTGAATCTGAAAAAAAAAATTGGTCCCCAGCGGATGTTATCCCATTCGTGCGGAAGATAAATCCTTTTTTGGTATGTAATGTTCAAAGGCCCCAGGTTCCTTTTTTTTACCATATGTAGTGTTTAACGGCTTACATTTATGCTCCATTCCGAAGGTCATGCGTTTGGCTCGCCGGACCGTTATCGGATTGAGAATAAACTCACTGCTTTTTCATATTCATATACGCATGACATCGCGTGATTGATAGGAACCAAGTTCAACCCGCAACCTCGAATCCTATTCATAACGCTGCGCCACAAATGACAAGGACCCTTGACTGGAGCTTTAAATCTAATTCAAACTGGATGAAAGGTGTCAAAAATCGGGTGCTAAATCTGGGTTTCATATCTGTCGTTGAACTTTGGCCAGAAAAAGAAGACCCCTTTTCGTGATGGATATTGGATACTTTGAAAAAGGCTTGATTCCGGTGACTGTTTCGAGGGTTTACGATTCATCCCTAGCAACGCTAAACCTTGAAGATGTGGTGTTTTCCGGGAGAAACGTTCGTTCCGAGTCCATTAGGAACGGAAGGTGAGATGTATCGTCAACTTCCTTTGAATGAGATCAAGTGTCCGACCCAGTTTTTCCCTTAAACTAGTAAGTACTCGCCGTCACGTCTCCACTGAATTGCATAGTTTTGGTCGGAAATATAGGGTACAGTTGTGTTCGTAAGAGGATCAATAAGTTTTCAAGACAAGTGGAATATAAGAACCTGCCGAATGTCAATCTGGGTCGACATGTGAAAAAACCTATGATGGAATTCAAGTTAGAGATAACGTGAAACACGTGAGCTTTGCACCGAGCGGCGGAGAGAAGCATCTAACAATGTAAATGAATACAGTTTCGGTCTCCTCGAATCTGCCTCATGATTCTGAACTATTTTGTGTTTATATTCGCTCAAACTTTCAACCTTCTAAAAATAATTTCATCCAGCCCCACCGGCGAACTTGAATAAACTGAATGATTGTGATGCAGGAGAAAAAGGTGACTTCCTGTCAGAAAATTCAAGCAATGACATGAGTAATACTAGTAGAGTCCCTACGGAAATTCGGGAACATGCATGCATCGCAAAAGGGCACGAAAGACGATAAGGGGCATGGCTTCACTTTATGTAGTAAAGGATCAATGCGCGTCCCGGGCGATAGCCTCTAACTTGGTATACATATAGCTGGAAGTGTTGTTCTATTCAATGTTATCAAATTTTCTGGTGCGCATGTCGTCCAATGTATCACATTCAATTTAAATTCATCTGAATGAAAAATCATCGGTTGGACATTTCAGCTTCTCTCAAAATTAAAAAATGAAAATGAAAAGCGATTCTCTTCTTTTTATCTAATCCGGTAACTTAACTTGAAAAAAAGGTGCATCATCTTCATAATAAGTGTCAATTCTCTGACACCGGAATGATTGACACCGGTCGCTGTACAGGTTCTGGTTTAGTATGTCGATATCTGTGAGCAGATCTCGAAAATTTAAATAAATCCAATTTTCATTTTTTATGAGTTTTAAAAGGGAGTTATAGAATACTGTTTCATGGTATGAGGTAAAAGACAATAATTGATTTCTATCCGGGGTTGTCAGTCGGGAGATTAAGAAGTCGGGCACCAGCGCTCGCAACTTGGTTCGGGACCTTGGGTGTGTGCCATGGCGTATGCTCTGCTTGGCCTTTTATTACCCGTCAGATTCAGACCTACGAGAATACGGATACCTGTGCAGACACATGGCTTTGGTTATCGTTAATAGTCATCGATAAAAAAACTCAACATTTAAAAGAAATGTCTCGACGCAGACTCACCACTTCGCTCGTCGTGTTTACATAATTGAATTGGCAAATCTATGAACGAAAAGAACAACTTCAGAAGCCTCGACAATTGATGTATTTTGTTGGTTTCATGACCGAGTTGCTCGATGTGATTTACGTAAAATGAGAAAACATTCAATACCTAGCAAGCAAGACAAAAGACTATTTCGTTCTTGTTGACATCTAGGAACGCGTGTCAAGAGACACATGGTGTGTCACCTAAGTTGTGCATAAGATACCGTTAATCAACGTTTGAAGTAAAACCCTAACCTTATTATGGGTGCTTCTAGACTGTAAGAGAAACGATTCATGTTGAAAAAAGAAAATGGGGGACAGTCCACAAGCGCGGCCATTCATTGAGATTTAATATTACATACAGAACAGTTGCTTCGAGTCTTCTCATGGTCTAGGACACTAGCCTTGTATTGAACAGGTCTAATATAAATCAATGTCCTTTAGCTTGTTTCACTGGTAGCACAAGAGGAAAAAAGGGGACTTGCCGTTATGTTCACAAACGTGCTGTATAATACCCGAGCTATTTTGCCAATGGTATCCCCCGGTGACAGATCTAATAAGTAGTCTCAAGATACTCAGGTTCTTTCAGAAACAAAAGGAAACATCTATATCAGTAGCCGAGGCACTAGCGTCGACGGACTTAGCTGTTCCACATCGTGGCAATTGAGTTTCGATAATCCACAACGCAGACGTCGACCGACTAGTTTGACCCTCAGTGATAGTCAACTCCTAAGTCCTGAGAAAAAGATAGATTAAAAGACCGGCGATCAAGAGAGGTAACTAATGAGGCCTTACATTTAGGTAAAGAAGAGAACTAGCAGAAGCAGAACGTGTATCAGGAATCAATTGTCAATATTGATAATGAAAGAGTTGCAAGGGCGCAAGAGAGAAAAGCATGGCATTGAAATTATGAGCGAACTGATTTCATATACATACTCGGAAGCATGGTCACCCCACGCCGAAAGAGGAGGAAAAAATTAAAAGAAAAAAATTTCCCTCGTTACAACGGAAAATAAAAGTCAGGGAGTGAATAATGAATGTCATGACCGAGCGAGATACATACATACGTAGACGAAGATGTCCAGGTCGAAAAAAAGCTTTAACGTAATGATAAGGAAAATGCCTAAATTATCTCAAGCCGAAGAAAAATGGAACGCTCATTGCTTGCCAACCATTGCGAAAAGGAACAGGGGGAAGAAAAAAAGTTTGATCAACCAATGATACCTATTTTTTTTTTTTTCATACATCTTCGCGATACGTTTTACGTCTTGGAATGCCATGTCATGGCATCGAATTAACAAGGAAAATCTTCTCGAAACACTCATATTTGCTTACAAGACATCTGTTAATGCATATTTTAGATCAAATTAATGACAAAAACTACGACAAATAAGTACAGCGCAGAGTTCTTGACTAAGGATGATAATTGTCTATCGCGGGATCACTGGTGCGCATTGGGCAACGGATCTCTCCAGTCGGTTGGATACTGCGGCATACGTGATTCAGGTTTTCAACAGAAAAAAAAACAACACATCAGCGGTCGAAATCGTCACAGATACTTTTTTCCTTTCTATCATCGTCCCACAGTTAGACCGGATAGGCTAGCCTGAACACAATCCGCGATAAGCTACACACAATACTACGTTACCCCACACCGCGGAGGTCTCTCTGGCTCGTCACAAAACAAAAAAGGAAGACCTGCTTAGGCAACGAACGTGAGGTGAAAGTGCCTAAAACGGGATTCAGATCCAGACCCTGGAGATCGACTAAAAGCTGAGGCATTCCGGACCTATGTACCTACCTTTCAAGTCGTCACCAGCCAGATCTCCACGCGGGATCCCAACCTCAGCCTCAGCAACTAACGGAAGGGGTTATAGCAGTTGAAAATCGTTCAAGCGTTTCTACTTTGAACCAATTGGATGGGCCGCACGGGCACGGTCCACTACTCGGACTCAGACTCGGACTCGGAACGGATCACGTAGGCTCCACATCCGCGATTCTTGAAGATCTTTTCTGAGTCGCCAACAAGGATCAAGATTGGAAAAAAAAACCAAAAACGAAAAGAGGGCCAATGTTACTGGATAGGATTCTAATCGGTCAGATTGGATCTAGATGATATCCCTGATCCCCTTTGTGCTGAACCTATAAGATTCATTCTGACCTGGGTTTACAGAATGTGAGAAAGTCTAGGGCCTCGGCGGAGAACTTTGGGAGGATCTAGATCTTCAGAGATACTTGCAACTACTAGGAAGAGGCGTCCCGTCGTCCGAACTTTTACGACACCTGCCAGTTCGCCGATTGGAGTTGAACATATATAATAATCGATGTTCCTTCAAGGTCGAGGATAGAGTTTATTGTCTACTTGTGTAAGGAGGAACTAGGGAGGAACTAGAACAAATGATGTCGATGCGACATGGGCAACATGATGAGCCGCCTCTTGAAGTGTCACAAGAGTTGAGCTATGAGCTTGGATTCGTGAAAAGACGGAGACGTGGTTGATCTTTAGAGTCGGGGAGCAACAAACGGACGGACGCGCCACAAAAGGACTGTCTAGAAAGTCAGACCCGCTTTGCATAATCGCTGCCATTAGAAAGAATGATAGTGGAGATTATATCCGCATTTGCTGTATTTGAACATTTTGAAATACAGAAAACCTGATCCCGAGAAAATCTTTTGAAATAGTGAGAAGGTTGAATATGGGGTAAAAATGATATAGGATACAGATACTAGACGTAAACGCCGTAATGGTTGATCGTCTCGTGATGGTGCTATGCGATGAACGATCCCGAGGACAATGGTCCACATGAAACTTCATTTGCGAAGTAAGCCTATATCTGTGAAAGGTAAAATATAGAGATGGTTCACGCTGATCAAAATGCGATAACAGATAGGAAACTTATAAATCCATCGCATGGTAGATGACTAGAGTAGGAAGCTCGTTAAGGATACGAGGTTTGAATTTGTATAAAGAGATATGGTGTAGGTGCTTATTTTTCGCGGCTGCGCAGCATTTTGAAGTCGGGGAGTAGCAAGAAAGGGACAGAAAGACCGCCTATTATAAGCAGGCCGGCGATCGGGTGTTCGTGACGTGACGGCTACAGCTAGACGAAAAAGAAGGCGACGGTATGTCTGGTGCTTCGCATTCTGGTTTTCTAGGACGCCGATAGAGTGTTTGGCGAATGAGAAGAACGTATAGAAAAAAATGAGACGGAGAGTTCGAAACCTTGCCAGATAAGCGCCTGACGACGACTATAACCGTATTTGAAGATAATAATACCTTCAAGGCCTAGATTTGCATTACTTTGTTGTAGAATGTCGAGGATGGTGTCTATGCAACAGCAAAATAAGCTATCGATATCCCCGACTGACTTTGACCTGATTTGACCAGCCCGAGATAGCACGACGGATGACACTCTAGTCTCTGCATCAAGTATCAAACTATCAAGATTCCTCGGGGAGGAAGATGTAAAGATGGACCACACTTCATATCATGTAGCTTCTGCCTGTTAATAGATCAGAAAGTATGATAGCAGATAAGAACCGGTCGAGAGGAAATATCACATGAACGTGGAATTAGAAGCTAATCCTGATAGGATGATTCATTGGAAGCTTTTTAATGAGATACTTATTGTAGGAGTTGATTATTATCCGCAGAACTTTGTGAATCGGGGGGAATATTAGGCCGGCTTACAGTCACTATATAGACGACGGTAAGTCGAATTCACGAGAGGGATACGAGACCACCTGGACCTAAGAGAAGTAACCTCGTTTGCAGACCGCTCGTAGCACGAAGGTGTTTGAAGTGAAATGGATGGTATGAAAGCCAGGACCCAACGCGACCAATTTCCCCAATTTCCTTAGTAAGCGCTCAACAAGTTCAAGCAGTCACCTCAGCCTTTCTAATAAACATTGTTAAGTTCCACCCTTTTAATTATAAGAAAAAGAAAACCTTTTTGCCCTACTCCTTCGCTCTGCTAAAAACATTGTGCAGTACCATGAGAGTTGTATAGAAGCTGACCACGGGAGGCTTGTAGGAAACGGTTTCGTTGTTGAAATACTACACCCGACCGTGGATTTTGTGATGACTGTAGTTGATTATTTCCGGAGTGCTTGAAAAGTCGGGTAACGAACGGACCTAGACGGCACGGACAGAGTTGCCTATCAAGATACATTCACGGTCGCTAATAGACCAAAAAGAAGATGACAGGCTAAGACCGTGGTCGTATTCGTGTTCAATAGTCGTATTAAGAGTACTTCCAAGGAAGCTTTACGAGTTCAATGGCTGTAATGATAACTTTAGCAGTGAGTACTGAGTTTATGAAAGTGCGAGAGCCAAGTCGAAACGAGGAGCCTGAGCGCCTAACAAACGAGCACTCAGCAGACCGCAACAAGCCGCGACCGCGCGACCTTGTGAAACAATTTAAAATCATTTCTCTTGAAAAAAAAAGGAATAAACCATTTCTTAATACTACTCTTCAAATGGAACAAAACTATGTCTTCATTATTATTATTCTCTAATAAAATCTTGCCCTTCTCTCAATCATCAGCATGATACATATATTCCTTTAACGATTTAATCCCCACTTGTCTCGCAAGCGCAAACGCACAAGCGTGGGAGATCGTTGATTTATACGTCATCGCTTCCAGTTCATTTTTTTCTGGTGTAATGCGATGTAATAAGCCTTGATTGACTAGTTCCGTAATCTATTGGAGGGGAAAGGAATTTTGAATAAAACACTAGTAATGATTTTGTTTAACTCACGGTTGCTGAAACTTGTACCCGACCTACGACCATTTCTATGTCTTTGTCCTCATCATGACGATCGGGGTCGGAGTCGTCTTCATCCTCTCTTTGCTCCAGGTAATACTCCTCCATTAACGATCCAACGATCGCAACAAGTCTATCAAGCGGAAACACCATCGGCCCCAAAAGCTTCTGTGGCACCTAAAAACTTTTTAAAAAAACTTAAACCACCTATGGTTTTCATTCTCATTCCTCACCTTTCCTTTGCTAACCCCAGCTCTAGTCTTAACAGTCCCACCACCCTTCTTCCTTCTCCCTTTCGCATCATTAACACTCCTCCCGAACAATTTTAAATCCGATTTATGAGGATTATGACTCGCTAAGAAACCGGCTATCAATATGAATTTAGCGATTGTCGTGAGTGATCGAATATGCTGTGGCAATTGATACTGATTCTCGCGAATTCGCTGGAGATGGTGACTACCGCTACCGATACCGGTACTGATACTGGCACTGGCACTGGCATTGGTATTGGTGCCGGGAGTGTCGCTTTCCGCGGTGATGGCGCTTTTGGGTTGATAAACAGCAGACGTCTGGAGAATATCCAATAGCGTTATATCCTCCGGAAACGCATTTTCACGACTCCATTGTTTAATGTGTTTTACCCGCGGATAAAGCATTTCTAGAGCATTGGCTATTAATGGCGTGAAATATTTTGTGAGACGGATTCGGGCGTCTTCGTCCGGTAGGTCTAGTTGTTCTTGGGGCGCTTGTTTCCATTGGTTGAGGATGGGTTGGACGAATATGGGCCAGCATGCTGATGCGATGTAACCCAGCTCGAGTTCGTCGATGAGAGATGCGTGGCAGATGTTTATGACTGCTGAGATAAAGTGCGAGAAGAGAGGTTTGAGTGCGGGATTGTAAGGTGATAGTAATGGAGGGTTGGGTCGAGATGGAAAGAGGGATGTTAGGAATATTTGAGAATCTGTTTGATTTTTTGAGAGAAAGTTATGGGGGAATGGATGACAAGTGCTTTCACCTTTTTTGCTGTATGATTTTATGTCGATTAAGAAAGGATGGATGGCTGATCCGTCTAGAGGTCTTAGTTCAAACCAAGAGGCCTGGGATATGGTTATAACCGAGATTGGAATGCCCGCCTGAGAAGTGTTAGAAAAAGTATGGCAAGGATGTTTGTACTCACTAGTTCGTCTAGTCTGCTCAAAGGTGTCCATAATTCAGATAGCGACTCTTTGAACTTTTCAGGACGATCGAGTACAATGATGATACCTTTCGCATCGAATTTGCGCAAGATGAGACGTAGTGCGCGTAGAAAATTGCCCAAGTCTGAGGTGTATTGTTGAATGTCTTCCACAGGTATGACCTTGTTCTGTTTCTGAATGGTCTGTAAGATGCGATGATAGAAGAGTCTTGAGGAGAAGCATTCGATGCCATTGAGAAATGAATACAAAAACGTGGTGCGCGCGAGAAGAGTTTGGATGACTTGGAGAGTGTGTCGAGTGGAGATGGGAGCATGAACGTGTATGAAACCGGGCACTGCGTCTGCGTCGAGAAACGAGGAGAGAATCTGTAAGAGTTCAGTATGGCCGGGATGGAGATCCATTGGGTCACGCGTTGTCACTTGGTGTGAGCGCTTAGCCGCGATGGTCCGTGCACATCTTCACTCCAGTATATATACCACTGCCTCTTGTTCCGTGTTTCCTCATACTTACCTTGATGGCGCGGGTGCCTTCACGTTCTTGTGCTCGCGGGCCATGGGAGTCGGCCATAGCACGGCGACACATTGTCCTCAGTCGACGCCTGTGGTTTGTATGTGGCAAATGCTGCATGCACTGTCTAAATATTTCCCTGTCCTGGTCTGCCCCCTCTGGGGTAACCGGGCTTTTTTTTTTGTGTTTTGTACAGTCCTAACCCTAACCCCAGTGTTAGTAGTTGTAGCAGTACTAATAATAACAAATTGAATCTTTGATTGGATCACCGTCGCTAAGGCGGTGATTATATTTTTTGAGTGTATGAGAAGACCTTCACCGCACCCTCGACATCAAACATGATGCATGATGCAAGATACCTCTCGTCACCAACTCTACTTGTGCCTTCACATAACAATACTCGTTTAATTCGCTCATTCATTTTCTCATCGTGTGGAACCTTTCCCCGTCGCGGTTAACCTTTATTCCCCATCAACACCCAGCCTCAGCCCCGGCCAGGCCCAAGCCGGATATTACGGCGCTCCACACCCAACATACGCAACAAAGCTTCCCTCTTTTTCTTCCCAAACTATCACCAAACACTATCTATCTATCTTCTTTCTACAACCATTCAGCCACGAGCGACGACGATATTTTTCTGATTCAACCTGGCCGCAGGGTTTTCATTTTTACCATAGTTTACCAATCCTCTTTAATTTTGTAATACCATTTTTTCAAAGAAATCAAACCAAACTAGCCACCGAACCCATACCTCGAATCCCTTATCATCAACATTCTTACTTTTATTCATGCTTTTATTTCCATTGTATCTTGTACCTCTTTTCGCTCTCCCAAAGCTCGCCTTCGCCTTCTCATTCGATCTTACATCCGTCCCAACACAATGCGGTCAGCTCCATGTTAACATCACCGAGGGCTCCGGTAAACCTCCCTACTCCGTTCTCGTCGTCCCATTCGGTGCTTCTCCCGTCACACCAGAACGACGAACCATCTTGTCCCATACTTTTAATGGCTCTTCAACGAGCTTTCAAATGGCCTATCCTGCCAACTCGGGCTTTGTCATTGCGGTGCGTCTCTCCCATGGCTGGCCGATCCTGTCTCCCTTTATACTGATGAGTTATTTTAGCTGGGAGACGCGGATGGTATTGGGACGGGAGGAACTAGTATTCCAACCAACGTTGCATCTTCCAGTGATACCTCTTGTCTACCCAACAACGTCTCCATTGAATACTCTTTCCAAGTCTTACCTTCCAACGCTATCAATCAATGCCAACCAGTCACTTTAGCATGGGGCAGTCGAACTCAAGGGTAAATATATATATATCAGATCTTTTGTTTCCGAAAATTGACAAAAAAAAAACAGCGATGTTACTATACAACTCGTCATTCCAGGCGGTATATCATCCACAATCCCACAACCAAGTCTTCAACACGGATTACAAGGAAACACAACCGGATTTAGCTGGACGCCTGATATCCCCGTTGGAACGAACATGATCCTCGTAGCGGGCGACAGTAAAGGCATAGGCACGGGAGGAAGCGCCGGTTTCTCCGTTGGAAACAATCCGAATGGCGATAGCTCGTGTATAAATGGAAACTCGCCCAGTTCGACCCCGGGTACAGCTGCAGGAGCTATCGAAACGGGAGGTTCCACTCCTGCACCTAACAACAGCAACAATTCCGGCAGCTCGACGAACGTGGGTGCTATCGTAGGCGGTGTTATCGCCGGAATAGCCATCACCCTTATCGCCGCTCTCATCACGTTCTTCTGCGTACGCAAGAGACGGCAGAATCAACTTCGGAGACGGAGACAGTCGCTTGATTTGCTGCCTGATACTGAACAGGCCACGGAAATGTATCGGCCTGATCCGTTTATCGTTCCGTCTGCGATTACGGCCAACTCTTCTCGACATGCGCGGACGGCTTCGGAGTTTTCGGATGGGAGCGATCATGAAGGCGGGGCTGGGGCGGGTGCGGGAGGAGCGGGAGGAATGACAGTGGCAGGTTCAGGTTTGCGACCGAGTATGTCCGATGCGGGTGGACGACGGTACAGCACCATTTCAACAACAGATGCGAGCGAGACGACGAATAGTAATTATCTTGGTGTTATGCGATCTGGTGGTGGATTTGGAGCTGGAAGTTCTGTTACGTCGTCATCTCGAAAATCGCCTGCTCCACCGACGTTTAGAGCTGTTAATTATGTGCAGCATGAAGATGCGGGACAGCTTAGGACGCATGATGATGGAGATGGAGATGGGAGTGAGGAAGGACGGGAGGAAGAGCCTGAGACGGTCGAGTTGCCGCCTAATTATGATGCTATTAGGAGATGAGAGTGAGATAACAAAACCTTTTTTTTTTTGGAGGGTAGTGTGTACTTTTTTTAAAAAAAAAGAAGGAGAAGAAGAAGAACGACCTCTATTTGGGTTGAAAGATGTTTTACATATTCTGAATGAGAGGACAGTTTCATCCCCCATACTACCTAATACCACTCTCCAATTCTCCTCCATGCATTCCTTTAATCGTCTTCCTACCCTTCACCTTCGCATTCTCGTTCTCATTCTCGCTCTCTTATCTTGTTACAACAACAATTACCCTCCCTCTTCATCCCATCAAATCTATATCAAGTTTTTTTGAAAAACTTGACACAAATAACTGTCTCTCTATCTCAGATGCTGCCTGTGTTTTCCATACATGTATAAATTCATTTCCTTTTCACATAACGCTTATTCACGCGCAAAAAAACTCTTTGGACTTTTGAACTTTGGACTTTGGACTTTGGACCTCGGACTCTCGGACTTTTCATCCATCCTCCATCCTCACACCACTCTTTCCGCTTCTTGCTTCTTTTACTTGGTTCTCTCCACTTTGACGCATGCTCGCCACTAGTCGCTAGTCACTGTCGTCGTTCGCTGTCGTCAAAACAAAAATAACCCACGGACTTTAGTTTTCGGTCTTCGACTATTTTCTTTACAAAACAATTTTTTTATATACGTACATTTACATAGTTGATCACTTATTACTAGGCCCGAATAGATTTATTTGATTCATTATTTATTAATTGGTTAATTGTTTCTATCACTGCATCCTTTAATTGTTTTGCTAGTGCACTGCAATAGCTCAGGCTGTACGTATATACCCTGCATTTGTGGATGTTACTGTGGATAATGCAGGCCGTTACGCGTCTAAATCATCGCTGGCGCGAGAAAGAAAGAGCATGCACATGCGTATCCATGTGCGTTTGCGGATCCGACTCATCCACCCGGTGGAGCTATACGTCACGATAATACCGAATCGCCTTGCAGATCCTGCTACCTGCATATGCATTTCATATCTATTGTGCCGGTGGCGCGCATCCAATGTGTGAAAGGAAACTCTCTATATTTAACAGACACCTTTTTTTTTACAAGCTCCAATAACGTCATAGTGTTATTTTACGACTACGCGAAGCAAACCATTGTGGAGCATTATTGAATGTTGAATATATTCAATACACACCAAATTATGTATACGAGTCAGACCCCAAACCCCAGTCCTACGCAAGTGCGACGTGCAATGTACACCTTGGGACTTTGGACTGGACTTTCCGACGTAGTACCATCCATCTTCACTCTACGAGCAAGCTTCGCTTCGCTCCAATAGAAAAGACAAAAAAAGCAGCTTACGTAGACGAAACGAAAAATTCCGGTCAAGTTCTATTATAAATGTTGTGTCTAGAAGTAATGGTAATGATTGATTAGCGCTACCACAGTGAAAAAGTCAAGATGAGCACAGATGATTGGATACGCATCGTTGTGGGCGCTCACTGGGCTGACCTGCCTGTATCACATATAATGCGCATTAATATTGAGCGGGATGCAATGTTGTCCCTAGTCTGCTATCTACCACAATCGCAGTGGTCTATACATACTGAAACATAAAATGAAAAGCAAACAGGCGATGCAGATGGCGTACTATCTTGATAGGCTCACCTCAGACCGTACTCGAGCAGGAAACTTCATCAATATATTTTTATCTTTTGTTGCTTGAAATGAGCTGTCGACGCGCTACGAAGAAGGTGTCATCACCGGGTTTCCAAGGCTCCGAGTGTTAACTTTTCGTGATGCTTCAGATTCCAGCCTTGCTGTTGAACTTAATGTCAAATCTCAAAATTCTGACATTCAATCGCTAATCCGCCGCAGTCGTCGCATTCAGTAAGGTTTGCCATAACAACTCATTCGAGTTGAAAGTTCTGACTTCTCGCGCCATACTAGTAGTGCCAGTGATTATAGGTTTTTTTGGTCACTCTTCAAACCGTCTCTTTTCGCTGGCTTTGAACAAATGTGAGTGATTTGTATAGTATTTGCATGTTACCCGAGGCACACTGCAGAGACTGAAATTGCTCTCAGTAAACGTGTATTCGTCCTGGGAGCCACTTATTGTCGTTATTGCCACCTGTGGCAGGCTGACGTTGTGATGAGTATTTTTGTTCGCTGTCCGTATCTGCTGGAGCTAGGTTTAAGAGGGGTAAAAAACAGTAGTATATGTATGATATGTAGATTGTAGAATACCGAATCGAGCTGAAGTTATACGAGAGTTAGTAGTCTACAGTTTTAATGAACATATTAGAACTAATTATGATAGTCAAGTGCATACCTCTCCTCAAATGTAATCTAACTTGGTTGCATCATCTATGGTACACCGCTCATCGGACTAAATATTCTCTCTAGTACCATCTGTTGTCATTCGCTCTCTGACTAGAGCCGATTTCAATTTTCACTGGGTCGATTAGAGACAGCAACCAGTGACTGATGCGACCCCTGACGACCCTATCTAATAGCAATTTAATAGTATGCAACATACATAGGAAATATGGCGTAAAAATCTAAGCATTATGTATGCGATATGCAAATGCAAAATCCCCACGGACACCTGGCATGGTTCCACCCGAAAATCCATACAAAATGAGAATTATGCATTTTACGATGTCGTGCGTTATCATTATGAGTAAATCGACTGTAATTAAGTTTACTTGACATGACAATAAGTGAATCTTTGATTAGATCACCGGCTACAATTCAGTCATAGTTTTTTAAATGGACTCTCCACATCAAACTACTAGTGCCAATCTAGTCATAATGATCTGCGTTTCATCTCCAAGTCTCTGACGCGCATCCTCCCATCTAGAAACCTTCAGAGTGGTGATGCTTCTCATGCAATACATATTCACTCATTAAGTGGAGAACTATTCATTATTAGTTTCACTTCTTTTTCCCGTCGCAACAATTGCTTCTTTTTGGTGTCAATAGAGTATTTAGACAATGTCTAGCAACAACGCTTTTCTTCATGCCTTTCTCTCAATTATTACCTTTCGCTCTTCTCAAGCTCGCGCTCGCTTTCTCCTTCGATCTTACATCCGTACCAACACAATGCGATCAACTCCATGTCAACATCACCGAGGGCTCCGGCACACCCCCCTACTCTGCTCTCGTCGTCCCATTCGGTGCTTCTCCCGTTATCCCAGACTGGCGAGCCATCTTATCTCACTCTTTTAATAACCCTTCAACGAGCTTTCAAATGACCTACCCAGCTAACTCGGACTTTGTCATTGCAGTGCGTCCCGGCCCTGTCTTGTTTTTGATTATTGAAACTGTATGGACGAGTTATGATAGGTAGGTGATGCGAATGGCATCGGTACAGGAGGAACCAGTATTCCAACCAATGTTGCATCCTCAAACGATACCTCTTGTCTACCCAGCAGCGACCCCAATGAATTCTTTTTCCAAATTTTACCTTCCAACGCTATCAATGAATGCGAACAAATAACTTTAGCCTGGAACAACCAAGCTCAGGGGTAAATAGATCCTTTTTATTATCTCTTATGTTAAGTTAATTTAATTCATACACACACAGGAATGTCGCCTTTCAACTCGTCATACCAGGTGGCCAATCACTCACCATCTCACAAACAACACTTCAACAAGGTTTACAGGGAGACACAACAGGATTCAACGCGGTGCCTGACATCCGGGTTGGAACGAACATTATCATTGTCGCAGGCGATAGCAGAGGCATCGGCACGGGAGGAAGCGCCAGTTTCTCGGTGGGAAACAGTCCAAACGGCGATAACTCGTGCATCAATGGAAACTCGCCCAGTTCGACTCCGGGTACTGCTGCAGGAGCTATCGAAACGGGAAGTCCCACTCCTGCACCTAATAAGAATACCAACAGCGACAGCATCAGTACCAGTACCAGTACCAGCACCAGCACCAGCACCGGCACTAGCACTAGCACTAGCAACAGCAACAGCAGTAGCAATGGCGATGGCGATGGCAATGGCAATGGCAATAGCAACAACAATAACAAATCTGGTAACTCGACAAACCTGGAAGCTATTGTAGGTGGTGCTGTCGGCGGTGGCATAGCAGCTATCATCATAGCTATTATCATAATCGCACTCGTTTCGCTCTTCTGTGTACGCAGGGTGCGCCGCAATCGACTACGTCGAAGGCGGCAGTCTCTCGATTTGTTACCCGAGATGCGAGTTGTACAGGCGACGGAAATGTATTCTCCTGCCAGTGAACCGTTTATCGTTCAGCCTTCTGCAGTAGCTACAAACTCTTCTCGGCATGCGCGAACGGAGTCGGAATTTTCTGAGAGGAGTAATTTCGAAGGAGGAGGAGGAGGAGGAAGAGGAAGAGGAGGAGTGGATGTAGGTTTACGTGCGAGTACTTCCGATGCGGGTGGGAGCTTGTACAGTACTTTACCAGCAATGGACGTGAGTGAGCCGACGACGACGACGACGAATAATCATCTTCGTGAAAGACTGGGAAGGACGAGAAATTCCGCTACGTTGCCAAGGTCACTTGTTTTCAGATCCGTTAATTATGTACAGCATGAGGATGCAGGGCAGCTTACTACGCGTAGTGGTGGATCAGGAGATAGGAATGAAGATGGTGGTGAACCTGAGACGGTGGAGTTGCCGCCTGACTACGATGCTATTAGGGTCGGATGAGAAAGAAGAAACAAATGTTGAAGGGGTTTTGTACGTTCATTTTGTCATGTACGATATTTATAAATGTCAAATGTGGATAACATGGATGGGTATCATGTGTAAATATATGCATAAAGCGGATCCGAGGTTTGAGCCAAATGTTAGAAGTTGGAATAGACAGAAAGTAGAAAAGACAAGAATAGGTGCTTATGTACGGAGACAAACCCGGCGAAGTTCTATTATATCTAGAAGTAATAATGACTGATTAGCGCTACCACACTGAAAAGTCAAGATGAGCGCAGATGATTGGATACACCCGCGCATGTGCATCACTGCGGGCGCTCAGTCTGAGATGAGCCTGTCAAGATAATACGCCATCTGCATCGCCTGTTTACGTTTCATGTTACGTTTCAGTATGTATAGACTACTGCGATGGTAGTAGATAGCAGACTAGGGACGGCATTGCATCCCGCTCAATATTAATGCGCATATACATGTGATACAGGTCAGCCCACTGTACTCGAGCAGGAAACTTAGTCAATATATTTTTATTTTTTGTTACTTGAAATGAGCTGTCGACGCGCTACGAAGAAGGTATCATCACCGGGTTTCCAAGGCCCGAATGTTAACTTTTCGTGATGCTTCAGATTCCAGCCTTGCTGTTGAACTTTATGTCAGATCTGAGAAATCTAACATTCAATCGCTAATCCACCCGCAGTCGTCTCATTAACTCATTCGAGTTGGAAACTCTGGCTTCTCGTGCCCATCCTGATAATCCCAGTGATTATAGGTTTCCGCTCACTCTTCCAACCGTCTGTTTTCCCTGGTTTTGATAATGTAAGTGATTTGTATATTTGCAGGTTACTCAAGGCTCACTACAGAGGATTGAGATTGAGATTGCTCTCAGTACATGCGCATCCGTCTTGGGAGCCACTTATGTCGTTATTGCCACCTGCTGCCATTATGATGAGTGTTTCCGTTCACTGTCTGTATATGCTGGAGCCGGGTTTAAGAGGGGTAAGAGAATAGTAACATATGTACGATATGTAGAATACCGAAATGAACAGAAAGTTACACGAGAGTCTAGTCTACAGTTTTGAACATATTTAGAGCTAAGTTTGATAGTTGAGTGAATACTTTTCCTCATATATAACTTAACTGCATCATCTAAAGTACACCGCTCATCCGGACTAAATATTCTCTCTAGTACCATTTGCTGTCATTCGTTCTCTGACTAGAGCCATTTCAATTTTCATTGGGTCAACTACTGAGACAGCAACCGATGGCTGATGCGCTGAGGACCGGGACCGGGAGCATGACTAATAGCCGTTTAATAGTGCATAACATACATGGCGTGAAGGTCTAAGCATCATGTATGCAAATGCAAAATCCCTACGGACACTCATGGTTCCACCCAACAATTCATACTAACAGAATGAGAATTATGCATTTTATGATGTCGTGCATTATTACTAGTATTATGAAGTAAATAGACTGTCAGTGATTAAGATTAAGTTTACAACAAGCGAATCTTGGATTAGATCACTGGCTACAATGAACTCTCAACATCAAACTACTAGTGCCAATACTTATATCAATTAATGATCTGGGTTTCATCTCTGAGTCTCTGACGCACATCCCCCCATCTAGAAACCCTCAGAGCGGTGATTTTTTCTCATGCAATACATGTTCACTCATTAATTCTATTCTTTATTTTTTCTATCGCAACAATCACTTTTCTTTCTTTTATTTTTTTGGGGCTAGGCATAGTCAATAAGGTATTTAGGCAAAGTCTAGCAACAACTTCGCTTTTCTTCATGCCTTTCTCTCAATTATTACCTCTTCTCGCTCTTCCCCAGCTCGCGCTCGCTTTCTCCTTCGATCTTACATCCGTACCAACACAATGCGATCAACTCCATGTCAACATCACCGAGGGCTCCGGCACACCTCCCTACTCCATTCTCGTCGTCCCATTCGGTGCTTCGCCCGTTATGCCAGACCGACGAGCCATCTTATCTCACTCTTTTAATGACCCTTCAACAAGCTTTCAAATGGCCTACCCAGCCAACTCGAACTTTGTCATTGCGGTGCGTCCCGGCCCTATCTTTTCATTTATTATTGAATATGCATGAACGAGATATATTAGGTAGGTGATGCGAATGGCATCGGTACAGGAGGAACCAGTATTCCAACCAACATTGCATCTTCAACCGATATCTCTTGTCTACCCAGCAGCGACCCCAATGAATTCTTTTTTCAAATCTTACCTTCCAACGCTATCGATGAATGCGAACAAGTGACTTTAGCCTGGAACAACCAAGCTCAAGGGTAAATCGATCATTTCCTCTATCTCTTAATTAACCTAATTCATACACAAATACACTACACAGGAATGTCGCCTTTCAACTTGTCATACCAGGTGGTCAATCATCCACCATCCCACAAACAACACTTCAACAAGGTTTACAGGGAGACACAACGGGATTCAACTGGATCCCTAATATTCCGGTTGGAACGAATATTATTATTGTCGCTGGAGATAGCAGAGGCATAGGCACGGGAGGAAACGCCGGTTTCTCGGTGGGGAACAATCCGAATGGCGATGACTCGTGTATTAATGCAAACTCGCCCAGTTCGACTCCGGGTACTGCAGCAGGAGCTATCGAAACGGGAGGTTCCACTCCTGCACCTAATAATAATAATAGCAACAGCAATAGCAATAGCAACAGCAACAGCAACAGCAACAACAGTAACAGTACTAACAGCAGCAACACCAACAAATCTGGTAACTCGACGAACCTGGGAGCTATTGTAGGTGGTGCTGTCGGCGGTACAGTAGCTACCATCATAGCCATACTCGTTACGTTCTTTTGTGTGCGCATTATACGACGCAATCGACAACGTCGAAGGCGGCAATCTCTCGATTTGTTACCGGAGATGCAATTTGGACAGGCGACGGAAGTGCCCCCTCCCGAACCGTTTATCGTTCAACCTTCTGCAGCAGCTACAAACTCTTCTCGACATGGGCGAACGGAGTCGGAGTTTTCTGAGGGGAGTAATTTTGAAGGAGGAGGAGGAGTGGGTGTAGGTTTACGCTTGAGTGTGTCCGAAGCGGGTGGGAGCTGGTACAACACTTTACCGACAATGGACGTGAGCGAGCCGACGACGTCGAACAATCATCTTCGTGAAAGACTGGGAAATACAAGAACTTCTACTACGTCGCAAAAGTCACTTGTTTTCAGATCCGTTAATTATGTACAGCATGAGGATGCGGGACAGCTTACTACACGTGGTGATAAATCAGGAAATGAGAATGACAATGTCGGTGAACCTGAGACGGTGGAGTTGCCGCCTAATTACGATGCTATTAAGGGATGAGAAAGAAGAAACAAATATTGAGGGGGTTTTTGTACGTTCATTTTGTCATCATGATGGAAAAAGAAGAAATGCAACTCATGTACGATATTTATAAATGTCAAATGTGGATAATATGGATGGGTATCATGTGCATATGCGTAAAGCGGATTCGAGGGTTGAGCCAAACGCCCTGCAGATGATCACAATATGCGTATCGCTTTGCAGATCCTGCATACGCGTCCAATGTAGAAAAGGGAAACCGTGATATATGCGATATTCAAACTTATCCCCACGGACATCCATGGTTTCACCCAAAAATTCATACAGTATGAGAATTATGCATGCATTATGGAGTCAAGACACAATGGGTTCGTATCGGTAGGCGTGCACATCAGGGAACAGGTGGTGTGCTACGTTGCGCTACATAGGCTACATAGCGCGTGTAGCCGCGTAGGACATTTCGATGTTTCATAATTCGACGTAGTTGGCCCAGCCAAATTCGTAGAGCTATGTAGTTCTACGAAATCCGTTTCCTGCGCTGTAGTCGCAACCTTTATCCGTCACTGCCGTTGTTCTTCTGTAGTTATTCTTTATAATGTAGAATCCGTAGCAATATTGTTATTTTAATTATATTCACTCTTTTTCCCTTTACGTGTTTGAATTTTTGTGAACTTCAAATATATTAAAAATAGTAAGTAATACAATGGATTTACAATTCTAACTTTAACGTTCAAGTAATCGTTGCTACTAAATAACTTTGGTACTTAAAAAACTGAACTGAGCCTCAGTAAGTAATAGTTAAGAAGGGAAAGCAGTTGGACGCAAAAGCAGGACGACGGACTCTTATATAGACAATCTGGTTAACAGGCGCTCGTGGAGCTGTGGAGCAGCAACGCACCAATCATCGTGCTCAGTTTCTCCGCCTCAGGCGTCATAATAAACATCAGTGTGGAGCGACAGCAAGAAAGTAGTGAGGAAAACGTGGGGACGGCAATGAAGACGGGGACGAGAATATTGGCGAAGAAGAGAACGATCATAGGGAAACACAGAATCTGCTCTTACCTTACCTTTGGTCAAGTTCCGCCAAGACCCTCGCGACTATCCAGATCTGTGGCCGAAAGCATTGAGGACAAGTTGTGCTGCCATTGAGGTTCGAGAATCTTATAGATGGCGGATGGCGTTGACCGTGACTAAGGTGTGAATTTAGCACTATGTAGATAACAAAAAAATACCCAAAATTTTGTACTCACCTTGAAAACACGAAGTTCTACATATTTCATGGTGAACTACATCTTGCTACATTGCCTGACGGTTTTACTGTGGAGCGTTACATGATCCTGGGTGAAATTACGTCGGCTTCATAGACGTTCGTATCAAGCGCTGGTTTTGTAGGCGTGTGTAATTTCGCTCCAATTACAAGTGCCGGAACCGGTTCCCTGATGCAGGCGTCATCTTTATACACAGTGCTCTATACATACTGAAAGAAAAAACAAAAAATGAAATCAGAAACAGGCAATGCAGAATCCTAGACTCGTTCCCAGTCTCTACTTTCCCACGCTTAGGGAGAGCCCTAAGGCGTTTTTTTGTAGAGACTGGGAAAAAATATGCGGAAGCATAGGGAGTGCAGCCGCGGGCGCTTGAGTATCGAGGACTTAGCGAAATTTCGTCCCATCAAACTACAAAACACTTCCTCCAAGCCTTTTCAACATGATTAAGATACATCAAACTGGTTTTTCAGCTTATTTATGACTTGAAAAAGCGTCATATTACTTATAACTCACTTATTAATATCCTCAATATAAACTTGATATAAACCCGGCAGGCTGACCTACAGTGCAGCTCAAGTGCAGTTGCCTGACATATTTATTGTCTTGCCTGTCTTGTTTTATATAATATCTTAAATTAGGAGCAAACGACGAGCAAAGCCTTCACAATCCGGAGATTGACTCAAACGGATAGTTTTATTGTATGAGAGGCGGTAGTTCGCGTAGGCTTACATAAGACGCAATAATGAATTAGTCAGCTACTGCTCTCGAGTCTCAAGCAAATCTCCATTGCTGTAGGAGAAGATTGGAGGATAAATATTATATTAGTATGCAATTTTAACGTATATATAAGCTACTGAACAGAAAAAATTGATGTAAAATTCATAATATATGGAGTCAATATGAGGTACTTCAAGCTCATGAGGCTGAATTTTTCTAAGTCCCCGAAACTTAGGCGCCGGCGGCTGCACTCTCTCAAGACGCGAGATTTTTTCCCAGTCCCTACGGACGAAGGCTTGGGCCTCCCTAGCCGTGGGAAAGTAGGGACTGGGTTCGAGTCTAGCAGAATCCAGATGGTGTGCTATCTAGTCACGTGTCACGGATATCATCGCCTTCCCTTTCCCTTTCACCACTATCAATCACCAACAGCAGACCAACAGCGACAACGCCATCCCGCTCAATGAATGCGCATATATACGTGATACAGATTTAGCCCACACTCGGGCATGAAACTTAATCAACGCGTTCTCTCAATGTATCAAGCAACCAGGAAGTGCCGTCGCCATGTTTCCATCGTGTTAACTTTTCGTGATGCTTCCACGCTGGACTAAATGTCAGATCCAAAAACTTTTCAACATCCGCTAATCCGTGGTTGCATTTAGTCGGGTTCTACGGTAGTAGGTTCCAAGTTGCGATAACAAGTCGTTCAAGTTAAAAGTTCTGACTTCTCGATGGACCCACTCCGAATCCAACCCTTTTAGAGACTCTGGACCCTAAACCGATTACATCTGCGCTCGTAGTGATGGCTTCTGGTGTACTCTTCAGCCGTCCCTTTTTTCTGGCTCTGAACAATGTGATTCTTTTTATATTTGCAGTTACCCGAAACTCACTAGAGCTCACTGCAGAGAATCAAATCAGTGATCTGGGTTTCATCTCTGGAATACGTCCTCCAAGCGCACCATAGCTTAAACCCAAATCACTGTCAGCTGATCGGCGCCCAGCTGCTCCCGGTACACGAGCCAAATTTAAGAGGGCAAAAAAAACGGATGTATGATACTTAAGTATGTGGAATACAGAAAATAAACAGAAGTGATATGAGAATCTAGCATACACTTCTGAACATGTTAGAAATAATATTGACAGTTGAGTGAACACCTCTCCTCGTGTATAACTTATTACATCTGAATCTTGATATATATATATATAACACTGCGATGCGCATACGGACCGCTCATTATTCGCTCTAGTGTGTTCCCACAAATGCTGTGACTTATTTTCTGACCAGGACCGATTTCCGCGGCTGATGAATCGACGATGCCTGACGACGCTATTTGATAACAGTCCAATCATAATGCATAACATATAACATGGGAGATATGACGTGAAAAACCTATGCAATATACAAAAATCCCCACGAACATCCATGATTTCATCCAAAAATACATACAGTATGGAGAATTGTGCATGCATTATGATGTCGTGCATCATTATGAGCGAATCGACTGTGATTATTTAAGTTTGTAAGTTTACACGACTTGGCAACAAGCGAATGTTGATTAGGTCACCGGCTACAATTCACTCGTGCATAGCTTTTTCAAATGAACTCTCAACATCAAAATATGATGCTTCTTAGGTCTTCCTATCCTTAATTTGTCTACCCAGTATCCATATCCATACCAAAAACCACTCGTTATTATTTCACTTTTTTCTTCCATCATCGCAACTCTTGCTTTTTCTTCATGTCTTTTTTTCGATTATTACCTTTTCTCTTTTTCGCTCTTCCCCAGCTCGCATTCGCCTTCTCATTTGATCTTACATCCGTCCCAACACAATGCGGTCAACTCAATGTCAACATCACCCAGGGCTCCGGCACACCTCCCTACTCCATTCTCGTCGTCCCATTCGGTGCTTCGCCCGTTACACCAGAACGACGAAACATCTTAACCCACTCTTTTAATGGCCCTTCAACAAGCTTTCAAATGGCCTACCCAGCCAACTCGGGCTTCGTCATCGCGGTACGTCCCGACTCTACCCTTTTTTACTATTGAACGTGCATGGACAAGTAATTACATTAGGTAGGCGATGCGAATGGTATCGCTACAGGAGGAACCAGCATTCCAACTAAGGTTGTATCTTCAAACGATACCTCTTGTCTACCCAGCAGCGCCTCCTTTGAGTTCTCTTTCCAAATTTTACCTACCACCACTATCAATCAATGCCAACAAGTGACTTTAGCATGGGTCGAACAAGCTCAGGAGTAATTCCATCCTTTCCTTTTCTCTATTTTTTATTTAGCTAATTCACAACACAAAAACGCCAACAGGGATGTCGCCTTTCAACTCATCATACCAGGCGGTCAATCATCCACCATCCCACAAACAAACCTTCAACAAGGTTTACAAGGGAACACAACGGGATTCAACTGGGTCCCTAATATCCCGGTTGGAACGAACATTATACTTGTGGCGAGCGATAATGGAGGCATAGGCACGGGAGGAAGCGCCGGTTTCTCGGTGGGGAACAATCCGAATGGCGATGACTCGTGTATTAATGGAAACTCGCCCAGTTCGACTCCGGGTTCTGCAGCAGGAGCTATCGAAACGGGAGATTCCTCTCCTGCACCAAATAATAATAATGACAACGGCAACAACAAATCTGGTAGCTCGACGAGCACGGGAGCTATTGTAGGCGGCGTTGTCGCCGGTATAACAGCTATCATCATCGCCGTACTCATCACGCTCTTTTGCGTGCGCAGGATGCGACACAATCAACAACGTCGAAGACGGCAGTCTCTCGATTTGTTACCGGATATTGGACAGGGACAGGCGATGGAAATGCACCGTCCTGAATCGTTGATCACTCCTTTTACAGCAACTACGAATACCAACTCGTCTCGACATGCGCGAACGGCGTCGGAACTTTCTGAGGGGAGTGATGATGAAAGCAGAGGAAGGAGTAGAAGTGGAGGAGGAGGTATGAGTGTAGGTGGTTTACGCGCGAGTACAGCGTCCGACGCGGATGGGAGATGGTACAGCGCTGTATCGACGACGGAAGGGAGCGAGACGAGACGAGGAAAGACGGTGCCACCTGTTTTCAGATCCGTTAATTATGTGCAGCATGAGGATGCGGGCCAGCTTGCTGCACGATCCGGCGATAACGAAGATAGTGTTGAACCTGAGACTGTGGAGTTGCCGCCTAATTATGATTCTATTAGTACTAAGAGATGAGAAAGAATTCTGAGAAAAATAACCGAAAGGAGGTTTTTGTACGTTCATTTGGTCGTGGAAGAAGAGGAAGAAATGCATATTTCATATTTTTACATACAACCTACTCTCTTATTTTTTTCTTCTATTGCATACAGTAAAAAGCTTGTCGATTACTTACTCGGGTCGAATTGATTTATTTGATTTATTTGGTTTTACAGTGCTACGTGTTGAATTGTTTGTTTGTTTCTGATATCCATGTTTTATTAATGCACTGCAGGAGCTGTACATGTACGATGTCTATAAATGTCAAACGTGGATATCGTGGATTCATGGGCATCCTGTGCTATGATACGCGTAAGATAGCTCCAGAGGCGGAGCCAAATGCCCTGCAGATGGTCATGACATACGTATCGCTTTGCAGATCCTGCAAAAGGCTCTATATATACAACAAGCATTTATTTTCCCGAGCTCCAATAACGTGATGATATGTAGTGTGATATTATTTATAAGTACTCAAAAACCAAAAACAGAACGTCGAGCGTTTTTATGCCTAGTAGCCTAGTAAACTATATCTCGAAAAGCCCAGATTTACGTTCTCAAAAGTCGCCTAAATCTTCGTCGTCGTCAATATCCCCTTCCTGAATCTCTTTCGCAAGCTCTTTTTCTCTTTCTCTAGCTCCTTCGGCGGCGGCCAACTCCTTTCGGTGTGCATTGAGTGGGTATCGCATTGCCTAGAGAGAATATTTCATTTCGTGAGATAAAAAGGAAGAAAGGAAAAGGATAGAGTGTACAACAGTACCTTTACGCTTTCGTTGTGCAGTTGCATGCAAAAGCCGATTCTGCGATTGAACGCGTCGGTTGCTTCGATACCGTATACACCTTTAGATTGTGATCCGCATTCTAACCAACCACGCTCATGTACAATCCTATCCAAAGAAAACCAATAAGAGCTCAGAGCTCAGATAAAAACATCTCTTTATTCTTACCGTCCCTCAATAACACCATCCCTAATAGCCTTCCCAACAATATACTCCGCGTCTTCTTCAGAATCCAGATGCAGTTTGACGCATATTTCACGTAAAGAGATACGTGAATAAGCGAGAGAGAGACGTCGGATTCCGGTTTTGATGACGTTCTGGCGGAGACGAAGGATGAACGTGTAGGTTTTGTCGTCGTTGAAGGTTTTGCTGTATGTCGAGAGGGCGTGTTGGAACTGGGAGAGAGAACCTGTGCGAACGGCTGTTTTAGTTAGGGGATAGGAGTCAGTGTGTGTGCAGTAGAGAACAGAGAAAGACAAACCTTTGACGATTTCAAAGTATCCTTCTAGGGCTTTTCGTAAAACTGGATGACGGAATGTGCTACGTTCGGGTATATCACCCATCAACAATTCAACGACCACAAGCCACTTGTGAACCTACAGAGAGAGATATATATCAGAATATGAGCTTTTAAGAGAACGAATGAATATACCTCCTGCCAGAATCCTGGGGCCTGCTCCGCTCTCGGTGCACGTCTAACAGCCTGCACGAGATGATTATGCGCAGCCGTATAAGACAATTCAATCGCCCGAATTCGTCCGACGTAATATAGATACCGAGCTAACTGTGTCGGAGACGAAGTAGAGCTAGAAAGCAATTGAGCTGTGCTGTTGTTGTTGCTGATGATACTGGCCGTAGTGGTAGTGGTAGTGGTATTCGTGGTGGCAGCCGCGTTTGTTGGAGTTGTGGTGGTAGATGAGATTAAAGACGAATCTGGGTAGGTTACTTTAGATAGAAAAGTGGATGCTGAGCCATATGAGGATGTGAGAAGGTGTAGTCTGAGAATGAGGTTGATGAGTGTCGCGAGTGTTTCGATGTCGTGTCGCAAAGAGGCGGTGCGCTGGGCATTGAGGAGAAGACTGTTACCGGAAAGGTTTTCAGTTGGATCATAGCCAATAATAACAACGATTTTCTTACGGTCTTAAATCGGGTAAATTGCCTTTAATCTCGTATACACGTCCTAAGGCGAACCACACTTTGGCAGCAAGAGGATCAAGACTTCGTCTATTGAGCGAATGAATCCGTTCCACCGTTTCTTGACCGAACGAAACAGCCTTCGCATGTACATCTTCTTTAAACGTTTTGCCAGTATCCCCGTGCTCGTGGCGCTTTCGCGGGAAATTAGAAATACTGTCGATGAGATAGTACAGAATGAGCAGCCGGATGTAGATTTCGGTTTCGGGGAGAGGTTCGGTGGGTGTGGTAGAAGGCTTTTGTCCCGCCGTACGTGTAATTGTAGAGTCAATTTCCATGGTTGAGGTTGTTTCGTAGGTGGTGGTGTTGCTGCCTGGCAACGAACCAAGAAGCGTTTTCTTTACAGTAGAGCCATCTAACAGAAGTTCAAAGTTATTCCGGGAATAAGTAGTTATGATTGGGCATACCCTTGTAAATATCATTGATAGCCTCTTTCAAAACTTTCTCGTCTACTTTTCGTCGCAAATTTGTCAACCCGCGAAGAACTTTATGTGCAAATCGAGGCTCAAGTGTCGAAACCGCGCGTTCGACGAGAACGACATTAGCCTTTATTTCTTCAACAGGTATGAGAGGCTGAGGTTTAAGAGGTAATGTATTTTCTTGAGGTTTGGATTCCTCGTCTTTCATTTCAACTTCTTTGGTTGTGGTGGTTGTTTTGGACATGGTTGAGAGACGAATGTAGATTCAGTGCTGTTGAAGCTGACGCGTTCACTTTACGTTTTTTGGATTACGTAAGCGTTAAACATGCTCTGCTGCCAATGACCACAACTTTGAGAGGAAGTGCTTTCAGAATTCGTTATGCAGTACCGCATTTCTCTTTTTTGTTGTTCGTGAAGCTTCGCAGTGTGCAAATATCATTTATTGTTTGGGACCGGTGTCGTCGTTTCACGAACGTTAACAGCAACAAACTACCGTACAGTTCGTCCAGTCTCATCTTCTTTTCTTTTGAAAAAGATCTCACATAATTTTGGCGTACTCGCGCTTAGAAGATAACCACCTTCGATTCCCGCAGCAGTTTCGTTCAAAATCAAAAAAGAGTCTTATGGCATTCTGACCTCCCCGCAGTCGTGTAACGTGTTCGTTTACCTACTCTATTGAATGAATAGTAATGAATGATCAATGGCGCGCCAGGCTAAAGGTGCCAGACGTATAGAATGGTCTAGTGACGACGTTCATGTGCTTGAGTATATTTGGAAATATTTAGGGCGTACATGTGAGATGTGAATGCATCGCTCAGGTGAAAGGGAGATCTCAAAAGATCTTGAAGAATCACTGCTAGTCTTTCAATATTAACTCACGCCGATTTATTCCGAGCCAAAGCCAGATCGTGTATTGCCATACATATGCATGTCAATGTATGTATGTGTCGTCTTTCATCTGAATCGGTGCCGCAAAAGTTACACGTAAAAATCGGGAAAGAATGTAAAGAATTACTTGCTTGTTGTGCGCGATCGACGTCCGAGATCAACCGCTGTTACTATGATACTCAGTACGCACGCTTAGAAATATTTGATAAAGTCATGTGAACCTCTTTTTTTTTGTCTTGAGCTGCATGCTCTGTATGTATGAATGTATGCCAGAGATTTCGGAATTCGGACTCGGACTCGGACTTTGCAGGCAGCAGTTTGCAACTTGCGGATTCAGATTCACTTGACCGCCTGAGATTCAAACGAACCGCTCCAGCCGGAACGGTCTATGATTGCCCTTCAACCTTGGCACGTTTTTATCTTTTCTGGTTGTTTTTTTCAAATTTATCTTTTTCCTTTATCCAATCGTTTTTTTTGCTCAAGACGGCTTAGACTTTTAGCAAGACGGTTTTCATTGGTTGATTTTCGAGTGTAAGCCAGGGATAGTACTTTTTCGTCAGTTGCAGTCCCTTCCGACACGTGGATTAAATTAGATTTCTTTTAATGAGGAACACACTCTCAACATCGCATGTATGTCATCGCTTAAAACCGCCGACGAACTAGTGATACCATGCGTGAATAATATTTCTAGTACGATACTACATTGAGTAAGTAATTCTCTTCAGCTAATCTGTCAAAATCGAGACTCGGGGATTCATTCTGATTTTGGGAAATGCTAAATAATTAGGTTTATGTTTTGCTGTTTCCGGATGAATCGCAATCCATTTCGATTCAGCTTTAGAAAATAAAAATTTATTCATGATTTGATTTTGTTTTGTGAAAGTAGGAATTTATGAAAATCAGAACTTTTTTTGTCCATAAATTTTTCTCAAAAGATCCAACATTTCTTTGACATTTATTTTTCGACGGTGCATAAATAAATATTTCCTCACAGATTTTTAAAAGAGACAAACGTGTTTAAATTTTTGTGATACACAGTCGGAGGTCGGAAGTCTTTATTCATTATACTGCCTGAAAAGACACAGGGTAAACGTATACCACAGGCCCAAATGCGGAAAATCCCAGCAGCTCCATCAAAAAATGGCCGTCTCCATAAGCTGTGCCTAAGTCCATAGCATTGTAAGGAACGTTTTTTCTGAGCAAAAATACAAAAAGTGATGAAAACTCATCCTTGTTTTCTTTGGTGATTGAAAAATCAGTCAAACGAGACGACATATGTAGAACACAGTAACGATATTTGAAAAGAGTACATACACGTGTTCTGACGGAAGCTCGCGTTCACGGCTAGACTATGTCAGGGCCCTCTGAAATATTTATTAATAAATGTTGTGGTGTGAGAATCTGATAAATTAAAAATGATCATTTATATCTCGGAGTTTATAATTTCGGAGAAGGAACGGTCGGACTCGTGCAAAATCGTAGATTTACATTCATTCCTAAAAAATGGCGCATGACCCCTTGCCATGCCAGCTCGTACGTAAAACCAAAAAATTCTAAAATACATATTTTGGTTGAATGCCGGTGAAAGAAAAAAAAGAGAATATATAGAATAAAATTATTTATTTTTGCCACGCCCGGGATAATTCAGTTGTCAATTATTTAGATTTTTTTTTTCTTCTTTGCGAATTATTTGAGAATTACATATATTTAGCACCTCAGACCACCTAATTATATCCAACTTTATATTTACTCACTCCTGCATACTGATTTCATTATGAATCACGCCAGTCGCATATAAAAATCAATGAATAGTACATGCGCAATTTTATCCAATATCAACTTATTATCATGTTGTCATCTCAGCTTTGCTATAATATACGCGATGATTGTATACTGGGGTTTTTTTTTTCTTTTCCGAGGACGCGCGTAATTGAACATCCAAAAAAGCTTAGGCAGAAATTATTTGGCACATTTTTGGGCTTTGGAAGTGCCAGGCTGTGCAACTTTTTTGGTGACTTTTTTTCGCGTTGTGCCCAATTGTCTACGGCTTCACGGAGTGTTCATCTCGTCGCGTGATTAGCGACGAAGGATGCAGGGAACTCGTACAAAATATTTCTCCGATAAGCGAGAAATCCGTTCTGGACGGTTTGTCATGATGCTCGAATATCTGAAACTTTCTTTTGTTCAAAACTAAATTTTAATCACTTCTGTATGGAGAGAAACTTCGGGAATGGTGTCTAACTGCCTAGGTTACTATATGCGAATCGTCATGAGTCGAACGTACTGTTTCAACAATTTCATTGTGTCACCCCTCCTTTGTGTCGAACATGTGTGTTAGCAATCACACTCGTAGACCCCAATATTCAAGCTATCAGAAACCAAAGATAGGCTGTTGCCAATCCCACTAATAGGGACTTTCGCGACAAGATGGTGCTTTACAAGTTCTCGATTAGCCACTGCCAGTGTCCACAGAATACGAACTGATATAATACACTCACCGTCAACGAGATTTGGGAAACCGAAAAGTTGGGGACCGCATTGTTGATCCATAGTACACTCCAGATATAGGATTTCTGCCATGTCGTCTTGCCAGCCGCATTTTTCACTTCCATCCAGTCGTTAGTGTAGGGCTGAACTTGGGAAAGAATGTTCTTCTTGTCCGTGACTTTGATATTATAACTATTGCTTTCTGCGGTTATTCGCACTCTGTGCTGTAAGAAAAGTTCGACACCTTTGAATTGAGGGGAAACGGAACGAAGCAAAGATGATTTGTTTTTGTGTCCCGGAATGTCCGGTAAGCCCGTCAATGTCAGACATATGAAAATAGGTATTGGTTTTCGTTGTGGCAGTTTGGGAAGGTTGGGAACCCAGATTGATAATGTGGAAGTTCCGCATTCGAAGAACAATTTACGTTGAACTGTCGAACTTGTCGTTCCCACCCTCCTGAAACTTCCTGACCGCTTCAGCTCCTCGTATGAGGGACTCGTGGGTTTCAGAGACAGGTCGAAACGTCCCGCAGTTCTCGGTACGAAAACAAGTGGGACCTTGCTAAAATTTAGACCTTCGATCAACAACGCCGCTGAGGGTGCCCATTGCCCAGCCTAGATTTACTGGCCTTTTATAAAATTCAGTCAAATCCGACCCCAGCGCACTAGCTTTGAGATAGTATCGTACACAAGCAATATCATCTATCTTCGAGAAGAAAGAGACGTCGGTAACATGCAAAGAGGACTACCGGATGTCGGTGTAGCTTACCTCCGTACTATTTTTGAAAGCGATAGAGCGTATATCGCCATTGCGCCAGAACCATTTGGCAGAGAATGAGGGTGGTAAATTAACGCTGCTGTCGAATCCTACATCAGGTATAGCAAGTTTGAAAGAGAGGCTTTTGGGAAGAGGTTGATCTGCGGATATCCGTGACCACAACACATGATCTTTTCGCATCAATGTGGTTGATTCGTGAACCGGTGCTTGACTACAAGAAATAAATTATCATTTGTCGCGATACATTATTAAGAAAGAAATAGCACCTTTCGTTGCCTTGGTTCCATGCTGGACAAGCGCAATCAGAAGCGCATAATTACAGGACTAGAAAGGGGAATATGTTTACCGGTGGTGTCCACTTTACAGACGAGAGATATCCGCAGTTCTTCAATTGACATGGCATAAAGGGCATCCAACGTTGGATAAATAGTGCCCGAAACTAGAGAGCCTGTCGAGTAGTACCTTTTCGAGGAGGATAAAATGACAGACAGCTTGTTATTAGGAGACATGGCTGACCTTGCGGAAAGAAAATGGAATTCGGGATGCGTGCCAAGATTTATACATTGTCGGACGCATCATGTTTTGTTTATCAAATTAGTTTGTGATATTTCTGCGCAATTCTTGATTATTATACCAAACTTAGAAGACGGCGCGGAAAAAGCTGAACTTGGATGGTCGTCCGACCGATCTAATTCTGCTGATGGAATTCCTGTCATTTGAGTTTCAAAGCTCGTGTGGTTACCCATGTCTTCTTCCCAGTGAGTTTCTAAGAAACACCATTAATGAGTGATATGCAAGTTAAGTGGCATATGAGTTCCCCAGTAAATGCATGTTAAACGTGTCATGAAACAGCTTCAAATTCACGACAAATCGTTTACCTTCCTGGGTCCGACGGCATGTGCCGAATGTAAATATATCATTTCTAGAATGTGTTGGCCTTCTGGAATCTCGCTATAAGAGTCAGAACTTTTCCGTCTTCACGAATTCCGTATTTGATTGATTGTTGTCGGTCAAAATGACGGAACCAGTAGGGACGGTGTGTAGTGCCAGCCAGTATAATACCTTGTAATGAGTCGTATGTACACCTGGGATATCGGCTCGTTAGGCGGTCCATGAAGTCCCCCGCCAGGAACAGGAATACAAACCTCGTGACTAGGGGAAGTACGCCACACAATTCAGTGCGCGGTAATATAAACCGCACAGATATTCCACATCGTCAGAAAATCAATTTCCCCGCACATGTTCCTCAAATTTGGAACATTTGGGACACCTTTAGCGCGGTCTATGAAAGCTGTCAATAGGTATGGGTCCGTATATCGGAGTAAGTGTCGAGGCACACACGATGAACTCTGGTTCAAATGAGTTATGAATAGTAACCCTAGGGCTTGAAACCGTAAAAAAAGATCTCCACTTTGCGGAATGACTTTCATAGTAAGGAGTTCAATCATCCATGGAGCATGCACTTGGCAATGAGGTATCCACATATAGATTTTTGGGGGACCTGATGTAAATTTTGTTGTAGTTTTTCATGAATGCGTCCGGGGCTCCGTTACTATTCGTAGGCGAATCCCGAATGCGTGATCATTTCAGTTCTCTAATATCCTGTAGGCGGCAAGGTCGCTGACAATAACGGATCCTGGTTGGTTTCATGCATCGATCAGTGTTCTAACGCTGTTATGGCAAACAATTTTCGTAAGCAAGTGCCCGTATATGAAAGAAGCACACTTTGATTTTCAGAATTAGAATGGTCACCGAGCTCTTAGAAAACTTTACTTTTTGATCGACAAATTCACAGGAACGGAAACACAAACGTCAACCCTGTATCAGCTAGATACCCCTCAGTCGCTAAAAAATGTCTAAGCATTTGAATGACAGGTTCTGAAGGGCCAGTTGACAGCTTACTTTCATTGAACCAGTCGCAATCATGTGAGTGAAAACTGACCAGGATTACACGCTGAGAACGAGATGCGTTGAATATTTGAAAAATTATATAGAAATTCGATTCGAGATCCCTTTAAGTTAGGACGCGGAAGGAAGGCCGAAATTACAGATCCTGTCCTAAACTAATTTTCCTTTAGAAAATTTTGAAATGATACTGAAGTAAAGAATAAGCCCAAAGCTCTCAAAGGGAAAGACAGGGACAAGCGCGCTTAGGTAACACAGCGCCAATAACGTTTTCTTGACCCGAGACTACGATCGTGTTGATTCCTCGGTAGAGCTGTCATCATTAACCATTACATGTTTTTAGCGTACTAATAATAACAACTAGATTTCCCAACTGATAAAGTGACTTTGATACCGACGGCCGAAGTCCCCTCAGGACCCCAAATTGCATTCTTCCTTTTACACTACAATCTCACATATCGCACTCAGGCTCACCCAAACGGTATATACTTTTCCTGAAACGACCCAGCTTTAATCAGGGGACGTTTTTCAAACTGAATACTAGTTCCAAGTGCCTTTTGCGCCCAAGAAGAAAGCCAATCTCACGGTGGAAGGGGGACTATAACATCCTGTCTCTTTCGAGTATAAAGGGTGGCCAGAAAGGACCTGAAAATTAGGGACAGTCACCGTCCGAACAATAATAATGCCCCGAGGGTATGACGCATTACGTGATGTCCTTGCCAGCAACTCAAATGGACCTCCTATCTCTCCCACGCTCACTCGGCCTCATATTTCAAACATACTCAATGATCCTATTTCACCAACGACCATGTCGCCATCCATAGTTCCCGAGAAGATGCAACCGCCTCCTTCGCCTCCAAAGCCAAAACCTATCCCGTATAACCCGGCCAGGCGGCAGACGCCTCCGTCGTCTGTTTTGATCCCTCTTACACCTGAAGAACTCGAGTCATTCAAGGCACCGAGGAATGCTCTACGAGCGATGGCAAGAGCACCAGATCCTGCACTGGAGGACCCTAACTTCTTTCCGAAAAATATAACAGCCATCAAACGCAAGCGAGATGACAACGACAGTAATGGACCGCAGAAACGATCTCGAGACGTCGGCCTCGTTGTTGAACATTGTAAGTAGATTTACTCATTGATAGATGTATTTTCTTCTGAAACTCATTCGGCAGATAATTCACGACCTGATGTTGGAGTTCATGAAAGACAAGTATCTCCTATTATTGGATTGAAGAGCTTCAATAACTGGATCAAATCCGTTCTTATTGCTAAATTTGGCAAACGCGCATTTGAGGGTGCACCTCCGCCTCCACCAGGAAACCTCAAACGTCGAGGAAAGGTTCTTGATATGGGATGCGGCAAAGGCGGCGATCTCCAGAAATGGCAAAAGGCTCGAGTATTGGAGTATGTAGGATTAGGTATACCTGCAATTTAACTTCTCTTGTGTGTCGTTCTGCGTGTGGTAACACTTTGCCTTTAGATATCGCAGCTGTATCAGTTGAACAAGCTCAATCCCGCTGGAGGCAAATGCCCAACAAGTTTTTAGCCCACTTTGCGGCCTTGGACTGTTACGCGGAACCTATAGCGTCAGCTGTACCCCCTTCGCTGCTTGTTCCGCCCTTTGATGTGGTTTCGATGCAGTTCTGTATGCACTATGCTTTTGAGAACGAAAGCAAGGCTAGAATGATGCTCGAGAATGTATCAAAACATCTGAGAAAGGGTGGTATCTTCTTGGGGACCGTTCCTAATGCCGAGTGGATTATGTACGTTTCCGGGATACTTGTCTTTTTGGATCTGTTCTTATACAATTGCAGGAGTCGTCTATCTGCATTGTCGCCATCCTCGGAGCCATCATTCGGCAACTCGGTATATAGGCTGACATTTGAAGAACACTTGACAAAAAAGAAGCAACCGATGTTCGGACAACGATATACTTTCTTCCTGAAAGATGCTGTTGAAGATGTACCTGAATATGTCGTCAACTGGGATTACTTCACAACGTTTGTCATTCCACTTAACCACATAAGCTTTTGGGACTGATATCTCAACGTAGCTTGGCAAAAGAGTACTCGTTGTATTCAGTATATCGCAAGGAGTTTCATGATATTTTTGAGGCCGAAAAGGACAACAGAGAGTTCAGTACGCTTCTGCAGTCGATGAGAGTCGTAGATTCCCAGGGTGTGAGCCAGATGGATGAAGATCAGTGGGAAGCAGCAAGTAGGTTTTTCACCCTCAAATGTGGTATCTCGATCTAATTGTTATTGTAGATATTTATATAGGGTTCGCATTCGAAAAGCGTTAGCCTTCAAATCTCGATATCAGTTTCTAATCCCCCACCCTTTTCACTATTGAAGACACTAAACGATCGAGATCTGAACCGGGACTGCTGTCCGGACGGAGAGCTTGCTTTCCGTGCGGAAAAGGACTGCGGCCTCCTCTATATTTATGTGCAAGATTGTAATCTTAACAAACGGTCTTGGCAGTCTTCCAATGCTTCAACGCACAGACCATGTGACACCCATCGCCTGTTCAACCCCAAAAGTATTTACCACCCAAATTGATCTAGTTTGTATTTTTTCTGATACGGAGTCCAGTATGTATCCATGTAATCAGTGACGAACGCAAAATGACTCGACGAATTTTGATTCCTCGAGTGGGTGGTTTCCACAACATCATGACCTTTGAGGCATATATCATCGATGCTGGAGTACTCCATAACCTGTCGAAGTCTGTGATCTTGACTGGCTACTATGCTGAAAGACCATCGCAAAAGTGCATATTTAGGCTCCGTTGACTGGAACGACGTGACGTTACGTCTGTCACGCACCCGGCTAAACAGTACACCAACTAAGAATCCAACGACGAACAAATGACAATTGCGTTTACCCGCCTTTGACTCCAATTTTCAGGTAACCGGGCTTTTGATCGTGGAATGTGGTTCATGCATACGATGCTTATTCCATTTGCCCTTTCTCCCATTTCGACATCCGTTCGCACATTTTCAAGTTGAAGATATCAGTACGGCCAATGATTCGGCACTGCAGCTGACCTACTATTCGAAAAACCATAATCTATAAAGGACAAAGTCATGGAGTGGAGGACGAAGTGGTTCTGCTGCCGAGGTGTTTATCCTGGATCGTGACCCAGGGTTCGTCTGCGAACGTCATTTGGAGATCAGTTGCGGAGTAAAAATATTGAGGGTGCAAAGGATATAAAAGACTTCATGCTGCCAGTGGAATTCTAAAGAATAGGCTAAATCATTCTTTTTTTCAAATGTCTAACGCGTTCGCTCCCGCACCTTTACCTTCAAGCCCCCTTGCTCGTTACAGGGTCCTTTCACCCAATGCTGGAGTTCATGTTTCTCCTTTACAGGTAGGAGCTATGAGCATAGGCGACAAGTGGGATCAATTCGGAATGGGATCTATGAACAAAGAAACGTCTTTCAAGTTGCTCGATGCGTACTACGAAGCCGGAGGAAACTTCATCGACACTTCTAATAACTATCAAGATGAAACCTCCGAGGAATTCATTGGCGAATGGATGGAGAAGAAGGGCATTCGCGACCAGATTGTTTTGGCCACCAAGTACACTACCAATTTCAAACGTGGTACGGATAACATCCCTGTCAAGATCAATTATACCGGAAACAGTCACAAGTCAATGCACATTTCCGTCGAGGCCAGCTTGAAAAAGCTCCGGACAACGTATATCGATATATTATATGTTCATTGCAAGTGTTTTGGCTTAGATTTTTGCGCGATATCAATAACACCATACAGGGTGGGCTTTCGACACATCCATAGAAGAAGTCATGAATAATCTGCACAGTCTCGTGATAAAAGGAAAGGTTCTTTATTTGGTACTTATGAACCACGCTCTTTAAGGTTTTTTTCCACGTGCTTATGCTATTTTTGACAGGGAATCTCTGTTCGTTTCATCATCAGTGTTTTTGAAAGCTTTGGCTGAGTAATCACATTATAGGACACACCTGCCTGGGTAGTCTCTAAAGCTAATCAATGGGCAAGGGACCATGGCAAAACACCTTTCTGCATCTATCAGGGCCGTTGGAACATATTAGAACGAAGCTTCGAAAGAGACATCATTCCCATGGCTCGCGCAGAAGGCCTTGCCCTTGCGCCATGGGGCGTACTGGCTGAGGGCCGATTCCGCACCGACGAGGAAGAACGCCGGCGACAAGAAAGCGGTGAAAAGGGCCGTACCTTGTTTGGTGACTGGAAGCGCAATGAAACCGAGGTCCAGGTTAGCAGGAAGTTGGAAGAAATCGCCAAGGCAGTCGGTGTCAAGAGCATTACCGCTGTTGCCATCGCGTATCTGATGCATGTAGGTGCAGTCAACTATGGGTTATCCATAGCTGTTTTCTGAGTTTATATTTAGAAAACGCCCTATGTTTTTCCTCTGATTGGCGGTCGTAAGGTCGAGCACCTTCAAGCCAACATCGAAGCCCTCAATGTGCACCTATCTTCCGAGCAAATCAAAGAGATCGAATCGGTATCTCCATTTGATCCTGGTTTTCCGAATACAATGATTGTGAGCATTGTCAAAAACAATCCGTGATGTTTTCGGGCTGATAATAGCTATAGGGAGACGGAACGGAGATTAACTACCTGCTGAAAAATGCAGGATGGATAGATCGCTGGCAACCGGTTCCGCCATCACCAGTTTAGAAGAACTAGAGTTTATGGTTATAATGTTATTGATAAAGCTAATTCGTAATAATAATATAAAGCGCTTAGAATTTAAGTCTAGCATTCGAAGGTCCAATTCATTGCGATCTGAGTGAACAGTCCGGCAGAGACAATCAAGTGTAAAGTTGAGAAAGGTTGAAAGGATGCCACGACGACGAATCCGCAAACTTGATTGAAAGCCTGTTGAAAGCTAGTTTCTGCCAGTCGTCGGAGTGCGCCGTATGTTTGGTTTTCGTTGGAATCGTACCTATCCAATTGACAATCAACTTGTACAAACTTTGTATCACCGTTACTGGATGAACAGGCTAAGGGTACAGGAATTCACAAATTATGCATAATGGGCCACTATATGTTTATAGAGTTTAAAGAACGTGCATGTAAGGGTTTTTCATTCTTTCAAACTAAAGTGTTCCATCTAAACGTCGACGGTCGACCTAGCTGGCCAATGAATTCACTTTTCTTTAGCTGGATACTGCCATCAACTCCGTTAGTTATCGGTGTATGTTTAAGTGAAGATAAATTTCCCAATATATTCTCGAGATGCTTGTACATTCAAATTTATGTTGTTGATGGTATCGTTATTTCAAAACGGTCTGTCACTATAATGATCGGTTTTCAAGCTTCATTGACTGAAAATGGTGAGTCTTTTTCTTCTTTTTGTTCTGTTTGCTGGATAATGTGCTTCAAGTTTGATATGTTTCATGACCCAAGTTCAGTTCGCCGGTCTAATTTGCTTTCAGTGCAAGCGTTGGTTTCTCTTCGTCCATTCCTTTCGTGCGCACCGTTTCTGTTAGTAAAACGGAGTGGAGCCTTGATCTGAATTTATTGAATTTGTTGCATTTTGTTAATTACAATGCCAAACCAGTTCTCATAATTGTCAGAGTATAGTGTCCTTTTGCGTCAATTATTTAATGTGGGTATCAAGTACTTGATCTCATGTTCATGCGAAGATTTAATAGTATTTCAGGTCAACTCAGCATTGGCACCTCTATTTTCCAAATAAGTCAAGGGAAGGCCTCAAGAACCTTAGAGAAATGTTCGATTTGTGCTTAAGATCATGGTACGAACCAGGTGTTATGTGAATCCATCCAAAACAGCCTTAAAACGCCTAATGTCGTTTGTCCGTGATCTTTCGGACTAATGTATCTCTCTTCAGTCCTAAGATGCATGGTTTCAGTGTAGACTAAAGAAGTATGGAGCGTCCCGCAACTTCCGAAGTTCCATGGTTTCGGAAAAAATTAAGATCAGACGTTGAGGGGGTGTATGTCTAAGAGGATCCCTTTGTCCCTCTAGGTCTAGCTAACATGGCGTATATCTTATGCGCCGATCCTCCCGACGCACTTGTAAATCTACTCCCTCAGTCTGAAGCTGCTTCTTCGGGCCCTTCGAATCAGCGACGATAACATGGCGCCCATACTTCCCCAACTTGCCAAATAAAATCAGCGATATGGCTTTAGAAGATTATGAAACTGATATTGTTCTGATCAAGATATCAAAATCAATCTCACGGCGAAGCTTTAAATTATCGCCAAAACCCTTCTTTTTAGCGTTTATCAGATTGCGGAATGATGGCATATATCTAAATGCATGTATTTATGTTGAGCACGTCCATATTATAACTGTGCTTATTGGCACCGGTGCTCCTCAGACCATTCCATGAACTTAATAACGTTAGGTTATTTCAAATTTTACTACGAGCCTTGGATATCATTGATTCTTATGGAACTGCAGCAGCCTTTGCTAACAAACCTTCCCGTGTATGTCAACCAAGCCAGAAGGAAAGTCAAATATCTAAAATCATTGACACTATTTTGATCTCTAATTCACGGCCCGAATGCGACTGTTTGAAAAAGTATAAATGAATTTGATGTTGTATATACATATGTACCATATCAGAAATGGACATGAAAAGGCTTGCGGATGCTGCAGCAAGACCTTTGGGGAACATTAGCTGCACAATATCTCATCATTCTAATTTAGGAATGAGCGGCGCTAAAGAGGTGAAGGGTTAGAATCAACCGTCCAATCATCGAAGGGTGTGACACCTACCCAACAGACCAAGTACCGTCGTAAGCCGTACATAGACCTTCGGAGAACGGAGGATGAACAGGTGGGAAGCATGCAGCTCCTGCCAAGGCCGAATTGTTGCTCTGATAGATATTATTAAATAGTATATATCACCGAACATTAAATTTACTTACAAGGCCGGTCCAACAATATTCTAATTCGGATTTACCCAAGTTCTCAAAGAAAATGGTGCAAGTTCCGAAAGATAGAGTTTCTTGATGATCGGATGCCACTGAGAATGTTGTTGCCAACTGAGCAGTGAGAATTTGAATTGAATTTTGAATTGTTTGACAATCATCAGTGACTGGCGGGAGTTGGCCGACATTATCGTTGCAACTGGTAACACCTACACGTGATACACATGAGATTTGCAAAAGACAGGAAAAAGAAAAGGGGATTGGGCTGCGTACAAGGTGCACCACATACGTCACGAGGAGGAGGGGGTGGTGGTGGCTGCTGAGGGTAGTAGGGCGGTGGGAAGAAGTATGGCCTGCAAGTATGGAAGAAGATACAAAGTGGCCAGAGATCAAAGAACCCGCGGCGTTGAAGAGAAGAGGTGGAAGCTGTTGTGTCAGACGTAGTGTCAGTCGGACTCGGACTCGGTAGATCCGAGGTTGTGCCCGTAGCACTAAGGACCAACGAAGTTGCTGAATCCGTAGAGTTAGAAGGAACGGTCACGTTAACCCATGATTGACACCACGTCTTTTCATACAGGAACTGGTTGGGACCTATTTGTAAAGTGGTGCTATTCAGTAGTACCGGTCCAGCACAATGTCCGTAAGCTGTCAGGCAACGTGATTCATGCCAATGTCAGCCAGACAGGCTGGTATAAAAAACCATCATGACAGACTCACTGGTGGCCTGAGCAAAAGCACTTGAGATGGATGAAATGAAAAAGAGACCAAGAATGAACATCTTCCTAGGGAAAGTAAAATGGGTGATCTAATATCCAACGAAAACACGCGCAGTGAAAGCAGTTTTTATGCACGATGCAGCCCTGTTCTTTGAAGATTGCCGAGGATTCATGTTGAGCCTGTGAAGCCTCTGGGTGCACGCCGAATGTCTTCTTAGGCACAATCATGTAGGGTACGCGTGCTGGTTAATGTTTTCCAAGAGAATTAAGTCCTGAAACCCTTCTCTGTCAAACTAGAAGCCTCAATGAACAGTTGGATATGAAACCGCAATTGACACCGAGTATGTGACAGTGGCCACTGACAAGATGCTGTTGGCGAGAGCAGTTACAAGGCCCACAGAACATGAATAAGCTTCACGTTGAAGTGAGTCGATACCCATGCGAGACATCAGGAACGAAAGTGCCACGGTAGAGGCCGTTTTGACAGAATCAACAAGAGGTCCCGGATGAAGACGAAGACGCCCCTTGATCAACGAGTCACGACTCGTCGGGTTCAAAAGATCTTTGACGTGCCTGTGCCAGTCTAGACGGTGCTAGAAGGTCCTGGGTGTCGTATGGGAATCGATGTTCCTCGCTCATTCTAGCATTAGCGCAAGTTCATCAAAATTGACAGTTTGGTTGTTGGAAGGTGAAGGCACGGTGTTCGAGGCTTTAGCTAAGCGGAGAATTTACGTAAGCTCAGTTTACCTAATCGAATGACTTGCACCCAATCACCACCGTCCACACCGCTCCTGATCAGTGGGCTATGACAGCTTGTTGAAGTTTGCCTCATTCTTCTGGTTTATCTCATTAATTTTTGTAAGGTTCCATTCAATGTTTACCTACTGCCGACATCGAGTATGGCTATCACGACTCACACAGGGGTACCGCGTATCGTTTACTAAATGTCGAGCAGCGCAAGGGCAGCGTTTTTAGTGCAAAGATTGTTTTGATATGGGAATACCTCGGGCTTATGGAGCAACATTTCCCTTCCGGTTAATACCGTACTTACTATTGCGCAGAGTGGCTCCGGTTTGTGGCACAAGAAGCAGGATGATGAATTCGAACAAGTACTCGGCATTTTGAATTCTTGGTTTTACATGGATAAATTAGGTGAAAGCGAAAGTGGGTATTGTTTTCCGATGTTTCGTACAAACCCATCCATCCTTTGCATGTAAAGCTGTAAAGCTTTGAATTAAAGTTCACAATTTATAAAAGGTGCGAGTTTACCTTCAGTAAGCCATCATATGAGAGTATACGTGTATATATGATTTTGTGAGATACTTGATAGTTATTGTTTAGACTGGGAAATAGTATATCACGATCATCACGCGCGCGTGAGATTCCTATTAATATGTCGAAGGCTCTCATGACTAAAATAAAGCAAGGTTTTAAACAATGATAGACTTATTGTAGTGTAATACCCGCATTTTCATAGATTAATCCGTTGAAAATGAACATGCAATTATTCGCTGGCACGAATGAGTTGAGATAAAATTCTGATTATCATCAAAAAATTAATCAGTCAATCTGAATGGGGCACAAAAAAGATAGGGCCATGTGTGATTTATTTCATTTTTGTACGATCCAAATAATTAAACATGAGAATCCGAAGAAGGGACATTAGAGTCAAATTAATTACGGACAGCCCCCTCGAGTAATGTCTACCTTTAAGAGTGGCTGGTACTATTGGCAATGGATTGAATTAGTGATAATACAATATTTCAAATTATGGATGACATACCCAACGGCCCAGTCGAGGGTTGTGTCGGCGCTTTGGCAGATACCTTCGGGGAAGAAGGGTTGGTTTGGTGGGAAGCAAGCAGCGGCGGCAGCTTCGCCGTTGGTTCCCTAATAAGAAAAATGTCAGTATCAATGTTCGACGTAGAGTGACAACGATATTTACGAGGTCAGTCCAGCATTCAGCGAGAGTTCCGGGAGATAAGTTTCGGAAGAACATTGAGCAAGTGCCGAAACTGAGAGTTTGCTGGGTGCCAGAAGCAACTTCAAAGAACGGAGAATTCACTTCAGATTCGAGGATGGTGATCGAATTAGCGATGGTGTCGCAGTCAGCTTGGATGGGGGGAAGAATGCCAGTTTCAGTAGTGCAAGCAGTGTTGCCTGGAATCGACAACTTCAGTATGACAATGATCGAGAAAAGAAAAAATGCCAGATGACTAACAGGCTGTTTCGCAAACATTGACCAAGGCCGGTGCAGCGGCCGTTTGTCTTTTTGCGACACCAGGGCAGGAGTGGGTGGTTTGAGTAAGCTCAATACCGTTGACTTGCAACTTCTGGGTTGAAACGAGAGTAGCACCGGGACAGAGGGATGCTGAAGTGACATAACAGTAAGAAAATCATAAACAGCCTATTAGGGATAGTGACAGACCTGCAGCACTGCCGGCAAGGAGGGCTACAAGACTGAACAATTTGAAAGACATGGTGTGTAGGAGATGAGTCTTAAGGTAAGAGGTGAATACCACGGCCTAGAGCTGAAGAAAGTGACCTTTTTATCTGTACTCGGCAATTAGAATTCGCCCAATTCAATCAGGGCAATTTTACACGTGAACAGACAGATGTGAACTGATGATAGATGTCGAGAAAGGGTCAATGCAGTACTGGACCGTCCTGAGAGGTACAAGTGTGCTGATACATGACAGGTCGGACCCAGGCATGAGCGATCCAGGTCGAAGATATGGATTAGGGTGTTACCATCATAGCAAAACGGCGACCAGTTAGATGTAAGGGCATAAACTTGAAACGTTTGAAATAATGATATTCAATGTAAGTAAACGAATCATCTTTGTAGTTTTAAAGAAAGACCGACATACCCGCTGATTATATAGCAATAACGAACACTGCTATTCGCCGGTGATGATAAAGATTATACTTCTAGAACATAGTGGCTACAAACCAGTCGTCGTTTATTTCCAACCTAGAATCTACAAATTATTTTTAATGAAAACAGGTTAGAATTGGATAATCCAGGTACCAGTCATTTAACTATTATTTTTGAGTCCCATGTGTGGCAAATAGGTCCTCGTCCATTGCGTTGAATAGTTCGTGCCTGCCGAAAGATATAGTTGATAACCGGTGTTATCACAGCAAAAGAGATCGCTTAGGATATTAGCATAGCTGTAAAATAATGGCTGTAAAATAATGGGACAAAAATATTTGGTCTGGATAAAGCTCTTACATAACCTGAAACGACGGTCGTCTCTTTTTCCGAAGATAAACATCAGGTTTTCAGGTTGAAAATACAAATTTCCACGCGCGAACTTCAGATTTCCACGCATGAGTATATGAAAGACCAGACCCGTGATACGCCCAACTCATTTCGTGGATAAAATGTCCACTTGTCGGAATTTCCAATGCAGAAGTTGATGCTGCGCCAGTGAGCCCAGTCGGTGGATTGGGGGTACAGTGAAAGGCCGGAGCGATAATTAAGGTCAAAAACCCGTATGGCCCGTCTTCCCGCCATCAGTGATAATGCTGTAAGTCATCATCCATGTCAAGCTCAACGTGATGGATAAGAGTCACCGGCTCGCTGATGACAGTTCCCGTTTCAGCGGCAAGTAACAAACAGGCCAAACGGGGATCCAATCGTTGTGAGCCATGTGCGTCGTTCAATCGTATTTCTCGCAAATGTCGATAGATCAGGCTCGAAAGTGTGGGTGTGAGCGAACTGAAAAGAACGTATGAATGGGGATCAAAACTTTGTCTGGTTGTCACCGTGTCACGTGCATCGCGTCACATGTCACGATGTACACATGGGGCTATTTTTAGGACATACGGAGAACAAAGAAAGTTCGATTTTCAGGCTTCCTGTGTCGTTTGGCTTTATCGTTGAGAAATTGCATGAGGAACCTTGTTGGAAAAAGAGGGCCGCAGTCATGAGATAGTTAGGAAGCCCGAAAACCATCTTTCAGTCAAGGAAAACCGATCCTGACCACTCAGGTCAGTTAATTTGTCGGCCTTACGCATAAGAGTAAACTTTCAAAGTTCTGACATAGTATAATAATAAAGTCCTTCTTTCTCGCCTGAACACTGACGTCAGTTTTCTTGTTGAACTGTCCGACGATGACGTAGGCAGAATGGGTCAAAGCCGTTGCACGAAGTCTCCTTCATGCTATTCCCTGCAACATTCGGAAAATAACAGTTCGACGAATCAGGAACAAACGTCAAAGATCCCAAAGAAACAGATTATGCTGAAGGACCTTCTCAGCCAGTCAGAATTTGGACAATCCATGTGAACTTCCCTCATCATTGTTGGAGTAGGCACAGCATCCGAGGATCCAGCCATGTAGTACCGTACTAATCAGCAAAACCACACGATCCAGGAAACCTGTCAAAATTATTGAGACCTAAACACATTCACTGGAGACAGTTCAATGGTGCTACATTACAAGTTGTCAGCGAGTGGCGCCGAGGTGCATCCGCCAATGACAGGCATCCATCTCCTACCAGGAAGGAGACCGACTTACGAAAGAGATCGACTATAATACCTTTCGTGTATTACAAAACGTGTACTCCACGAGGTTTATCGGGTTTCCCGATATCGCTACAATGGACATGGGTCCAGAACAGATAAAGAAGAAAGCTCTGTTTGGGAATAAAAGAATATACTAGTACTCATGGGTACAGGTAGAAGCTTCGTGTTAGATATGTCGTTCCTGAACGAACATCATAAAGTCCATAACTTCGGCTACATTGTGGGATTATCGTTGAAATAATTACCAGTGAGCGCAGTCGAATAGTCCCATTCCGCCATCGCAGCTCGAAAAACACGGTGCTTTTCTAGAAGGGAGATAACGGAATTGTTATCAACTTCCTTTTGTCGCAACGATTCCGGACTAGGCACAGGAGGAAGCGTTTCAAATACCGAACGTGCCATTGCCACTTGTTGCAGATACTCGTCACGGGGTTGTCGAGGAATGAATTTTGGTTCTTTAGCAATGATATTTTCAATGCGATGGTGGGTCTGAATAAGCTTAATAGCCCGGCTCGGGCCCAAATTTTTTATCCTCTGAGAGAAGTCCGTTCCTAAAAGTAGTGCAAAATCAACGAAGCTAGCGCGGTCCAACTTTAAAACCCGCCGAATCTCGGCACCTGATACAAGTATAAGAGGAGCTTGCCGATTGGTTATATTGCGCAACAAAGGAACTTCAAAAATAAGCACATCCTGTGAAATACTCTAATATGAGTCTAAACTCCAATACCCCAAAATATGTTCAAAGGTTTACCGTGTCTTCACTGGCGACATAATCGGCAAGTCCTTGATGAACCAAAGAAGCCGCTAAGGCTTCGGCTTCGTAAGGTCCAACAGCATCAATACACGGAATACCCATAGCCCGAAGTATTTCTTTGCTCTCTTCGTAGGTGTTAAATGTGGGTGGGTTATTTCTCTTTTCATAGGATTTAGTCAGGCTTTCGCTACGCTCTGCCAGCGTAGTTAGGGTTTCTTCGGCGGATTGTAGAGACGAAGCGTCAGTAAGAGAGTCCCAGAGTTTGCCCTCCTCAGCAGTGAGTTGCATCTGATTTTTGGACATCGCGTACTGTTCTTCGGCACCTTCAATGGGCGTTTCTGCTGCCAGTACGGGTAATTCCACCATGGGTGTTTGTATAATGACCGGTACACTTGTTTCATATTTTCGGAATAATGACACTAAATTCCGAATAAATCGAGGGGATCTGGTTGTTTCTTATTAAAAGAAGTTGGGGAACAGAAAACCTCGGTCAGTTATTTGCATTTATGATGATTTGGATATATCTCACCTTGCATTTCGTGTTTTTGGGCGTTGATCGTAGCAAGTACGTCTTCGTAATCGCTTGGCAAAATATCGTGACTTCTAAGCATTCTCTCGTCGGAGGTTTCATGTAAGTATAAATATTCGTCTAAAGGTTCTGAAGGAGTTGATGCTTGGGCATCGTCCAAGATATTCTTCAAATTATCTTCCCAGTACGCATTTTGAGTAGAATCAGAACCAACTCGTGTCAAGGAAGATTCATCTGCTATATGAGTACTGTCAAATTCTTCAAGCTACAGTTGGTCAGCTGAGAAATATGCAAAAAGGGAATATTTGCCTTAGCTCTTGATTTGTCCCATGAGGCTTTCGACGGAGAAGATGGAAGAAAGTCGTCATCATTCAGTCTGGGCATATCCGTATAGATTTCCCCAAGATGTAGTCTCAGATGAACTGATGACGGGGAGGGAACTGTGATAGAACGTCTGAGGACTTTCGTCCACTTGATCTGTTCTTTCTCGGAGAGCTCTCGAAAGTCTTTTAGTAGACCCTCGAGCTGATGAAGTCGTTTTAGTCGATCAGCCTCCATTATGCCCCGAGCCAGAGTCATTTTCTGCATTCTTCTCCGACGTTCACGCTAAGGAATGTCTGAGAAGTACATATATATAACACAGTTTAGACACGATCAAACGCACCTCCACATCCTTTGCCATATTTCGTCCTTCTCCATCGAAAACGCAAATTACGCCCACCCCAGAGTCTTTTAACTCTCTAATGAGGCGATACCACCCGAGAATATGACGACCCGCGTACGGCATCGGCGAGAAGTGAAATCGTTGGGTGATTAGTGTCCCATCTCTACAATCATTCGGCCTGTGAAACCTTGGAGAAAGGACGCGTAAAGATACTGATATTCACATTGCAATCGTCTTTCCGGATAGCGACTTTAGTCGATGTGGCAATTCTTTGATAGCTTCGGCGCTGCAATAAGAGTAAGCCGGGAAGATTCCGTTCACATTGACATTTTATTTACCAGAACTTTTGAACAAACGGTGTTAATCCCAGCACACCCATAAGCAGGACAACATCCAACAAACATCCGACAAAAAAATGGGTAACAAACGCGTGACATGGTCAAACGCCCGCTTATGCACGTTACTGATTCCGACAGCATATTTTGCCATTCGGCTTCTGTTCTATAAGTAGACTAAATCCGTACAAAATGACACATATTATTCGTCCTGTATTTTTACTCCACGACTTTACCCATTACGAGAGGGGCGCATGATGATTCAAATTCGAGCGCTAAAACAGCGTCACCTTGTGTCACACGTGAGAAGCGACTGTACTCACAATGTTTTTTTATCCTCATTTTATTTCGAACAATTTGCGTTAAGCTGTACAGACTGAACCTTGCAATCTTTCTTTGATTTTACCAAAGATGACTATACATATTCATGCTTTCACGAGGTAAGTTGTAATCGTCAAAAAATTTCCAATCTGATAGCCGATCCCGGCTTGTAGTTTCCGAGCAATGAGTCATTATCTCGAAACTTTTGAATTTTTAATTCTTTCAGGTTCCGGACATCTCCTGCGTTATAACCCAGCACTCAAAGGACGATAGGACGCTGGAATGACGCGGACTGTTGCTCAAGAACTGTTCAGCGCAACTTTTTTCATCGATGACTCCGGCGTCTCTTTAAACAATACTGGAAGTCAAGTATCAATTGAGTAAGTTTGCATCCGTCATCCCGGAGAGGTACAATTTGCAAAGCGCTCTTTAGTTCCTCTATTTTCAAAGAAAATTTGATATGGCCAGCATATGTCGTGTTAGGATGCATTGTACTGCGATTATTCAACGTTGTCTCTCAAGCAAGGTGGCAAACGAGGTGGCTACAAAAGGAGGGCTACAACGGTCTTAAAAACTCGGATATCAGCGGATATGTAGTCTCAGGCTCTTATCTCGAAAAGTTCAAGAAGAATTTGAAGCGTCTTGGAATTCCCATTGTCGTCTCTCGTGCTCTGCGTTTGATCGGTATTGTCTTGTTGGTAGTTGTCAGCTTTCTGACACTTGGACAACATCCGAACTATCAGGATAAGCTGGTACAAATTGAACTCATTCATTTAGCACTTTACGTTGGTCATTGGTTTTTTGAACTGAAGCTATTGACCGAACCTTGCTTATAGGTGTTCCAGCTAGTCTTAGCCGTGCTTACGCTGTTGCCGGCTCGATTCGCGGAAGCAGCAAACGATGATCTAACGATCGTCTTATTGAGCTTCTCCCTGGTTTACTTGTATCGGGACATTTACCCATTTTTTACCTATGCCTTGGCACCCGAAGACTCGGCTGCAGGGCAGCTTCTTTGGTTTCGAGTGGGATTAATTCTCATTACAGGAATACTAATACCTCTCTTCACGCCGCGCCAATATAAGCCTCTAGACCCTTTAGTATGTTCTTTCCTCCTTCAATGCAAACTATCTGAGACTCGAGGCCTTGTTTAGAATCCACAAAAAGATCTCAGTCCTGAGCAAACCGCTTCTTTGGCATCCTTTTTCACCTGGTCTTACATGGATCCATTAGTCTGGAAAGCTGCTCGATCTTCCAACTTAGAATACGAAGATCTTCCTCCAATAGCAGACTACGATAGAGCAGAATACTTGGCGGCGAGGAGTCAAAAGGTCAGAAGCTTTGCTTAGTCTTGACGATTTCAGTTGAATATTTGCTTCAGATTTTTAAGCGTTATTTTGCTAAGAAAAGACATATTTTCTTGGCACTAATGAGGATATTCTGTATGTCCTACGGTTTATCTAATTTGTGCTTTTGGCGAGATTATTTTGTCCTTCAGCGAAAGAAGCTGTCATATTGTCGTTTGCGACCATTCTGAAGGTAAGTTGGACTGCTTGGAAAACAATGGAACTGTCAAGTCAAATTTAATGTATCTCAGTCAACGGCCAACTTTATATCACCGTTGGCCCTAAATCAACTATTGTTGTACATTCAAGATAGCTCTAATGCATATTATCGTCCATGGACATGGGTATTAATCATGTTCTTGGGGCCAATGGTGAGACCGACATCTATTCTTGCTGCTCGTCCTATTTAACTGCCTTCAGGCTAGTTGCATTGCGTTTGAGTACTACATTTATAAGATGGTACATAATTTCAATCAGATTGTTATGAATCAGAAACAAACTCAGTATTTCTTTATAGATGCACGTGACTGTCCAGCTTGAGGGTATCCTTACGCAGCTTGTCTTTGACCATTCTTTGCAAATTAGAGTCAAAGAAGAAAAAGACCCAAGTGCGATTTCTTCAGCCTTCAAACATATTTGATCCAACCTTGAATTCACGCGGATTGTATTTAGAACAGGATAAGGGCAAGGCTAAGGATTCTGCAGAATCCTCGCCGCGGACCAAAACGAGAGGAAGCAATCTGGTCGGAAAAATCAACAATTTAATTACTACCGATTTGCTGAACATCACGTCTGGTCGTCATTTTATCTACGTCTGTACGTTATATGAGACATGTTCACTGACCTGTACTCATTTCATTTATTTGAAAGTCATCACCGTCCCGCTTCACCTCCTTTATAGTCTTTGGTTCTTATACAAGCTTATAGGCTGGAGGTGACTTGTCGTTTATCTATGAAAGTCCTTGATTGACACTGTTTCAGTGCGCTGGTCGGAATGAGTTTCACAGTGATTACCATGCCCTTGCCAGCATACTTTTCAAAATATCTTCTCATTTTCCAAAAACGAAGACTAGAGAAAGTATGTCACATTTGTTCCTTGTCTTCTCAACCTGTGTCTTAAATTTCGCTCCAGACGGATGCAAGGGTACAGACAATTACAGATGGTAAGCCGTATAAGAATTTTCGGTTATGAATACGATGATAACGTCCTTTCCTATTCAAGTATTGTCTGTTGCTAGAATGATTAAGCTTTTTGGATGGGAGGATAGAGTCAGCAAGCAGATCGAAGAAAAAAGAGAAGCCGAGTTGTCAATTTTGAAAAAACGGCAATTATTGAGCGTTGTGAATTCAAACTTGAAGTAGGTTCTCCTCAATACTTTATCACCACTTCCAATAATCCGTGTTATAGCTATTTTCTTCCTCTGATTACTATGATCGGAACATTTGGCTGCTATGTACGCGATATGATTGTCATTCAGCTTGTTAGCATAATGATTCCGTTCCGCAAACAGACAATTATTCAAAAACAGACTTTAACGGCTGCGACTGTATTCAGCAGTATTGCCGTTTTCTCATCTTTTAGAGAGGTGTTATGGATGACGTTTTATTTCCTTCCTGAAATTCTAAACGGTTCGTCTTGTGTTCGAATGATTGTTATAATGGATTCAAACTGCCACCTTATAGGTCATGTCTCATTATCCCGCATCAACAATTTCGTAAAAAATGTGAGATTCTCTGTATTAGCTACATTCTACACACACTGAGATGTTTCTGCTCAGACGGAACTCTTGGACCGTTTATCAGAAGACAAGACACTTAACCCTGAGGCTGCACTACCCCAGGATACTATCGGTTTCCGAAATGCCAAGTTCACGTGGAGTAAAGACGATCTCGACAATCAAAATTCTGGAGAAGAACGCAAGTTTCAGCTGACTATCGAAAATGACGTAATGTTCCGCCGCGGTCAACTCAATCTCATTATTGGTCCTACCGGTAGCGGCAAGACCAGCTTGCTTATGGCTTTATTGGGTGTGTGGTTATATGATTTTAGGGGAGTACATGTGCTCAGTAGTTGATTTAGGCGAAATGCACTACTCTCCTATCGCGGATGACTCTGGTTACCGGCTTCCTCGTGATGGAGGAGTCGCCTTTGTGGCTCAAGAAGGCTGGGTACAAAGTGGTACGATTAAGGTAAACGAGTGTTATCTATCCGTTGACTTTATTAATTCTGTATTTTTAAAGGATAATATTTTGTTTGGGTCAGAGTTAGACGAAGAACGCTACAAAAAGGGCAAGCATTCTCAATTACTAGTATTTTATAAAGAATTGAACCAAGACTGGCTTTCCACAGTCATATTTCAAAGCGGACTTGAGCAAGATTTAGCACTTTTTGAGGCCGGAGACGAAACGGAAATTGGAGAGAGAGGCTTCACTCTAAGGTACGCATATATCCTTAAAAGTCATTGGGATTTCGTGCGAACAAGTGGAGATGTACTAATGCTACATGCTGGCAGTGGTGGTCAAAATGCACGCGTGACGTTGGCGAGAGCTATATATTCTAAGGCGGAGATTGTCTTAATTGACGATATCCTGGCTTGTCTGGACGTTCATACCGGGAAATTCATCGTCGACAATTGTTTCAACGGAGATTTGTTGAAAGGTCGGACGGTTATTCTGGTTGTAAGTATTCATCATTGGTGTTATTCTGAATCGACTCTTTTCTTTAACTTTAATGTTCTCAGACTCATAACGTTTCTTTGGTGGCACCCGTGGCGGACTTTGTCGTGTCGTTGGACATGAGCGGCCAGATTGCCAGTCAAGGAAGCCTGAATGATGCTTTGTCCAAGAATGAAAGACTACTGGAAGAAGTCATGCAAGAACAAGAAACTTTTGAGAACGAAGAAAAAGCGGTTGATACCCCTGACGCTAAAACAGACGTGGCAGAGAAGAAGGGCGGTAAACTCGTTCTTGCGGAAGAAGTTGCCATTGGGCATGTATCATGGGATGCGATGAAACTTTATTACTCCAATGCGGGCGGTTTTCTATATTGGTTCACCGTTGTTTCGACCATTCTCTTTTCAAAAGCTTTGACTTGCGTTGGGTCGTGGCTTTTAGGAAGATGGGCTGCCGATTATGAGAATCATCCGCCTGAAAGCGTTTCGCCATTTTTTTATTTGTCAGTGTATGGTGTTATAATGATATTCGAGGGTGTGCTTTACGCCGTTGGTATGTCCGTAGCAATCTTTGGTTCGATCAGGGTAAGTTCCAAAAGTTGATTTTGGTGTATTCACATTCATGATTATTTAGGCTTCGAGAGCACTTCATAGAATGCTTTCTACCAGTGTGCTTAGAACGACGCTTAGGTGGGTACTGCTCATCTAAACCGCCTTGGACACATTGAATCATTCATAGATGGCTTGACACGGTACCAACTGCACGTGTGATTGCGAGATGCACACAGGACATTGCTGCCGTAGATGGACCTATAGCCAATTATACACAAGGCTGGGTATGCTCTATGCCACCGCGTTTTTCGTCTACTAGATAATTATCTTCAGATCCTTACGACCAGCGTTTTAATCACGAGTTTTGGGACCATCATGATTACAGTACCTAGATTCGTCATTCCAGGTTTTTTCATCGCCGTCTTAGGTTTCCTTTGCGGTCAACTATATATGAAAGCTCAACTTCCCATTAAGAGGCAGATGTCTAATCACCGGTCGCCTATTATAGCGCAAATGAATGCTATGATAACTGGAATAGGTGAGAAGATATCCTATCTGAACACATATATGTCCGCTCTGATGTACGTCTTGTTTTCCAGTTTCTATCCGAGCGTATGGGGCTGAGACGCCCTTCCGCAAGGACAATCTCAGACATATTGAGGGATATATCCGCCCCGCACGCGCATATTACGATTGCAACAGGTATATTCTTGGAATAATTTTTGGTTGTGTATAACTTAGATCTGGTTCTATAGATGGGTAGCTGTAAGGACTGAAGCTTTAGGAGCGACATTGGCAGCAGCTCTTGCATTTTATATTTTGAACGATCGTTCGCAAAGTGCTAGTAGTGGTGGACTTGCTCTAGGCATGGCGGTGACCTTTTCATCGTGTATTCTTGATTGGGGTAAGTTGACGGGATGATTTGTTTGAATAGTAAGGCATCTGTTTTCTGATCATTCGGATATTTAGTCCGGATTACAAATGATCTTGAAGTGCAAGGGAATAGGTCAGCATTTAGGTTTAAGCTTGATACTTATGCTTACGCTATGTGTTTTCAATAGTATTGAACGAATCGAGTCGTACGTTAACATCGTCCAGGAACCGAAACCTTCTGCATCCGGCGCACCGCCTGCTTATTGGCCTGCGTCCGGAAGTGTTGTTGTGGAAAATCTCTGTGCACGTTACTCAGCAGATTCTCCAGAGGTGAGTCAAACTAACTGTAATATTAAATGTTTTCGTCATTCAATACAAATCCAGGTCTTACACAAACTTAACTTTACCATAAAGTCCGGTGAAAAAATTGGCGTAGTAGGAAGGACAGGCAGTGGAAAGTCGACGCTCACACTATCGCTCTTACGCTGTATTCCGACCGAAGGGAAGGTTTTATATGATGGTCTGGACACAGGAAAGATCAATCTTGAGAATTTAAGAAGAAACATAACCATTATTCCGCAACGGCCGGAACTTCTGACTGGTACACTTCGAGACAATCTGGACCCGTTTTCGGAGCACTCCGATGCGACTTTGAATGATGCGCTAAGATTGTCTGGTTTATTTGCACTACAAGAACAGAATGATCAAGTGGCAAAATTATCGTTGGATAGTACAATTTCTAGCGGAGGATCAAACCTTTCCGTTGGGCAACGTCAGATTTTGGCGTTGGCTCGAGCTATCTTGAGAGGGAGCAAACTTTTGATTTTGGACGAAGGTATTGATAATGCTTGTATTACTCTTTTGAAGGTGTCTCACGGTCTTTATTACTTTATTAGCAACGAGCGCCATTGATTACGCTACGGACGCCATTATTCAAAACTCGTTGCGTGAAGCCTCGCGAGACTCCACCTTGCTCATTGTAGCCCACCGACTTAACACAGTACGTGTATAATTATATTCGTCTCTTACGTCCAGATATATTTAGCACACAATACCAGATCATGGATGCAGACAAGATTATACTTCTTGACGCTGGAAATATGGTAGAATTCGATTCTCCTGCCAATCTTTTGAAGAAGCCAGATGGCTACTTCAAGTCGTTGGTCGACGAAAGTGGCGATAGAGATATTCTGTATAAAATCGCAGAAGAAAAGGCCCATAAGTCCGGCAAAGTGTGAATATACGAGGGTCCCTTTGTACCTAGCATTAGATGCAATGCTCGAGGATTCGCTTTATGGGATGTTTCTGTTTTCTCAAACTTATGTATGTTCCTTGTATCACCATCATTGCGCTTCTAGTATTTGTGTAAATATAGATTTGTGATGTAAGTCGTGAATCTGACTTCAGGTCAGAAACCAAGTCTCTTACATAACATTGAACCGAGGTAAAGAATTTTTGAATGAATATATGGAAGTGTAGAGACATGTGCACATGTCAGTCAATTCAACTCTACTGATTTGATCTCCGCTGATATGATGAGATAGGGAAGTTTACTGCTGATTTGATCGGGGCTTGGCGGGTAACCGCGAGTCAATTTTCGTCAGCCGATCCGATAAGACATAAATTGCCAGTGGACCAATCTCAGAATTTTCCAGTGACGTTCTTCATGTTGTAACGGATTCACCACATAGCGGTGGATCGAGTATATGCCACTTAGGCATATACAGAGGGCTAGTTTTCTTGGGTTTGATTTCTCGGTGAACCACGGTCTAACTGTTAGCTATAGGGTTACATTTTTTACATAATTTCATTAAATAGCATAATAATTATAAATAAATGGTTTCATATTTGTAATTAAATCAAATTTAGCTAATATATCATTTTTGGAACCAAAAAAAATCGAAATTCTGTGTACATGGATCGGTGCTGTAACTGGCTGTAATACAGCGACTAACTACTCACCTAGAGGAGGGAAAACCTAAGAGAACAAGCTTAGGTATCCCCCTCTAGGGAAAACGCATATAAGTACCGAATATGAGGCGCCCGACTGATCTCCATGGGATCCGAGGAGATACAAACAGAAATCGAAAGAAATCGAAGAGATCGAGAAATCGAGAAAACGAGGGAACTAATGGAAACGGCAAAGTACGGGAAATGAAGGAAATCGTAATACGAAATGAAACCGAAAGAAATCGAAGAAATCGAATAATCGGAAGAGGCGGAAGAGGTGCTAGCGTACCGTGACACCGTCTCTCTTAACTCCTGGAACATCCGCGGAAAGGCCTTTCTAGAATATTCCACGCACGTTCCTGTCAGGGTACGCTACTGCCGTCTCTCATTTTCCTATTTATTATCATCGGCATCATTTCGTTTCTATTTTATTTATCATTTCCGTATTTTACTTTTGTCAGGGTACGTCCCAGGCTCACGGTCATTCTAGTATATTAGCGTAGTATAGTATAACCTACTTAGATGCCTACGCGCTCTACGTCGGTCATACGGTACCCGGTATACCGGTCCGTACTTGTCCTCGCGTATTCTCCCGAACTCTCCCCGTTTCTCCGTTTGCTCCATTCTGTCATATCTCCCTCTTTCTCTATGTCATCCATATGTCCTCGGCTACCATTCTTCCTATTGGTAGATAATGCACCTGATAGCTATTGGTTAGAGATAGCGTAATCATGTATATATACAACTGTGCGCGCATGTGTAGTTCCTTGCGCTATTATAGACTGGGTTACTGGGTTATTGTTAGGGCTACTCAGCTCAGACTAGAGGGAGGGGATCCTAAGGTAAATATATTGAGGGAGAACTAACTACTCACCTAGAGGGAGGGGATCCTAAGAGAACAAGCTTAGGGACCCTCACTCTAGGGACAGCGACTATATACATGAAAAACGATAGCGCGGCGTGCGGCCCTGACACAGCTAAGTGCCAGACGCCCAAACCGAACATAAGCGACGTGACGCCTACGGCGTCACGCCGGGTATGAGCGTGCGACGCGCGCAAGTAGAGAAAGTGGAATAGAGACAGAGGGAGCAAACGGAGGGTGGAGATAATATATGGGAAATATAAATAAAATAGAGGGAAATATATACCGATGATAATAAATGAGGAAAAATGAGGGGACGCGGTAGCGTACCCTGACAGAAACGACAAAATATGGGAAATGAAGGAAATCGAAGTGCGAGATGAAATCGAAAGAAATCGAAGAAATCGAATAATAGGGCGAGGCGCTAGCGTACTGTAACAAACACAAGACATGTATGAGCAACGTCACTGAGAAATAAACCACTGATCCACAACGAATACACTCACAATGCTCTATTTTGGTATTATCAACGTGAACTCCCAAACCTGTAATGTATTTGCTCTGGTTCAAGGTATAGGCACCTTGTACTGTTGCAAATAAGAGAGCTGTTTAGGGGGAACCTAGTCTAGCAACAAAGGTCTTGTTATTGAGGGTGAGACAGAGCTTGCTGCTGCTGTTGTAAGACTTGAGCTGGCTGCTACTGATAGTCTTGAGGTAGAGATAGATAAGGCTGTCCACGGGTAATTACCCGCGGGTACGGGTACCTACCCGCGGGTAATGACCTGCTCTCAAAGTGGAACCCGGATCCGCGGGTAATTACCCGACGGGTACGGGTAACCTGTGGCAGGTACCCGGGTCATAGAGAGTACCTCAAAATTCACTAGTTTAGACGATTTGAGACCATTTTTTTGCTTATGTAACATGGGCGCCTATTTAAGCGCCCGACTTATCTTGTAGATATTCGAAAAATATTTATTACATATTTTTTTATTTTCATTTTAAGTAAGAATTGAGCTCTCTAGAGCCAAAATAAAAAAAAAATCACGACAAAATTCACTCAAAAATTGTACTTATATGACATGAACCGAGGTTATTGCATACCCGCGGGTACCTGCTTGTTGTCTAAAGTGAAACCCGGACCCGCGGGTAAAATTGACCCGGGTAATTACGTAAGCAGGTACCCGTGACCCGCGGGTAAAAACCTGTTGACCCGTTCGGGTAACCCGGGTAATCCAATACCCGTGGACAGCCTTAGAGATAGAAAAGAGAAAGAAATAGAAAAGAGAAAGACCAATTTAATTGGTAAGCACTATGGTGCACTAGTATAGATGATAAGGCAGATTGCTATTTACAAGAGAAATCAGCCCCTATTTATACACTTTGGGGCTGCTACAAATAAAGCAAAATATTAGTAATTAAAAGATAAGAAATTACTTAGAAAGGAAATTAATTAGTAAAGGTGGAGTAGTAAAAATTATAGTGAAACATTATAGTGAGACAGAAAAATAAAAAGTACCTGGAACTGAGTCATATGACTGTTCCTAGAAAATAAACAAATAGAGATACACAAATACAAGCAAGAGCTCAAAAAAGAATAGTAAAAAAAAACTGACATAATGTGGGCTTTTGTTGTTTATGTGCTGTTTTTGGATTTAGTGGCTGTGCCTTTTGACTTGTTTTTGCTGAGCTGGGTAAAAGTGCCCTAGATACATGACAAAATCCCCTCTCTTTTTTGAGTGAATTGCTTTTCTTGAAGAAGGAAGAAAAAGAGGTTGAAGAGAAATAGGGATTCCTAGAAGGTTCCAATGGATTTCCATAGGTGTTTTGTTCTTCTGAAATCTTGTTGACTTGTTTTAGTTGTTTCCAGCATATATGCTGCCCTTTTGAGATAATCCCCTCAGAGAAGATTTCATCTTCCTGTCTAGACTTTAGGTAGACTCTTCATGAGTGTCTTCTTGCTGACTATCCTCATCAAGGGGGGATGTGTTGGAATTATTTTCTTGAGCATATTTGAATTCTTTCTTGGAGTATTTGCATTCATTGTCCCAGTGCTTTCCACTTCCACAATGTCTGCAAGGTCTTGCTCCCTTTTGTTCTGGAGAGGTTTTTCTAGAGACATTGAAATCATCCTTTGGAAAGGGGAAATTTTCCAGAGAAGTAGCTGAGTATTCATTGGACAGGGAGAGATCATCAGAAGACTCTGAGAGTTGTTCTTCCAATAATTTGATTCTTTTTTCCAAGACATCATCAGGGAGTCCTCCTCTTTGCAAGGCATCTTCATGATACCTAATAGCTGCAGAGAATTCAATGAGATCTTTGCATCTATGTGGATCCAGGATAGTAGACCAGAAGCTAGGAGCTCCTTCCATTACTTCCATCATAATTTCTGAATCAGAGTAACTGTAGACCAGATTGAGTAGCTCTGATTTTCTGATGAAGTAACTGCTGGGAGATTCTTGAGAATATTCTGATTCCCTGTAGTGTGCTTTGTTGGCTCTTCTCTTCTGTTTGTCCAACCAAGTCCTGTTCATATAATAGGAGGCAATTGCTGTTCTGAGTGTTCCCCAGTCTTGAGTGATTTCTCTCCTGTATTCCAAGGAGTGTGACCAGAACCAGGCTTCTGCATCCTTCTTGAATCTTGTTGGAACAACAGTTCCTAGCTGCTTATATGCTAGTGGACTTCTTTCTGACCAGCTGTTTACTTGAAGAATCCATCTGGCCAAAGTATTTGGATCTCCATCCCAGGTAGGAATAGAGTCATGTTTGATTTTGGTGTCAAAGTAAGGTTCCTTGTCCTTGTCCTTTGAAGAAGAGTGGTTGAAGGAAGGTAAAGAGGGATAATGAGAAGTTCTTCTGCCTCTCCAAGGTCTAAAAGGTCTTCTTAATCCTCTAGGAAGCTTCCTGTCTGAAGGACCATCTGAGTCTCCACTTCCATCATCATCTCCTCCATCATCCCCTCTGCCTACATTTCCTCCTTGAGAAGGTTGTCCCAAGAAATTGGTAGGAGGATTAGAAGGGATAGGCATTGATGATGTATGCATTGAGGATGTATGCATAGAAGGAAGGTCTTCTGCAGCATTTAATTGCAGAGTGAGAGGCTGGCTGAAGATCTGTCTTATTGGTTTGTGTGTTGAGGCTTGAGAGATATCTTCTGCAAGATTTTCTGGCCTGAATTGAACAATTTTTGGAACAATCCCTTCAGAGATTGATTCAGAGGTGGCTGGTTTCCTTTCAGAAGGAAAAAGGACTTCATTGTGAAAGAGATAGGCCAGAAATGTTTCAACATCATCTCTGAAAGCAACAGAGAGAAGTTCAAAATCATCAGCTGTCCAGACATCTAGAGGATGGTTTCCCTTTCCCCAGGTTGGCAAGGGTAATTGTCCATCTAGTTTCTCCATAGCCCTTCTTGCAAATTTGTTCAGAAGGAAAAAGAAGGAGTCAAATTTGATTGGATCAAGGTGATAGCCAATTTGATCCATATCTTCATCCACAAAAGGTATTCCAATGAGGAGATCATCTAATTTTGATAAGAGATCTCCTGCCAAGTCTTCAGCTTCTTTGGGAAGAGGAACTGAAGCCAGTCTGTCAGGATTTTGCATGATGTCTTCTTGAGCAATTTTCAGAATAGCATCCCTTCTTGCTCCAAGAGTTTTGTTGTTGTCATAAATTCTCCTGAGGTGACTAGTACTAGGGGCAAGAGGAGTCTTGTCCAAGGAAATGAAAGCTTGAGTAGGATTGATAGTGAGAAGTGGTTGTCCACTGAAAATCATAGAAGCAGTGGGGGAGAATGGAATGGTGAGGTTCACTCTATGTCTTTGAGGAGTCTCAGACATTGAGGAAGAGGATTGAAGGGTAGTAGGAGGTTGGGAAGATAAATGAGTGTGGTGAGGACCAGTAGCTCTTCCCTTCAAAAGCAGTGAAGGAGAATCAATTAACTCTATAGCTTAGAGTAGACTGAGTGAGTGGCACACTGGGTGGCAAGGTGAAACAGATCAGCAATCTGCTCTAGAAAGGTGTGGCAAGAGTATATGCAGGTGAGACAAGGGGTGGAGTGAATGAGACAAGGGAGTGAGTGAGAGAAACAAGGGTGAGACAAGAGGGTGGAAGGTTGGAAGGGAGTGAATCAAGAGTTATCAGGGGAGTGGAGTAAGTGAGACAAGGGTAGTCAGAACAGTGGCACTGCAATGACAGGTGGGTGGAGCAAGTGAGACAAACTAATGCCAAGGCAGTGGCACTGCAAGACAGAAGTAGTCAGGTGTGTGAGATGAGTGAAACAAACTAATGCCAAGGCAGTGGCACTGCAAGACAGAAGTAGTTCCAGTGAGTGGAGTGAGTGGAGTGAGTGAGACAAACTGATGTCAAAGCAGTTGCACTGCAAGACAAGAGTAGTCAGGTGAGTGGGGTGAGTGAGACAACTGATGTCAAGACAGTGGCACTGTAAGACAGGAGCAGTCAGGTGAGAGGAGTGTCTGAGACAAATGATGTCAGAGCAGCAGCACTGCAAGACAAGTGATGTCACAGGAAAAATTGGGTGAAACAAGGTGGGGGTCAAACAGCTCTAGCAAGCTGAAAGGTCTCCTGGCAAGATAGCCCCCTCAATAAATCCTTAGAGATGCTCCCCAAGAAGATTCTGAGGTTCCCAGAACGTCCACCAATTTGTAATGTATTTGCTCTGGTTCAAGGTATAGGCACCTTGTACTGTTGCAAATAAGAGAGCTGTTTAGGGGGAACCTAGTCTAGCAACAAAGGTCTTGTTATTGAGGGTGAGACAGAGCTTGCTGCTGCTGTTGTAAGACTTGAGCTGGCTGCTACTGATAGTCTTGAGGTAGAGATAGAAAAGAGAAAGAAATAGAAAAGAGAAAGACCAATTTAATTGGTAAGCACTATGGTGCACTAGTATAGATGATAAGGCAGATTGCTATTTACAAGAGAAATCAGCCCCTATTTATACACTTTGGGGCTGCTACAAATAAAGCAAAATATTAGTAATTAAAAGATAAGAAATTACTTAGAAAGGAAATTAATTAGTAAAGGTGGAGTAGTAAAAATTATAGTGAAACATTATAGTGAGACAGAAAAATAAAAAGTACCTGGAACTGAGTCATATGACTGTTCCTAGAAAATAAACAAATAGAGATACACAAATACAAGCAAGAGCTCAAAAAAGAATAGTAAAAAAAAAACTGACATAATGTGGGCTTTTGTTGTTTATGTGCTGTTTTTGGATTTAGTGGCTGTGCCTTTTGACTTGTTTTTGCTGAGCTGGGTAAAAGTGCCCTAGATACATGACAAAACCAAACTGCCAAAAAAAGGTAGCATAGTAGGAGCTGCCTCCGTTAAATCACACTAGAGAATCCCACTGAGACACGCTATTTCAACAGTGGGGGGACTTTGGAAGAATAGAACAGAAAGAACAGGAAGGGAAGGTAAAAGGGTATTGGGATAGGGAGGGGGGATGGGAACTAGATGATGGTGGCTGTTAGGGCTACTCAGCTCACACTAGAGGGAGGGGATCCTAAGAGAATATATTGCGGAAAATACTAACTACTTACCTAGAGGGAGGGGATCCTAAGAGAACAAGCTTAGGGACCCTCACTCTAGGTACAGCTACTATATACATAAAACGACGACGCGGCGTGCGGCCCTGACACAGCTAAGTGCCAGGCGCCCAAGCCGAACCTAAGCGACGTGATGTCACGGGCATCACGCCGGGTACGAGCGCGCGACGCGCGCGAGTAGAGAAAGTGGAATAGAGACAGAACGAGGAAACGGAGAGTGAAAGTAAAACATGGAAATGATAAATAAAATAGAAACGAAATGATGCCGATGATAATAAATAAGAAAATGAGAGACGGCGGTAGCGTACCCTGACAGTGGCATGGCGAAATATCTTGATGATAATTAGAAGTTAATTGCACTCTACTACATAAAATAATGAGAATATAATGAGCGTATGTAATGTATCCTTATAGTTTGCCTACTGGGGTGCTACCAGAATAAGAATAGTTACAATTACTTGCTGAGAGTTTGCTTAGGCACTGGCTTCACAACAAAAGCCTGTTGCTGAAGAATGAGATCCAAGGGGTCTACTCTTGTTATATGCTGTTTTAAATGCAGTAGACACAACTGATAGTGTGTTCTGCAAGTGATAGAGATAGCTGAAGACTTGTAAACAAGTCTTATAGTAAGAGAAAGATAAGAGGATATTGAGAGATAGAAAGAAAAGGGGGAAGATAGGAACAGATTAAAGATTAGAAAGATAGAAGATAACAAAGCACAGGGTCAAAGGTGCACATGTGTCATCTGGTGAGAATAAAATCCAAGATCCAGGGAGATTAGATCTAAATCCATGGAGATTAGATCCAAGATCCAGGAGTTATGGGAAATAAAGGATAAAAGAATAGCATATAAGGAGAAACCATGGAGAAATGAAGGAGATATTAATAAACAAGGGAAACATGGCAAAACAAGAGTCCAGAGTCCATTCTTGATGACCAAGCAATGAACTCAGAAAATACTTGACTTCTGAGAGTGTTTTGACCATAACTCCATGAGTTATTTACCAAATCCCTTGGAATGACTTGGGTTTTATAGAGTTTTAAATTGTTTTTGACTTTGAATGCTCTAGGCCTTGAGCCTGTCTTCAGGAAGGGGGTATTTAGGTCAAAATGACCTTGATACATGACAGCGTACCTCTTGAATCAACGGTATGCCAAAAAGTGCAACAAAGTGGGGCAGCATGTAGACTGTTGACTAGGCATTGTAATTGTGTATGATGACTCGAAAATCGTGCGCGGAGCGTTATGTCGATACTTGGGTATTGTTTATGAGATGGAAATGAACGGAAATACACAAAAACCTCACCTGAATAGCGTTGTGCTGGCCGGCAAACGTGCTACACGCACCGGGGATATGTCTTGGGGTAGGGGGAGTACAATCGCATGTGATGTTTGGAAAATCGCGTGCGGAGCCTTATGATTATACTTGAGCATTGTTTATAAGATGCTCAAGAATAGGAATACGCGAAGAAACTACCTGAATAGCGTTGCGCTGGCTGCCAAATGCGCTGCACACGATGGGGACATGTCCTGGGGTAGGGGGAGTGCAATCACACGCGACGTTTGGAAATTTGTGTGTGGAGCCTTATGACTATACTTGAGCATTGTTTATGAGATGTTAAGGAATAGGAATATGCAAAAAAACTACCTGAATAGCGTTGTGCTGGCTGGCGAATGTGCGACACGCGATAGATACATACTGTCAGGGTACGTGCTAGGACCATAAGGACTAATCTAGTATACTGTGCATATAGTATAGACGTATATGCTGACCTACGCGTTATCATATCCATCGTACGGTACCCGGTATGCCGGTCCGTGTTATCCTCCCGTATTCTCCCATACTTTCCCCGTTTCTTCGTATGCTCCATACTGTCACCATCTTCCTTTCTACTCATGTTTCTCTTATGTCATCGACTGCCTTCCTTCCTATTGGTAGATATAGCACCTGAGCGCTATTGGTAGAGATAGCCCACTCATGTATATATATACAACTGTGCGCGCAAGAGTAGCTCCTTGCGTTATTATAGATTGGACTACTGGGTTATAGTGTCTTATCCTTAAGTCTCACCCGCTGAACGATCGTATCCTTACACATACTGAGAGTGACAGTGAGAGGGTACTCAGATTGTAATCGCGCACGACGTCTTGTAAATCGCCCGCGGAGCAATATAACGAAGGTTGGAAATTGTTTGTGAGATGTTAATGAGCAAAAATACACAAAAAACCCACCAGTATAGCAATGTGCTGGCCGGAAAACGCGCTACACGCAATGGGGACATACTGACAAAAGCGGGAGGACACTTAGGTGGTAATCGCACACGACGTTCCAAAATTCGCGCGCGGAGAGATATAAAAAGGGCTGTAAATTGTTTATGAAATGTTTATGAATATAAATACACAAAGAAATTGCCTGAAAATTGGTGTGCTGGCTGGAAAATGCACTACACAGGCCAGAGACATGCACTGAGAGCAGGGTGAGTGTAATCGCGAATAATGGGTTGAATATTGCGCGGAGCGATACGCAGGAGTGTGAGTAACATCAGGAAAACATAAAAGAACAGGCTAAACACCTTGAAATCATCAGGATTGGCGAGAAAAGGGGAGACACTTGGTATATCCTCTCAAGCAGAAGACGGTGGGGTAATGCAGGCCCTTTCATCTCAATAATTAGCATATCTTATAAATTTATCATTAGTTATTGATGAGTAGAATAAAAAAACCATGTACCATCAATAATTTTCTCGTTGGTAAAAATACTGTGGTGAGAGTGGTGATGGTTTGAGAGAAAGGAACGATGCGATGACGCAACACGTTGTTGCACCGCGTCAATTTCAGATGAAGCCAAACATGCCGCGTATACTTAAAATGATGGCGTAAATACAACATTTAACTATCAGTATCTAAAGGAGCATTCTTTGACTCCTTTTCTTCTTTGTATAAAAGCATAGCTGAATGAATAAAAAAGTCAAAATTAAAATTTGACATTGCACAAAGCTGAGATTCAAAACCATCCATCCATGAGTTGAACTGTTCAGCTGTTTCCGTATTAAATGCACTTTTAGAGACTATTCTACCTCTTTCATCCCGTTGAAGAATCATTAAATCTGGTTGGGAACCATCGAGAGGTTGGGGATTACAATGTTCGCGGCAAAGACGGTCGGTTGAGCTATGACTTCTGTAGTGGAACCCGTCAACAATAAATCGCGTCGTTTGAAACCAATCGCTGTTTGGATTTTGAGTCACTAAATGGGATAATAATTTGCAAGCCTTGTCGTATACTAGAAACTGAGGACGGGGTGAGCCAGAAGGGAACCAAGTATTACAGAATTGCAAAACTTGAGACTCTCCCTCGCCATCATAGCATTTCCCCCATGCAATGGGGAATCCACAAGCCCACTGAATTGTTTTGATACAATATATGCGCCTTGCTCTGAATCTATGGTTATTACTGGTATTATTTTCACCATCAGCGCTTTCAGAATTTATGAATCTTGGTGTTTCATTCTTCGAGACATTCCGGCGAACATTGAGGAACGAAGAGGAGCCAAACCTAAGTAACCATATGATCATCAATTTGGAGATATTCCCTCAAAAAAATAGATTCTAACCTGTTCAAATATTGATGGTAAATACACGCATGCTCCAGTAAATCACAGGTAAACTTATTTTCCTCTCCAACAGGAGCATTGCACTCATTGATGGCACAACGCTCGATGTATTCACTGTGGGTTGAACAGAAGCAACCTTTCTGATAGTCTTCCAGCGGATTACGACATCGCGCAATACCACATATCTAAAAAAATGTCAACAAGATAACTGCAAATATATAAACAACTCGCCTTGTGGGATAGGGCCTTTCCATCCATGACAGCCATGCGTACCATGAGCTGTGGACCATTTTCCGTTTGCACACTCAGCGCAGCAACATTCTGAGTATTAACCTGTAAAAATGATGCATTAGCATTGCAGCAATAATATGTATGGTTACTCACCATATTAAATTCAAAACCCAAAGCATGCTGGCTGTTATGGTACGCTAGCGCCTTGCCGGATTATTCGATCTTTTCGATTTCTTTTGATTTCATTTTGCACTTCGATTTCCCTCATTTTCCGTATTTCACCGTTTCCATTATTTTCGTCGGTTTCTCGATTTCTCGATCTCTTCGATTTACTCCGATTTCTGTTGTATCTCCTCGGATCCCATGGGGATCAGTCGGGCGCCTCATATCCTGTACTTATATGCATTTTCCCTAGATGTCACGCCCCGCGTGACCCGGGACTCAAACCCGGAATTCCGGGGTAATTCCGATTTCATCACTGCGGATTTAGTTCATCCGATGTCCGTATGTTTCCCCGTACTCTAGTGCGTACTTAGTAGACACTACTTCCTTGTTATCACATCACCACAAGGAACGAGAAGTCCCAACTGTCTGATTCACATCTCCGCTCGCTTCTTTCATGCTAAACTCCTTTGTTCCGTATTCGACATTATTCCCATTTTGGTCCGCACCATTTTGTATTTAAATCGTAGCTTTTCAGCTAGGGACAGTAGTCTGAATATTAGTTACTTTTCGTCTCTAGTTCCACCTCCGTTCTTACTCCGTAATCGCGAGCTCTAGTGCGTACTCGTTGCGTACTATCTTGTACTTAAGTCCTAGACGTCGTTTGACTGTTTAGACTTATAGTTTGATGTTACGTTCTTGATGTCGTACTGATACGTACTAGCTACGTACTTCCTTGTTCTCTGAAATTGAGGGATATCGTAAGCTGGGCGAGTGGGCGCAGCATATAAGCTGAAGCCAAGTCCCTCTCTCCATACTCCTCCGTATTCTAGTTACGTGTTTCGTAGTAGTCCGGAAATATCCGGGATTTGTCCGAAACACCGATCTTGACACACCTGAGACTTTCACGGGATCCATCTCGACGGTATTCTCGGAAATGACAACACCCAGGTACTCAATCTCACTGGAGACATTGTAGGGTTTGGTCAAAAAAAGGATCCTAACAAAATTATAGTTCGAGGTATAGGCATATGACAATTCACTAGATTGTAATATGATATTATAACTATTACTCAGATTAAGGGATTTTGACTTGAGAAATTGTCAGTATGTTGCTATTTTTATCTTAGTTAAATTATGTAAGAATTTTTACTTATATAACATTATCAATAACTTTTTCTATTCAATCAAACAGTATACAAACTAAAACATATATTATTATTAACCATAGCAGAAAATTATATAATGAAGTTAATATAAATACTTATCAATATAATTTTTTATCATAATTTTGAGAGAGTGAGAAATAGTGAGTTTTTGTCAGGGTACGTCCTAGGTTAACGGTCACTCTAGTATATTAGCGTAGTATAGTATAACCTACTTAGATGCCTACGTGCTCTACGTCGGTCATACGGTACCCGGTATACCGGTCCGTACTTATCCCTCGCATATTCTCCCGAACTCTCCCCGTTTCTCCGTTCGCTCCATTCTGTCACATCTCCCTCTTTCTCTATGTCATCCGTATGTCCTTGACTACCGCTCTTCCTATTGGTAGATAATGCACCTGATAGCTATTGGTTAGAGATAGCGTAATTAAGGCTGTCCACGGGTATTGGATTACCCGGGTTACCCGAACGGGTCAACAGGTTTTTACCCGCGGGTCACGGGTACCTGCTTACGTAATTACCCGGGTCAATTTTACCCGCGGGTCCGGGTTTCACTTTAGACAACAAGCAGGTACCCGCGGGTATGCAATAACCTCGGTTCATGTCATATAAGTACAATTTTTGAGTGAATTTTGTCGTGATTTTTTTTTTATTTTGGCTCTAGAGAGCTCAATTCTTACTTAAAATGAAAATAAAAAAATATGTAATAAATATTTTTCGAATATCTACAAGATAAGTCGGGCGCTTAAATAGGCGCCCATGTTACATAAGCAAAAAAATGGTCTCAAATCGTCTAAACTAGTGAATTTTGAGGTACTCTCTATGACCCGGGTACCTGCCACAGGTTACCCGTACCCGTCGGGTAATTACCCGCGGATCCGGGTTCCACTTTGAGAGCAGGTCATTACCCGCGGGTAGGTACCCGTACCCGCGGGTAATTACCCGTGGACAGCCTTAAGCGTAATCATGTATATATACAACTGTGCGCGCATGTGTAGTTCCTTGCGCTATTATAGACTGGGTTACTGGGTTATAGTAGCAGTCTGATCCTTAAGTCTAATCACTGAACGATCGTGCCCTAACAGTTTTTGTGTAATTAAAACTTGAGGTCACAATATGTGACATTAGAGTTTTCTCAAAATTTTCCAGGAATCCATGTATTATTAAGGTTTTCCCAGGAAAACTCTGATATTACACAGTGTAATCTCATGCTTAAAATCAAGGTTTTTCCATGCATCTAAATTATAATAGAAATATATTTTCACAATAAATATTTTTAGAACATTCTTCAATATGGATGATGATAATGTAAGTTTCATTCTATTCATTATTTTACTGAATAGATAACATCAATCATAGGCTTATATGATGAAGAATTATTACATAATTTGGCCAAGATAATTATAGCAGTATACTGACAATTTTCCAAGCCAGAATCCCTTAACCTGAGTATTATTTATAATATGATTTTGCAATTTGGTAAATTGTCAATAGCCTATGCCTCGAACCATGATTTTCTTAGGATCCTTTTTTTGGCTAAACCCTACAATTTCTCCAGTGTCTTAGTCCGGCAAAACTTGCACTTCTCTGCCTTGAGGTACAGCTTGTGCTCGCGTAGACGTTCGAGAACACATCAAGTGACTTGGTTGTGCTGTTCCCAATCCCAAGTATAGATGAGAATGTCGTCAATGTAGACGGCAATGACACCTTCGGAGATCATATCCTCGAAGATCTCGTTCATCATTGTCTGGAAGGTGGCAGGGCTGTGTTAGGGCTACTCAGCTCAGGCTATAGGGAAGGGATCCTAAGACAATATATTGGAAGGGAAACTAACTACTCACCTAGAGGGAGGGGATCCTAAGAGAACAAGCTTAGGGACCCTCACTCTAGGTACAGCTACTATATACATAAAACGACGACGCGGCGTGCGGCCCTGACACAGCTAAGTGCCAGGCGCCCAAACCGAACCTAAGCGACGTGATGTCACGGGCATCACGCTGGGTACGAGCGCGCAACGCGCGCGAGCAGAGAAAGTGAAATAGAGACAGAACAAGGAAACGGAGAGTGGAAGTAAAATATGGAAATGATAAATAAGATAGAAACGAAATGATGCCAATGATAATAAATAAGAAAATGAGAGACGGCGGTAGCGTACCCTGACAGGCTGTTAGTGAGACCAAAAAACATCACCAAGGGTGTCAGGGTACGCTACCGCCGTCTCTCGTTTTTCTATTTATCATCATCGGTATTATTTCCTTTCTATTTTATTTATCATTTCCGTATTTTACTTTCACTTTCCGTTTCCTTGTTCTGTCTCTATTTCACTTTCTCTACTCGCGCGCGTCGCACGCTCGTACCCGGCGTGATGCCCGTGACATCACGTCGCTTAGGTTCGGCCTGGGCGCCTGGCACTTAGCTGTGTCAGGGCCGCACGCCGTGTCGTCGTTTTATGTATATAGTAGCTGTACCTAGAGTGAGGGTCCCTAAGCTTGTTCTCTTAGGATCCCCTCCCTCTAGGTGAGTAGTTAGTTTCCCTTCCAATATATTGTCTTAGGATCCCCTCCCTCTAGCCTGAGCTGAGTAGCCCTAACAGTCAGGGCCGCACGCCGCGTCGTCGTTTTACGTATATAGTAGCTGTACCTAGAGTGAGGGTCCCTAAGCTTGTTCTCTTAGGATCCCCTCCCTCTAGGTGAGTAGTATAGTTATTGCCCAATATAGTACTTAGGATCCCCTCCCTCTAGTGTGAGCTGAGTAGCCCTAACAAAGGGCTCGAAGAGGCCGTGGTTGGTGCGGAAAGCAGCCTTCCACTCGTCTCCTTCCTTTATCCACACATTGTTGTAGCCCCAACATACGTCCAGCTTGGTAAAGTACTGGGCACCTTGCAGCTTATTGATGAGCTCTGAGATCAGAGGCAGCGGATAGCAGTTCTTGATCGTCATAGCATTCAACGCACGGTAATCCTGGATGAGACGAAGGGAGCCATCTTTCTTCTTGATGAAGAAGACCGGGGATGCCATCGGAGACTTGGAGGGCTGGATTCGTCCAGACGCAAGGTTTTCCTCTAGAAACACATCTAACTCGGCCTGTTCGTTGGACGACAACGGGTAGATCTTGCAGGACTTGGGCTCTGAGCCCGGTACAAGCTCTATCGGGTGATCCCACTTCTTTGGCTGCAGCAACGAGTCAAATGACTCTTTTGAAAAGATGTCGGCAAAGTCATGGAACATCTCTGGCACTATGTCCCAAAAACCCTTGGGTGCTGGTGTGTTCGCATTATTGGCGTGGGCCTGGGCCAACCGTTGGGAGATGGTCTCGGTGGCATATATGCGGTGAGCATTGGGACTGTCAGGTAGCATCGATATCGCGAATAGTCAATCACCTTCTTCAATCTCTGACTCGACGTCAACGAGATCTGGCATTTCAGGATTGTTGGCCTCAGTGTCGTCGAGCTCAGGCAGAGGTGCTCGTCGGATCTGTTGGAACGCATGTCTAGAGAGCTTACCCACTGGCCAGCATGGTGTTAGGGCTACTCAGCTCAGACTAGAGGGAGGGGATCCTAAGTTAATATATTGGAAAGATACTAACTACTCACCTAGAGGGAGGGGATCCTAAGAGAACAAGCTTAGGGACCCTCACTCTAGGGATGACAACTATATACATGAAAAACGGTAGCGCGGCGTACGGCCCTGACACAGCTAAGTGCTAGGCGCCCGAACTGAACCTAAGCGACGTGATGTCATGGGCATCACGCAGGGTATGAGCGCACAACGCGCGCGAGTAGAGAAAGTGAAATATAGACAGAACCAATGAACGGAAGATGAATATGAGATACGGAAATGATAAATGAAATAGGAAAGAAGGAATGCCGACAATAATAAATAAGGAACAATGAGAGACGGCAGTAGCATACCCTGACAACAGGCATCATTGTCACACCCGGCGTGCCCCGTGACAATTCCTGAGCTATTACGTAAGCCACATGCTGGGACCCAAGGTTCTCTACTAAGTACGCAGTACGTACTTACCTCGTACTCCCCGTACTTGATGCACAGCCCTCCAATCCATCCATTTCTAAATGGAGCCCATCCATCCGACTCTCTGACTAACCAGGGGTTCGGTTAATCCGGACTCTGCCCGTTCTGTCCGTCTGTCAAGTACCGATATCCGGGAATGGCTATAGATACTATAATATACTTTAGTCGCTGAATATAACACTATTAACCATCACCGTTGGTTGACGATAGTCAGGACTTGGCCTCAACCTATAAGAGGTTGTGCCACGACAGTCTTCTTCAGGATTTGTCCTGACGTTCGTCACAAGCGTCGAGTTCGTCAAGGACGTTTCTAATATGTGCGTTCCGAGCTTCGAGAGCCGCGAGCTGTATCTCGTATTGAATGATATCAAGCTCAACGATGATGAAGAAAGCTTCAATATGTAGCTCTTGGCAATGACAGATGGCTTCTGTCGCTGCAAGTCTCGAGGAAAGATCTCGACGTTCAATGATGAATAGAATAAGAGAAGGAGAGTTTATAGAGATATCGAACGTAGTTCGATATTAAGTCTAAAGAACTATCTACGTGTATGCTAGGGTTTATATACACGTCAGATAAATAATTCTAACTCAGTTCGAAATAGATTCCGAACTAGAGAAATACAAACAAGTCGTGAGATTCGTAAGTAACATCAATATATGCAGGGTATGATGTCTCATGTGATGAACATGAGGTGTGCAGGGATGAGAGCTGTGCATACATGGACCTACGTTCGTCATCTATGATCTCATAACCGGAACTGTTAGGGCTACTCAGCTCAGGCTAGAGGGAGGGGATCCTAAGACAATATATTGGAAGGGAAACTAACTACTCACCTAGAGGGAGGGGATCCTAAGAGAACAAGCTTAGGGACCCTCACTCTAGGGACAACAACTATATACATGAAAAACGATAGCGCGGCGTGCGGCCCTGACACAGCTAAGTGCCAGGCACCCAAGCCGAACCTAAGCGATGTGATGTCACAGGCATCACGCCGGGTACGAGCGCGTGATGCGCGCGAGTAGAGAAGGTGAAATAGAGACAGAACAAGGAAGCGGAAAGTGAAAGTTGTTAGGGCACGATCGTTCAGCGATTAGACTTAAGGATCAGACTGCTACTATAACTGTCAGGGTACGCTACCGCGTCCCCTCATTTTTCCTCATTTATTATCATCGGTATATATTTCCCTCTATTTTATTTATATTTCCCATATATTATCTCCACCCTCCGTTTGCTCCCTCTGTCTCTATTCCACTTTCTCTACTTGCGCGCGTCGCGCGCTCATACCCGGCGTGATGCCGTAGGCGTCACATCGCTTATGTTCGGTTTGGGCGTCTGGCACTTAGCTGTGTCAGGGCCGCACGCCGCGCTATCGTTTTTCATGTATATAGTCGCTGTCCCTAGAGTGAGGGTCCCTAAGCTTGTTCTCTTAGGATCCCCTCCCTCTAGGTGAGTAGTTAGTTCTCCCTCAATATATTTACCTTAGGATCCCCTCCCTCTAGTCTGAGCTGAGTAGCCCTAACAGTTTCCACTATTTTCGCCGTTTTCTCGATTTCCCGATCTCTTCGATTTCTCTCGATTTCTGTTTGTATCTCCTCGGATCCCATGGGGATCAGTCGGGCGCCTCATATCCTGTACTTATATGCGTTTTCCCTAGAGGGGGATACCTAAGCTTGTTCTCTTAGGTTTTCCCTCCTCTAGGTGAGTAGTTAGTCGCTGCCCCCCAATAGATCTTAGGTTTTCCCTCCTCTAGGTGTGTGCCCTGAGTCGCCCTAACAGTGTTCTGGGTTTGATTCTTGTTGATGGTGTTTTTTTTTTCAGTGTCGCACACCGAGTACTATCAGTGTGCACTGTTTTTTTCATTGTTTTGCGTTGACTTCTTCATTAGTTTACATCGATTTATTTACAAGGTTATATTGGTTTATTCATTGTGTTACTCTGAGTGAGCGTGTTCCGGTGTTTTTGTTTGAACAACTTAGCAGGTTTCCACGTGCCCCTCAAGGAGTAATACTAGGTTATATTGATTTGTTTAGCATGCGTTGTTGAGGACAACATGGCAAAACCTTGTGTGTCATTGTGGCGTAGCTTCATCTTCACTAGTGTCACGCCCGGCGTGCCCCGAAACCCATTCCGGGGTCCTCCCGTACTCTATGCACAGCCCTCCGATCCGATCATTTTCAAATAAGAGCATGCCCATCCGACATTTCAATTTACCAGGTGTAACGGATTTGGGATATAGGAATGGGCCCCAGGGGGGCCCATTAATGGCCTAGTGCCCATGCAGTGCCTTTGGCACTGCAGCTGCAGTAGTTGCGCGTCACAGCGTGACGCTTAAGCGCCCGTCACACCCTTACAGCGGTGTGACTAGTAGTTACATTAGTCAATCTTAATCTTTTCCACTACTACTGCATGTAATTCCCTATTAGCCTAACTGAGCAATAGACAGGAATTCTGTGCACTTGTGGGAAAATAAGAAAAACCCTTTATCAGACCCCCCTGTGGTCTGATAAAAACTGTTACACCAGGACTCATCTGCCCCAGACTCTGCCTAAATATCCGTCCTGGATACAACCATTCCTTTTTATTCCTTTCCCCTTTTTTGAATAGTATTTCCGTACCCGTGTATTTAAACCCCAGCTTTATAGCTGGGAGTCCTCAGTCAGAATATAGTAATAGTCTTCCGTTCTTCTCTTCTATCTGTTCCGCCTCTGTTCTTATCCGTACTCTGCGTACTCCGTCTCGTACTTAGTTGTGGGCTCGTGCGTAGTTTAAAGTCTAAGTCGTCGTTAGACGTCGGACTTGTGCGTACTTGATACGTACTTCTCTCGTTCTCTGAAATCGAGGGATATCTGAAGTTGGGCGAGTGGGCGCAGCATATAAGTAAGGCTGTCCACGGGTATTGGATTACCCGGGTTACCCGAACGGGTCAACAGGTTTTTACCCGCGGGTCACGGGTACCTGCTTACGTAATTACCCGGGTCAATTTTACCCGCGGGTCCGGGTTTCACTTTAGACAACAAGCAGGTACCCGCGGGTATGCAATAACCTCGGTTCATGTCATATAAGTACAATTTTTGAGTGAATTTTGTCGTGATTTTTTTTTTATTTTGGCTCTAGAGAGCTCAATTCTTACTTAAAATGAAAATAAAAAAATATGTAATAAATATTTTTCGAATATCTACAAGATAAGTCGGGCGCTTAAATAGGCGCCCATGTTACATAAGCAAAAAAATGGTCTCAAATCGTCTAAACTAGTGAATTTTGAGGTACTCTCTATGACCCGGGTACCTGCCACAGGTTACCCGTACCCGTCGGGTAATTACCCGCGGATCCGGGTTCCACTTTGAGAGCAGGTCATTACCCGCGGGTAGGTACCCGTACCCGCGGGTAATTACCCGTGGACAGCCTTACATATAAGCTGAAGCCAAGTCCCTCACACCCGTACTCCCCGTACTTCCTTTACTCTATCCTTATCCGCACGCATGTGTTTCGTACTAGACCGGACTTTGCCAGGATAGGCTCGGAACACGGCAATTGACAACTAGAAATTTTTGATGTTCAGCGTCAACCAATGAACGAGCCGATGATGTTTACAGTGCATATAGGCGTGCAGACTGATGAACAATTATGTTTCTCATTGTGTGGTAGTTTCCCGTTGGGAACCTTTGATGTTTGCCATGTAGAATTATAAACACTAATGAGGACCTCTGACAATATCAACACATATTGATGAACGAGGTGATGAATGAGCGTGTTCTACATTGAGTACATTATCATTTCTCTCATGGGGTGTCAAGATCGGTGTTCCGGACAAATCCCGGATATTTCCGGACTACTACGAAACACGTAACTAGAATACGGAGGAGTACGGAGAGAGGGACTTGGCTTCAGCTTATGTGCTGCGCCCACTCGCCCAGCTTACGATATCCCTCAATTTCAGAGAACGAGGAAGTACGTAGCCAGTACGTATGAGTACGACGTCAAGAACGTAACGTCGAACTTTGAGTCTACACCGTCAGACGACGGCTAGAACTCTGAGTACGAGATAGTACGCAACGAGTACGCACTGGAGCTCGCGAGTACGAGGTAAGAACTGAGGCGGAACTAGAGACGGAAAGTAACTAATATTCAGACTGACTCTCCTAGCTGAAAAGCTAGGATTTAAATACAAGATAGTACGGACTAAATAGGAATAGTGCCCAATACGGAACAATGGGAAATTAACATGAAAGAAGCGAGCGGGGATGTGAATCAAACAGATGGGACTTCTCGTCCCTTGTGGTACATTACTAAAAGGGTTTCCTTCTACGAGATGGAGTACGGCGCTGAGTACGGAAATCGGACTTGTTAAAATGATTGTCCCGAATTCGGAACTGTATCGGAACCCCGGGTTTGGATTCCGGGTTACGCGGAGCGTGACATGGGGTGATAATGGGTTTCGCTGAGTAATAACGGTGTACTCTGATGGGTTTGGTGTGGACTATGTCAGGGTACGCTACCACCGTCTCTCATTTTTCTATTTATTATCATCGGCATCACTTCATTTCCATTCCATTTACTATTTCCGTATTTTACTTTTATCTTCCGTTCCCTTGTTCAGGCTCTATTTCGCATTCTCTACTCGCGCGCGTCGCGCGCTCGTACCCGGCGTGATGCCCGTGACATCACTTCGCTTAGGCTCGGTTCGGGCGCCTAGCACTTAGCTGTGTCAGGGCCGCACGCCGCGTTATCGTTTTTCATGTATATAGTCGCTGTCCCTAGAGTGAGGGTCCCTAAGCTTGTTCTCTTAGGATCCCCTCCCTCTAGGTGAGTAGTATAGTTCTCTCAATATATTTTACTTAGGATCCCCTCCCTCTAGTGTGAGCTGAGTAGCCCTAACAGACTATTGAAACATTTGGTTTTGGCAACAATACAGTTCATTGGCTTTCATTGACGTTGTCATTGTTAATTGCGGGTATGTTCGATGTATACTACTACGGACATTACCGAGGAGCAACGATATACACTACTAAACTACGAACTTCAAAAATAAATTCTGCAGTCAAATATGACCATGGCTGTCTCATTGGATGACGGTGTTTTCCACTGGCCAATCTGCTGTAAGGACGCACACGATTCCAGATCCCTGCACAGGTCACCGCGAATCAATCCGCCAAATTACCTGCAAAGATCCGGATCCATAAGGAACCGGATCCGCGGGTCAATGACCTGTAAGGATCCAGGTCAAGGTTTTTGGTAGTGTAAAACCTGTTGATCCAGACTCGGACTCGGAGGTCACTAGTAAAATGTACTTAAAACACCTCAGAAAGCAACTTTATCTGACAGGTCAGCAGGTCAAGATCCACCAAAGATCCGGATCCGGAAGACTATGGATCCGCAGAGATCCGACCTGTAAGGATCCAGGTCAAGGGTCTGGAAGGTTGCTCGACCTGGATCCGGAATCGTGTGCATCCTTAATCTGCTGGAATACGATGACGGTCAGGGAAGACCGGTGGCAGTGCCGGTAGATGCGCACATACTGCCTTTCCCAGGAAACGCCGGCTTAGTTGATCAAATCTATTTTTATTTATTTTGTATTTACATTGTTCGGGGAACTCCGGTGGTCACTGTCAGGGTACGCTACCGCGTCCCCTCATTTTTCCTTATTTATTATCATCGGTATATATCTATTTCTATCCTATTTATATTTCCCGTGCATTACCTCTACCATCCGTTCACTCTCTCCGTCCATATTTCACCTTCTCTACTCGCGCGCGTTGCGCGCTCGTACCCGGCGTGATGCCCGTGACATCACGTCGCTTAGGCTCGGCTTGGGCGCCTGGCACTTAGCTGTGCCAGGGCCACACGCCGCGTCGTCGTTTTATGTATATAGTAGCTGTACCTAGAGTGAGGGTCCCTAAGCTTGTTCTCTTAGGATCCCCTCCCTCTAGGTGAGTAGTATAGTTACCTTCCAATATATTACTTAGGATCCCCTCCCTCTAGTCTGAGCTGAGTAGCCCTAACAGTAGAACAAGCTTCTACTCGCAGACTGGTCGTTTCTATCGACACTCACTATTGGAAAATCGCGCCCGACACCGACTATCGCAGCGTCGTATTTTCCCCTCGAGTCCCGTCTATAATCGACCCCTCTGCTCCGTCCTAAAACCCCTTTTTCCTTTCTCTCTCTCTCATGGATTCCTCACCCCCACCCTCTGCACCCCAAATCATCACCCTCGAAGATGTGGCGACTATTATCATGCGGCAATTTGCGGAAATGGATGCCCGCATGGCAAGACAGGAATCCCAGGCCTCACAGATGATTGAGGTCCTACGGAGCATCCGAGACGCGGCTAGAGCTGCTCCTACCCAAAACACCCCTGTTGACGACGCGTCCTCACCTGGACAACCACCGGCTCCTGAACATCAAGCCAGTTCACGCTCTTCCCGAAATACCCGACCTGCTGTACCTCCTTCGTTCGACGGAGATCGCTCCAAGGGTCGTGCCTTCTGGAACACCGTCGAGTTTTACATGAGTATATGCAGTCGCGATTTCGAGACTGATGAACTCAAAATCGGCTGGGCAATGTCGTACATGAATGAAGGCCGTGCCCTTACCTTCAGCGAATCTATGCTGAAAAAGTATCAAAGAGGAGAGAAGCCCTTCGCAGACTGGAATGCCTTTCGGGAACGATTCAAGGCTGATTTCTTTCCACAATCCGAGCAAGAGGATGCCATCAACACCCTCTATTCCAACCGCTATGTCCAAGGCAACAGGACTGTAGAAGAGTATGTGGATGCCTTCCGCGTGCTCATTGAGCATGCTGGCTTTACGGAAGGACTCGCCATTAACACGTACTTTCGTAACGGTTTGGACCCGACAATTGCATCTCTGGTAGCGACGATGAAGGACCGACCCGCACTTCACGACTACGAGGGCTGGATCAGGCAAGCACGCATGTTTGACATGGACAGGCGTGCCAACGAGGCTTTCACTGCTGCTCGTCGCCGACTCGTAGGCTCTGGAACGGTTCAGACGAATCCCGCGATCGTCCCCACTAATCGACCCCGTCCCAACCCTTTTCCGTCGTATCAGACCCTCCAGATCCAGAGGAGGCCCCTGCCCCTTCCTATCAAGCTCCTTCTTACCCACCTCCCAGGCCAGCACCTCAACTCGCGCCCGCGTTGCCTCCTAGACCTGCGGCTTCTGCTCCTACATCCCAGGTTAGACATGACCCGATGGACGTTGACGCTGCTCGTCGACGCTTAGGCCCAGAATCGACCAGATGTCATCGTTGTGGAGCAACAGGCCATTGGGCTCGTGAATGCCCTCGCGCGTACGACATTCGGTATCTCCAGCCCGACGAATTGGACGACAATATCGCACATTTGTTGGCCCAGAAAGACGCGTTGGAAGCCCAGGCGCGTGGTGACTCTGCTCTGACCCAAGGCGAGACTGTGGCTGCAACAGAGGTAGAGGATTTTCAAAACGGCGACGAGTGATAGATGCACCCTCGTTGCCGACATCTAATAGATTCGACGTTTTGTACATAGATCGCGAACAAAATGACACTTCTGATTCGAATCTAACTACCCCTGCTGCATCCCCTGACAAACCCAAAGAATCGCCTCCACCTGCCACACGTTCTGTTTCTACCCCATGTATGCTGTCGCCTTCTCAACGTCGTGCATTGCCAAAGGAATACCGACTCGCAGCTACCGCAGGCACGCAGAAGCTAGAGATTCCAGTAGAGCTACAGAGTGTTGACACCGGAGCCCTGCTGCACAGCAAGGCCATGCTGGACACCGGGGCTAGCGGTATGTTCCTCGATCGCGACTTTGTCGAGAAACATCGGCTTCCCTCCGTACGCCTTGCTAAACCCATTCCCGTGTTTAACGTCGACGGTACGCCCAACCACGCTGGCTCTATCACCCACGTTGTCGACCTCGTTGTTCGCTTTCGGGATCACTCTGAACGCACCTTGTTCGCCGTTACCTCACTCAAGTATCCCGTCCTGTTTGGACTGCCGTGGTTCAAGGCTCACAATCCCGTCATAGACTACACAACTGGTCAAGTAGAGTTCATGCGCTGCAGCCCCAGCTGTCGGTCTTGTGCCCCACGCTGGCCAGCGGGTAAGCTCTCTAAGCGCGCGTTCCAACAGATCCGACGCGCACCTCTGCCAGAGCTCGACGACACTGAGGCCGATGATCCTGACATACCAGACCTGGTCGACGTCGAGTCTGAGATTGAAGAGGGTGATCGACTGTTTGCGATATCAATGCTACCCGACGAGCCCGACACTCACCGCATATATGCCACCGAGACCATCTCCCAGCGACTGGCTCAGGCCCACGCCAACAACGCAGACGCGCCAGCTCTCAAGGGTTTTTGGGATATCGTGCCAGAGAGGTTCCACGACTTTGCCGACATTTTCTCGAAGGAGTCATTTGACTCGCTGCCGCGATCGAAGAAGTGGGATCACCCGATAGAGCTTGTGCCAGGTTCTGAGCCCAAGTCGTGCAAGATCTACCCGTTGTCACCCAACGAGCAGGCCGAGTTAGACGCGTTTCTAGAAGAAAACCTTGCGTCTGGACGAATCCGACCCTCCAAGTCGCCCATGGCGTCCCCGGTATTCTTCATTAAGAAGAAAGATGGCTCTCTTCGTCTCATCCAGGACTATCGGGCATTGAATGCTATGACGATTAAGAACCGTTACCCGCTGCCCCTGATCTCAGAACTCATCAACAAATTGCAAGGTGCCCGGTACTTTACCAAGCTGGACGTGCGCTGGGGTTACAACAATGTGCGGATAAAGGAAGGAGACGAGTGGAAGGCTGCTTTCCGCACCAACCGCGGCCTTTTCGAACCTCTGGTAATGTTCTTTGGTCTCACAAATAGCCCTGCGACCTTCCAAACAATGATGAACGAGATCTTCGAGGACATGATCTCGGAAGGTGTCGTTGCCGTCTACATCGACGACATTCTCATCTATACTCGGGATCGGGAACAACATGACCAGGTAACACGACGCGTTCTCGAACGTCTCCGCGAGCACAAGCTGTATCTCAAGGCAGAGAAGTGCGAGTTCTGCCGGACTAAGATCGAGTACTTGGGTGTTGTCATTTCCGAGAACACGGTCGAGATGGATCCCGCGAAAGTCTCGGGTGTCAGAGACTGGCCCATCCCAAAGAACGTCACTGAGGTTCAGTCCTTCTTGGGCTTCGCCAACTTCTACCGTCGGTTTATCAAGGATTTCGCGCGTATTGCCAATCCCATGTTCGGGTTAACCAAGAAAGATACGCCCTTCGTCTGGTCCGACACTTGTCAGCATGCTTTCGATACTCTGAAGTCGTCGATCACCTCTGCCCCCATTCTTCTCATTCCCAACCCCGCTAATCCTTACCGGGTTGAAGCAGACAGCTCCGACTTTGCAACAGGCGCGGTTCTCTCACAGTTGTCGAACGAGGACGGTAAATGGCACCCAGTTGCGTTCTTCTCGAAGGCCCTCAGCCCTGTCGAACGCAACTATGAGATTCACGACAAGGAGATGCTCGCTATCATACGATCTTTAGAGGAATGGCGACACTTTCTCGAAGGCGCATCTCACCCTATCGACATACGGACTGATCACAAGAATCTCGAGTATTTCATGTCCGCGCGTAACCTCAATCGTCGTCAAGCTAGATGGTCAGTATATCTCTCGCGATTCGACTTCACCCTACAGCATATACCGGGTAAGTCGATGGGGAAACCTGATGGCCTATCCCGCCGCCCAGATCATGGCTCGGGAAAGGACGACAATCGTGGCGTCACCCTAATCCGACCCGAAATGTTTGCAATCAATGCTCTGCAAACATTCTGCCTTAAAGGGGAGGAGGAGGACTTGCTACGCCAGATTCGCAAGGCCAATCGGGAAGGCAAGGCCGAAGATAGCGTTTCCAAAGCCGTTGCAACACTTCGTGCACTGGGTGGTCGTTCAGCTCACTCATCGGAATGGTTTGAAGACCAGGACCTCCTCTATTATCGCGGCAAGGTTTACGTGCCAAACGTCGACGAGCTGCGTCGGAAAATCCTTTCCAGGCACCACGACACCAAACTCGGTGGTCACCCGGGTCGTTTCAAGACTCTCGAGCTCGTTTCGCGCACCTTCTGGTGGCCAGGTGTCTCTAGGTACGTCCAACGCTATGTCGAGGCCTGCGACATGTGTCTACGTACGAAACCGTCTCGCCATGCTCCCTATGGCCTTCTCCGACCCACAGAAGTGCCAAGTCGACCTTGGGAACACATCTCAGTCGACTTCATCGTGGAGCTACCAGAATCCAACGGTTTCGACGCGATCCTCTCTGTCGTCGACTCTCTCACCAAACGGGTTCATTTCGTGCCGACATTTACAACACTTGACGCGACAGGTCTAGCCCGTCTGTACCTTCAACACGTCTGGAAGCTTCATGGTCTCCCCATGAAGGTGATCTCTGACAGGGGCCCCCAGTTCGCGTCCCGCTTCACGCAGGAGCTTTCTAGGCTCCTTGGCATACGGCTTGCACCCTCTACGGCATATCATCCTCAAACCGATGGTCAGACGGAGCGTGTCAACGCAGAAGTCGAACAATACCTTCGACTTTTCACCTCTGAGCGGCAGGACGACTGGGACCAGATACTGCCCTTGGCTGAGTTCGCATATAACAACCACGTACACTCAGCAACGCGCGCGACACCGTTCGAGCTCGACACTGGACAACATCCTCGCATGGGATTTGAACCGCTGGTTGCCGACTCCAAGATCGAATCTGTCAACGAGTTCAAGACGCGTATGGAGTCGACGATAGAGGAAGCCAAGGCCGCCATAGCCAAGTCGAAGGACGAGATGGCCAAGTACTACGATTGGAAACACATCCCGGCACCTGAATACAAGGTTGGCGACAAGGTATACCTCGATTCGAGCGACATTCGTACCACCAGGCCCTCCGCCAAGTTATCGCATCGGTACCTGGGGCCTTTTCCGATAGTCAGCAAGGTCGGATCACACGCATATAAGCTGCGTTTACCACTGTCGATGTCAAGGCTTCACCCAGTGTTCCACGTCGGGAAGTTGCGTCCAAAGGTTGAAGATACAATCCCGGGTCGTCGCGTCAAGGCTCCCCCACCTCCAGAGATCAGAGATGACGGTGAGCACTACGTCGTGGAACGGATTTTGGACAGTCGTGTATTCCGGAGACGACTCGAATATAAGGTGCGTTGGGAAGGCTATGGTCCCGAGCATGATCAATGGGAACCCGAGTCGAATATTGCAGCCCCAGATCTCATTAGGCAGTTCCACCGTGAACACCCGAGTGCGCCGCGCTCGATAAATGGTCTCCTTTTCCATCGTCGCCCTCGGTTCGATTTCTCCAAGTTGCAAGCATCATTAGTCGAAGCTACAGGCGTCGGGACGCCGCCTCGTTGAAGGGGGGGTGGTGTCAGGGTACGCTACCGCGTCCCCTCATTTTTCCTTATTTATTATCATCGGTATATATCTATTTCTATCCTATTTATATTTCCCGTGCATTACCTCTACCATCTGTTCACTCTCTCCGTCCATATTTCACCTTCTCTACTCGCGCGCATTGCGCGCTCGTACCCGGCGTGATGCCCGTGACATCACGTCGCTTAGGCTCGGCTTGGGCGCCTGGCACTTAGCTGTGCCAGGGCCGCACGCCGCGTCGTCGTTTTATGTATATAGTAGCTGTACCTAGAGTGAGGGTCCCTAAGCTTGTTCTCTTAGGATCCCCTCCCTCTAGGTGAGTAGTATAGTTACCTTCCAATATATTACTTAGGATCCCCTCCCTCTAGTCTGAGCTGAGTAGCCCTAACAGTCACAGGGGTCTCCAGCTCCAATCAGGGCTATTTTTCGATTGAAACCGTGCCGGAGTGCCGAGTCGGACTGGTTCACTGTTCACCGCACTCCACACACCAAATCTTTCTAACCAACATCTGTCCTTTGCATATATTCCATTTCAACTCAGCTCCGTTCAAACACAACTGACGCATAAAAAATTCCATAGTACAGCTTTCTACTTAATTGCATTGAAGGGTCTTCACAGTGGTCGTATATGTACCCAAAAATCGACATAAAATAGTAGCGGTCCAAAAAAAAATTCCATTGCACAGAAATCATACGACTTTGCATCTAAATAAATGCGGTACGAAGCAAGTGAGAAAGGATAGAAAAATGAGACACTATCTAAGAGAATCCCGAGAATAGTCTGAAGCAAAACTTGTATTCATGGGAATATGAAACAGAGGGATGCGTTGAAAAATGAATGTGACCGTGAGAAATGTAATCCCCTTCTCCCGCTTGAGCTTTTGTCTAGGTAGTATAGATTGAACGGTTCTCAGTTCGTATCTCACTTTTTGAACCGCAACGCTCATTGTGTCATCTTTCCATTCTTTCCTATATTGAACAGTATCAGGGAGAACTTGAAACCTTCCTGATTGTCTCGACTCACTGTGGAAAAAACCGCCACTGAAGTAAGTGGTATTTAGTGGGTATGACCACTGAGTAACATTATTCAGTGGTCAGTTAGTGGTTGTACCCACTGATAGTCAGTGGGATATCAGTGGCAGTCAGTGGTCAGTGGAAAGTCAGTGGTTCATTACCACTGACTTCAAGGTCCAGTGGTAATTTAGTGGTAATGATACCACTGATATCCAGTGGTGGGTCAGTGATGAGTCAGTGGGTGACAATATTCAGTGGCTCTATACCACTCAATTCATGTTAATGGACACTGGCATACAGCTTGTAAATAATTATTTATTTCTTGGTGAAAATATTTTTTCGATATAAGCATTCTTACACGTGATTAGCACGTGACGTGACGCGTGGCGCGTAACTCGCTGTGTTTGAATCGGAGTTGAAAATGATTGTATGCGCGTGTCATGGTTTTTAAAGCCCTTGACTTTTTTCTCCCCCCATCTCGCTCTCTCATCCCACCACCATCCACACCACCGTCCACACCACCACCCCACCGCCGTCTACACCGCCGTCTACACCACCATCCCAACGCACCGTCATCCACACCTCATCATCCGCCCATTTCGCCTCATCTGCAACCAATGACTAGTAGTGACTAGTGACGCGTCATGCCGCCTGCCACGCGATTGCAGGGTTATCGCGCTGGTGAGTAAGCTGACTTTTCAATGGATATGCGCTTATGGATAATGTCTAACGTACAGAAGACCTTGCTACTCACGCCACGCGCTTCACGGGACAGGGTATGAGGCTGCAGTGAGAGCATGGGAGACCGGGACCTGGGTGCGGTTGGGAAGCCAGTTGTTAGCTGTATGTTTTAGTTAGTCTTATTACTATCGTTAGCCTAGATTTTCTCTTGTATATATGTAAGTATGGACCTAATTACAAATAAACAATAAATTACATAATAATAACAGAGCCGGAGAAAATGAACGAAAAATAAGTGTAAAGGCTGAGAAATACTAGACTTATCACTTAACTGTCAGTGGGAGAAAATACCACTGAGCGCCACTGAAATTCGGTGGTTTTTACCACGGAAACGGCGGAAGTTCCGCTGATTTTCAGTGGTCAGACCACTGACAAACCACTGGCATTCAGCGGGTGTATCCACTGGGTCACCACTGGGTATCAGTGGTGTTCAGTGGTGATATTTTCCAGTGACTTCCTAAACACTGTATGATATTATACACTCGATAACCGACAATAATCCCATAGCGCAGAAAAGTGACAACAAATCAGAAAATATCAAAAACAAAGTACAATATATTTTGAACCATTGCACTAAGCTTCAAGTGCTCGTGCCATGTCTTTCACTTCCGTGGTCAGCTGGACCAGTTGTTTGTACCCTTCCTCCGACAACAAATCTACACTCCAACGCGCTGTTGGCGCAGTATCATTTACGCGAATGGGGTCACGAGGGATGGCTGGAGGTTCGAGAATTTGCGTCGCAGCATCGTAATGGTAAAACGCAAGCCGCGCCCCCATTGCGCTGACGCCGTGTAGCTTAGGGATCCGTAGTTCAGTTATGAGTTCTCGAACGCGATCCCGCATCTGAGTGTCCGCTTGCTCACGTTTGCTCAGCTCGTTGAGATGACCCGGCGGTTTGATCTCGACATAGAATATGGGGGTTTGGGTGTTGGTCGATTCGACAATGAAAATTGTGGTAAAGTCAATTGATTGACCAACTGTTGGTCGTTGATACTGTGGCACGACCATGAAATCCTCGTTGGGTGGAAAAAGATAGTGCAGTATTGTGTTATAAGGACCATAGAGCAAGGATTCTTGGGTAACGTTGTTCACGCCGGAAGGAATGGTGGCGAACTGTTTCAAAACCCATTTTGGCCAAGGCATGTTAAATTGTAGTGCTCTGTACATATAAGCAGGTGGAACTATACTTTCTTTGGGTGATACATACCGCAGGAATGACTGTCAATAAGATGACAGTGTTGACGTATCATCCAAACGCATTTCAAACTCCGCTGTGGCTGCCGCTCAATTTACTGTTACATAGTGTTGCTCATGGCTCAGCAGCAACCCTAGGAAGGAAGTTGTTGAATTACTGGATACAGAGTCTGCGAATGCGATGGATATAATAGCGACTGAGGTCGTCTCTGAGAATGTGAAATAGGCATATGTGCATGCCAGATATGAGCCTGAGAAGGTTGGAAAATTGGATGAGGGGTTGGATGACTCGGAGGAAGGGCAGGGTATGGCAGGGAGCAGGTGGGCAGAATGCTTGGTGCGTAACCCATGGCTGGCGTCATGATCTCCTGTTGTTTAACACCGGATATTGGATTTCTTGTTTTGGAAGTTTTCTCACAGCCTTTATTAGCAACAAGCGCCATTGATTACGCTACGGACGCCATTATTCAAATTTCAAAACTCCTTGCGTGAAGCCTTGCGAGACTCCACCTTGCTCATTGTAGCCCACGGACTTAACACAGTACGTGTATAATTATACTCGTCTCTTACGTTCAGATATATTTAGTACACATTCCCCAGATCATGGATGCAGACAAGATTATACTTCTTGTCTTGACGCTGGAAATATGGTAAAATTCGATTCCCCTGCCAATCTTTTGGAGAAGCCGGATGGTTACTTCAAGTCGTTGGTCGACAAAAGTGGCGATAGAGATATTCTGTATAAAATCGCGGAAGAAATGGCCCACAAGTCTGGTAAAGTGTGAATATACGAGGGTCCATTTGTATCTGACGCTAGGTGCAATGCTTGTAACTGGCGGGGTTCTTCATTCCCGCTTCTATGGGATGTTTTTGTTTTTGTTTCCTCAAACTTATGTATGTTCCTTGTATCACCATCATTGCGCTTCTAGTATTTTGTGTAAATATAGATTTGTGATGTAAGTCGTGAATCTGATCTCGGGTCAGAAAACAAGCATTTACTCTCTAAACGCTGAACCAAGGTAAAGAATTTCAATTTTTGAATGAACGTAAAGACATGTGCACATGTTCACAATCAATTCAACTCTACTGAATTGATCTCCGCTGATATGATGAGATAGGGAAGTTTACTGCTGATTTGATCGGGCTTGGCGGGTAACCGGCCCGCGAGTCAATTTTCGTCAGCCGATCCGATAAGACATAAATTGCCAGTGGACCAGTCTCAGAATTTTCCAGTGACGTTCTTCACGTTCAACACCATGTCGACCCCCACGCTCAAGCTTAACAACGGATCAGAAATTGAGGTAGTCGGGTTCGGAACTTGGAAATCTTCCAATGAAGAGGCGGCCAAAGCCGTTGAATGTGCTCTGAAGGCTGGTTATAGAGTCATCGATTGCGCATGGTAACCCGGCCTTTTCTTTTTCTTTAGATGATATTCGCTGAAAATATGCGGTAGGGGATACGATAATGAAGAAGGAGTTGGTCAAGGTATCAAAGCATCAGGGGTTCCCAGAGAAGAAATCTGTATCATCAGGTTTGCTTCTGAATACCTTTGTCGGGTATTCATTACCCGTCTGTGCGTCCCACTAATGCTTTTTCCTTAGCAAACTTTGGTCCACGTATCATCGTAAAGTAGAGGAAAACTTGGACGAATCTCTTAAGAGATTAGGGACCGATTATCTGGACTGTATGTGCGTTTCTGTTGGGGTCCATGAGATTACATCTGACAAACACTGAATACTTTAGTATACCTTATGCATTGGCCGTGCCCTGTACGTGCGATATTTTATTTAACTCGTTCTTCTAATCGCATTCTTCAGATGAATCCGAATGGAACACCCAAGAAAATGCCCCTCCGTCCGAACGGGATGCGAGACGTCGACGATGAATGGCCCATCACCCAAACTTGGAAACAAATGGAAGAAATGTACAAAAAGGGAAAAGTGAAAGCAATCGGTGTTTCAAACTTTTCACGAATGAAGCTCGAGGAAATTTTGCCTACTGCCGAGATCAAGCCTGTTGTGGACCAACTTGAGCTTCATTTGTATAACCCCCAGCATAAGTTGCTCGAGTATTTGAAGAGTCTGGATATTGTTCCCCAAGCATATTCGCCGTTGGGGTCTGTGTGATTGAATGAGTTAATAATGCGTTTGTGCTGATTTATTTTCAAATAGATCAACAGGAGCTCCTCTTTTGCAAGACGAGACTGCTAACCAAATAGCAAAAAAGTACAATGTCACCGTGACCGCTGTATTATTGGGTTACCTTAGTGCGTAATACTCAAATTTATAAGCTTCAGGTCTCATTAAAGCGAAGATAGTCAAGAGAGACATTGTGATCCTTCCTAAGTCTACCACGCCGCACAGAATTCAAGAGAATTTCACCGCCCCACAGGACTTCGCTAGACGCGTTTCACAAGAGGATTTCGAAATACTGGACAAAGTTGCTATCAATGGCAAGCAGAAACGGTTCATAATGCCGCCATGGGTGAGTACTACTTGCAACACGCCCGAAAAAAATGACAATGTGCTCTCATTTCGTAGCCTATTCCTTTGGGTTTCGACGACTGGCCACAGAATCTTTAAGAGAAATTAGACTCGATGACGAACTAGTCTTATAATGTTACAGAGAACACCAAAGCTTGAATAATAATATATGTATAATAGCGCCCTGAGACCACTGCTAGATAAGAATCCCAAACTTCGCGGCCGTTCCGAATAAATTTGCTATAGACGTGCTTAGCCATCGGAAATTCTCTGTCATGAACTTTCCATTGCTACTACGTCCGAATCCAAATTTGCGAGCATTGGGATGTTGTAGTCCATACATTGCTACGGCAACGCTTATGAGAAGTACGGTCCCAGCTACGACCATCTGTTTGCGTGATAGGGGTCGTCGCCGAACCGGGAGTTTCTTTCGTTCTTTTTCTTTCGCTAGTTTTTCTTTCCTCTCCTCCCTCATTTTCTCCTTTTCTTGAGTTACGCCTAATTCTTCGTCCTGTTCTTCTTGACTGAGCGGTAGCATAACCTCTTCACTGCCTACATATGCTTCAGCCTGATCATCGTCCAATGTGGGAAGTATTGATGATGCTGGATCAAAATCCACTGAAGTGTTAGTGCTCGTGTGTAAAATACTGGCTGAACCAAACGTTTGAGATATTTGAAGGTCAGGTAATGAAGGAGGATATTCGACGAAAAGATCTGCCGCCCGACGAAGCAAATCTGAGAGTGGGGTTGAGTTGGTTTTATCCAGGTTGTCTGTGTACGCTCCAGGAAAGATAGGCGGTATTGACTCGGATAGGGATGATGTTTCTTTCATTTCGTCTTCCGAACGCTCTTCCTTCAATGAACTTTGATCGGGTTTCACGTCCTCTTTGCTTTCTTGGACACCTTTGAGGTCGGCAGATCCGGACAATAATATCTTGTCGCCCACTTCAGAAAGAGGGTTAAAATCAGCCGCAGACGGTCTAAAGATATATCGTAAGAATGATATGACCAGCCTAAGGAGTTAAGTTACCACCAACTCAGTATTTAGAACTTCATCCGTTAAAGGAGGAAGTGCTGTAAGAGAAGCATGTATTAAGCCCATAGCGTCATCTTCCTCTTGCGCCAACTTGAGAATCTCGTTCTTTTTGGTGAGAATTATCTTTGAAATTGAAAGGGTGAGTTGAGGGTAAATGAAGTGAGATGAAGAATTATTTTGGGACTTACTACTGTCTCTAGCCAGATCGATGCAGCGGGGTCGCGGCAAAGTAACCAGTCAAAGACGTGCTGAATCAAAGGCAATGTCGGCATATCATGTGAGAAGAGAGTTAAGAGGTTAGAAAGAGCATAATAAGGCAGGTGTCCGATCCTGTGAACAAGTCTTCAGTAAAAATTGCGCGATTCGGGAAAACTCAACACACTTTGTGAGCACGGCGCTATAAGTCGGATCAACTATTCTTATGAGACGTTTTAAAACTCTTGTATTAAAATAAAATGAAATAAGCGGGGATGAAAGCACATCTCATTATAATATAGATTTACCTGAGTTGTCCTACTAATGGCTCCAGTCCATTGCCCATGGCATCTCTCAATCTATGTAAACTCATCTTCTCGGCACAGGGCAAAACATATTCAGGCGGGAGAGTGAGAAACAAAACTGTTATGATATCATGGTATCCCTACAAATGTAAACGATTGAGATTGTAAATGTGTGTAATTCGGTGAACGAGATATACCTGAAAATAGCGCAGTTTCGGTCGCTTCCGGAGTACACCGAGGATGATGTCATGGAGATCAAGTTGTAATAACTTGCGATGTTTTAGCGAAGAGCTAACTAAAGAGAAGAAAAAGAAATTTCATAAGAGATATTATTCGGCAAGTATAGGAGACACGAATTACCGACGGGGTATAAAACGAAACTGCGGTTGGTGTCTAGCTCTACTTGGTGTTCGTCCGGATGGGGAGGTAAGTCCGCAGAGGAATTCAAAGAAGGTGAATTAGCTTCTATCGGGTTTAGATGAGATTCAACATTTCCAGGTTGTTCGGTGGAGTCTTCGTGTTTCAAATTGAGCGATGACGTTTCGAGGCGCCACGGTGGAATGACTCGGATATCTGGTCTAGTTAGACTTTCTAGGCTTGACGCTAAGGACGGTAATTCCGTGAAGTCCGATGGCGAACATCCCAAAAGGTATGGCCTTGCACCAAGACAAGCAAAAATTATGAATGATGATCACCATAAAAGATGGAAAACTTACCAAGCATATTTACGTCCATTTCCAAATCCGCCAGGTAGCAAACTCAGCTCTTGTAGACGGATAATGTCGCGATTCAGGACCGCATCTCTCACTTGGAACTCCCTAGACTGTACTTCAGAATCTGTTGAACTGGTTGACGTTCGGGAATGTGATAACTCCAATGTCATTGAAGTCACTTTGCTGCATCCGATGTCGTGTCGAGTTCAGGAGAAGGGTTGATGACGATGACTAATGTAGATTTACGTAATCCACGTGACTACTTTGCTTCACCTAGTTACGCGACAACATGGCTAAATTGAACAGGTCAAGTTCTCGGATACTCATATGTTTACCATATCACTATTGTCAGTTTGTGGAGAAGAGTTCCAGATGAGTTCAAAGAACGATGGCGACGGCATAGTATCCCATGGTCGGATTCTTCATAGGCATGAAATTTTAATAACTCCGTTAAATTCCTTCTGATCTCGTTTTTCGTGCAGCTTATTCCAAATGTCTATCTCTCCTGGCTCCGCGCCACCTATGTTTGGAACAGTACCTGCCGTGGTTGCGATCCGACAGAGGCTAAGATTAGCTTGTTGGGACGAAGGGACCGATATTTCCGAATTCAATAAATATCCCTCCCATTTCTTTAGTTCATCCGTTATCGACGGGACTGCCTGTACCGGGCATAAGACATTCTCCCGTTCCTCCACCTTCACTTGTACCAACCATTACCTCCACTCCCGGAGACGTCGTTAGAAGGAAAACAGCTGTGATTGGGGTATTAGTTTTGCCACACCTATCACGTCAACGGTCAAAGTCCTCGTCCGCGCCCAGTTTTGGCTCGAGCTATGTATGATAATCTCATACAAAATCATCCCAGCTACGATATCATCGTCATCATCACAACTGCCACCATTGCCACCACCTCATTCACACTCTCAAAAGACTTCCGGTATTTTACCGTCATCGTCTTTATCACCTCCAACCGCTACCATGTCGTCTTCGACTACTCCTGCAAGATCCACGTCTCCGACGCTTTCATTTTTGATGTCAACCGGAGTAGTCGTACCCATTTATCTGCCGTGTTCGCGCGCTGCTAGTGAGTCATGTCTTCGTCAAGAGGATCAAGCTTTAGTATGCCTACCAGTGCGAAGCGAAAACCAAGTGAAGGGAGTATCATAGGCTTAAAACGAGTTCTTTATTCGCTGAAGAATAAGATTCTGGACTTGTGTGAGAGACTCTCGTTCTCATTAAATATTCGTAATATAATTGATACTTTGTTCGAACAAAAATTTCCTCCAGTTTCCATCCACTCGGATTGACCATTGGTCAATTCCGATGGACAGAACTTGGGGAAAACTGGTCCATGTATTTATAGGCTGATTTATGTGGGGATTGTAATCACACTTCGCAGAAATTGACTTATCACATAAGTAGGATAGATAAAGATAACAACCTTTAACCTCAACTTGAATGACAAAGAAAAGAGGCACTGAGAGAGTTCGAGAGTGCATTCGAACATCTAGAGATCACTGAGAATTTTTATAAAAAGCACCTTTCAGTACCTTACATAGCATCATGTTTGAGAACAGCATATTCTTGAAGATTATGAGCGACAAGCTCGTAAACTCTACTATGATGCTGAAAGAATGCTAGAAGAATCGGATGCAATGGTCCCGTATTTAATAAACTGATTGGAACGTTGAAGGAATTTGTTTTATGCTCATTGATTGTACTTATGCTGATTAACTCTCGTGATATTGAAATTGTGATTACTACTTCACTTTCCAATGTTGGAGTTTGTAGCGTCAGATTCCATATATTAACAGTACACTACGTATCATTTATCCCCGGTCCTCTTGGTCCCTACTCCCCACCAGACTGGTCACGGGAGGATTACTCTATAAAATGTGACGCTCCCCAAGTATTACTCCCTGTAGGCTGTTTGTCTCCACCATCATGTGCCCCATCTTATGTCCATCTCATGTCTCTACTAGTACATCTCCCCATATTTCCAACACTTTCATCTCCCATAATGTTTGCTTTTTGTAATGACTCCTTGACTTTAAAAAAAAAGAGGTTCGTCATGGAAGGAAATTGGAATCTGTGAATGACACCGGATTGTCATGCAATGTATGTATCCCCTCGACCTCTTTATTGAAGTTCATCCTAATGGACTGCTGAATCAGTCTTAGAAAAAAATGAAATTATTGTTACAAGCGTGGAGCAATCTCATCAAAGTTTGATGTACAAGGCTTTGATGAAGTTATACATCGTACTCGAAAGAATTATTCGGCGATTTGACGGAGAACCTTGATGGTGAAAATATCGGTCTTCAAGTTGGGATCACTAAACACTCGATGGCCCCGATTTGTATATCTCCGCGTCTGAGTGGATAATACAAATCGAAAAGTCAATATCAACGGCGTCGAAGGACTTTGGCCGATTAGCCTGCGGTGGGTTCATTCAATCATTTTTCGTTCGACTGTCTACATAATCTTATAAATTATGTGACCGATAGGGTACAGACCCTTTAAAGGACATACGACATGCATCAGAGATCGAAATCCCTGAAATAATTTGCGATCTACGATTCTACACAAGATCCACTTTTGAAGGCTGCGTGGATTCACACGGCATTTATGGCCATCCGCCCATTCGAGGTACGTGAATTGTGATGTTGGTTAATTAAACTCCTTGCTGATAACTACGAAGCACAAGAACGGATTGATGGCGCGAATTTTAGCATCGGTTCCTCTTTTCACAGCAGGTTGTCCCTTCATTATCGTCAAGCACGAACACAGACCAGAATATATAAACGCGGCCTTCATGGTCTGAGTTAATAATTTATTGCATGTTGTTCTTTTCTGACTCATCATCAGGCGCACAGACAAAAAAAATTAACGCTTTTGGTAAACGTGTTTATTAAAGCGATGCTTGACTTCGCCCAATCCGTAACTGGGTTGAATATGTAAAAACACTATTGTAATTTGTAAGGGAGGTAGCTCCCTACACGGAGTCGTTTAGCGCCTGTTAGAGTCCTATCGTCCTCAACGTCTTGTCCCCATTTCTCTCTGTCCTCGTTTTCTTGTTCTCATATTTCTGTCCTCATATTTCCGTCCTCATTTTATTAGTTTCTAATTACATTACGGTCCCCAGAGATTTTGTATTTAATCCTCACTTTAGTTCGAATCAAATCATCTTATCACACTTCAGTTTTATTTCGCGTATTGAGTCTGCGCACCGTGTAGCGGCGACTCAGTATCTACACTATAGAATTTTCTGCGGTAGAAAAGGCCGGTGAAGAATTGTGGCTTGTGTGGGAATGTTGTAAAATGTGGTTGAATCGAAATTTTGCTAGAAAGATGGCAATGTAATATGTAATGTTGCTGTTAACGCACAGTCGTGGGACACTATTATGGCATGCGTTAGCGTTCATAAGGTCATAAGGTGTTGTAACTGATGTCGTAACGGGCCGCTGTGTGAATGACACGGCGGATGAAGTCATATTCCATGACCTCGCACTACTCAGAGGCCTTGACTGCAACCTGACTGTCCTTTCACTGCGCTTTTAAACACTGCCATGAACCGTATAGACCACACTCCTGAGTATCAAAGTGAAAAAAAAATTGCGTGAGTTATATAGTCTAATATTAATGCACATAGCTTATAAAGCCTCCTCACCTTGTCTTGACTAGGAGCGCCCAAGAACAAAACTCCAAGCTTGCGGTGAATAGAGTGATCACAGATATACTCTACAGTATCTTCGTGTTAGTCGTCCGCGACTCAACTTCTCCTGTAAACACTATACTTGCGCTCTCACATACTTGTCATCATTGGAGGAACTCTATGCTAGCATGGCCGGCTTTATGGGCTTTTGTAGATCTCAGCAGCCCAAACCCAATTCTCGATTTGTTTATGAGTCGGTCCGGGAATGCTCCTCTCACTTTGATTCGGAATAATCCACGAGAATGCTTTTTCATTGATTATCTCGAATCTAAAGCAAACATCATTGTACCCCGCCTATGTTCCCTAACTTTACATCTTTCGGACCGCGAGCTCGTTAGAATTCAACATGCATTTCGAGAATTAAACGAGCTTTCGCTTCAAATAAGGCACCTGGATATTCACATGCATAATCATATCCCACTTGCTCCTCCAATTGCCTTGCCACCATTGGAAAAAGTCTTTTGGTTGAACATTCCCTGTCTCCAAGTGCTCCGGCTTCAAGCAATAAATTTACCAGCGCCATTGCTAGATCTTCCCCCCACTAATCTGACGCATTTCAAACTTGCATTTCCACCGAATTTGCCTGCTCTTTCCAAGCTCCTGAGCTTCCTTCGCTGCTGCCCTCTTCTATGCGATCTAGATTGCCGTACTTTTCAATGTGATATAGAGTGTCGTTCCATAGATTTTGATGGTGTCAAGGGAGATATCACTAGAGGAGTAGCAAAATCAATCTCAAGATTGGACTTTCCTTTCCTCAGACGACTCGCAATGACGTCATACGCAGAATCAGGCTATCAATATATTCGGGAACTCTCGTCTCACATCCAAATTTCGACGCCGTTGCTGTCCGAGCTCCGTTTGCGCCATAGTTTCAGCCCACCTTTACAAAGATCTCACCAGTCCCCATCGGTTGCAACTACAACCGTACCCATATCTTTCAACATTTTCGAGCCAGTCCCATCTGGGGTATTGTCTTGTTTTTCAAACCACAGTTCTTTATATATAGCCGTTGATTTTGAGGGAGGGCTCTTCAAAATCTCCTCAGCACCTAATTGTATTCCGCACTCTGATCCTCCACTTGAGATAGAAAGCATCCTTCCTAGGGGGCCGCCTATATTCAATTATCTAACCCCGATTCTGGATTTTGTACGCTCTATGCCCAGAATCACACACCTAGAGTTAGGCCCTTATGCCTGGGATGTTCCTTGGATTATTGACATACCCAGATCGTTTCCTTGCCTCCATACATTTGGATTAGACTTTCTTTCACGTACTCGGTCGAGCAAAGTTAATGTCATTCAGGTTCTGAATTTGCTGCCAGCAGGTTTGGAACTCAAAAAGCTGATACTAACAAATCCTGGTATATTCACAGACTCACTTGCTGATGCTGTTCTTCGCGCGGCTACGAGGACTCGAGCTAAGATTTTGGAAACTCGCGGGATAAACTTATTTATTGAAAGATGCAAGAATATAGAAATCGTTTCGAACAAAAAAGGGGTTGTGGTTGTTCGCCCCAGGGATAGATGAGTAATAATGTAGCATGATGGTTGTCCGCTGAAAATATCTGGAATAAAAAAACCCCTTCGGTATACGTATTCCAACCAATCATTGGGAGATAAATCCGAGATCACTGACCAGTGTCGAGTTCTCACCGTGCAGTACGGAATTTCGATGAATGAGGATCCAACAATGCTTTCTTTTTGAAGAAATCAAGTTGCGAGAAGTATACGCAAAATTTGTTTCAATAGTTCGACAAACACAACTTGAGCCCACACCCTCTCCTACACATGTACAGGTCCCTCCACATTGCAACTCCAACCAGGTGCGTTCCCAAAAAGTTTAAAATCGGCACTGGATAATTCGAGAGCAACTCTCAACATCCCGATCATAGTGTCTCCATATCACTCGTATGTAATTCCCGGGAGGTGTCAGCCGTGTTGAACAAGTCCTTGACTTTGTAGAATGCGCGAAGTTGCCATTTCGGCGTTTTTGGAATTTGATTCTCCTTCAAACAAAAAATTTACCAGCGCCATTGTTCGATCTTCCGCCCATGAAATATGGAAAACTTACCAAGCATATTTACGTCCATTTCCAAATCCGCAGGTAGCAAACACAGCTCTTGTAGACGGATGATGTCGCAATTCAGGACTACATCTCTCACTTGGAGCTCTCTAGACGGTATTCCAGAATCGGTTGAGACGGTTGACGTTCGGAAATGTGATGACTTGAATGTCATCGAAGTCACTTTGCTGCATCCGATGTCGTGTCTAGTTCAGGAGAAGGGTTGATGATGACTAATGTGTATTTACGTAACCCACGTGATTACTTTACTTCCATCGCAACATGCTCACTAAAGTTTTCTATCTCCTTCTTGAACCTCAAGTAGCAACTATATTTCATTAAATAACATTGATTAGCGGACATTAGGATGATGTTTATTCAATCATGTGAGTATGCTGTCATTGATTGACGTGCGTTTTTTGAGATTGTCGATCGGTTTAGTTCGCTCCACCACATGGCTAAATTGAACAAAGTTTCGAATCCAAGTCAAGTTCTCGGATACTTGGGTCATATGTTTGCCATATGACTATCGTTAGTTTGTGGAGAAGAGTCCCAGGTGTGTTGCAAGTTTGCTTGATGAATTCAAAGAACGATGGCGACAATGACGGCATAGTATCCCATGATCGGATTCTCCATAGGCATGGAATTTTCTAATAATGACTCCGTTAGATTCCTTCTGATCCTGTCTTTAGTGCAGCTTATTCCAAATGTCTTCCGATACTATAAACTCTGGCCGTTCGCGGTATATAGCTAAGCCAATTTGGTCCGGGTCAATCTTACAGTTACATTACGACTATGCCCCACTGGCTTTATCCATGCCTGACTACATCGTCCCTCTTTCTCTCCGTTTTATCTCAAAGTCCTGCCAGCTCGAATTCAGACCTGAATCTTCACATTTCCACCGGAGGGTTCGATAACTATTTCTGGCGGTCCAACACCACCGCGGTCCAAGTTTTGTTGACCAGTCCGAATGCTTCCGATAGCTTGCAGCGTTTTGTGGTGGCCATGCCGGCTGGGAATAGCGGAACGTTGGCGTACTTCCTTCCCTCGGATCCTGTTCAAAATCTTTCTGTCCAGCTCGTCGACGGCGCACTTCAAGACGTTAACGGTAACTTCAATAACGTCGGCGTACAAGGCCAACTGTCTTTCAATGCTGATGCGAGCCTTGGGGTGACGATTATTGGGGCCGTAAGGGCTATGCGTGACTAGTAATGTTGTCTTGTATCGTATATTTATGTCGTACTTAACCAGCCATACAGCGTTGAAGGAGATGGGACCATGCACGAGGTATTGATTATATCTTTCCATATTCGGCAGATTGTTGACCAGATTTTTCTAGATATTCAACTACACGATCTCGTCCTCAAACAGCAGCTTCCTACACTTACACAGAAAATGGATCAACTCATCACTTGGAATGGACTTCATTATGTCAGCCGAAGATAACATGGTTTTCAATATTACCCCTCCAGTAGATGAAATCGCGGCACCGACAGTCCTTTTCCAGCTACCTGATTCAACCAAAATGGGCACGCTGAGATGGTCCGTAGTTTGTAATGAAACATCGTTTGTGGGATTGGGTCCGTCCGGGTTCTTCTTGCAGGACTCTCAAGCGGACAACGCCGCGGGAGCTAAAGCGCTACAGGGCTTAGCAGATGGCGTCAACGTCGACGGACAACAGGCTAGTGAAATATACTTGTAATACTTTTGGGTCAAGCTAAAGTGCATGCAGATTAGTTTCTTAACATATCAAACTAAAAGTCTTGCCGGAGGATGGCGTTTCCTTACCTACTTTGGCCGAGTAAGTGTATCCTGAATAGCTTAATTTTCACTACGAGAGAGACATCTTATTAGGACACTATGATTGCGCTTCGATTATTGATGCCAATTATAACGTCTGAAGCTTCAGAATCTATTCTTGGTGCTGTCTTTGAGAGACTGAATTCGACGGGCGCAGCATGTCATGAAGAGACTATCGGAGATTATGCGTCGTTCATCAACATTGAAAATGGGATGCCACAATTGGGAGATACTCCATTTTATGATTACAAGTATGCGCTTACTCTACGTACACTCAAAACTGCTCATTCCAACTCAATTTTGCTCTCCAGAATGATAGATACAGACCTATATGTCCTTCCAGTTGTTGCCCACTATCTTCTTGATATTCCTCAAGGTACAGGACGAGCGCAACCTTTTTTGTCAACTGTGGCGGCCCTAAACAACTCAAATACCGGTGTCTCATATCACGATCTACTGGCCAGAAACGCAATATACAACCTTAACAGAGCGGAACCCTTTGCTTTTGATCCAAGTGTTCAGAACCTGCTTCACCTTCGTCCCGGCCAACCAGTCGGAAATTGGCGCGACTCTAACGAAGGTTTGGGATACGGGACAATTCCGTTTGATGTCAACGTAGCACTGGTGTCTTCTTCCCTGCGAGCTCTTGCTCGGTTAGTCAATGCCGGCGTGCTAGTTCTAGATGGAATACCAGATGCAGCATCAAAAGCAGAACAATACGCAGAAATCTGGGAACAACGCGCCGCTGAATTTTTCAGTGTTGAAGTCAAAGGAGATGTTGTTCAAGCTCGCTGGAAAGATTATATTGTTCGCTCTGGTTTGGATGATGCGTTGCTTAACCTGAAAGACACATCGAATCCCGAAGATGTGACATTCTACGCTTTATCACTACATGATGATGGATCAAAAGTTGATGTAAGCATTTCTTTTTCTTGCAAGCTTCCGTCGACGATGAGATTTCATTATATGTATATCTAGGTCATGCATAGCGACTTGGGTTTCAGTTTACTTTTCGCTTCCAACGTACCGGCCTCTCTTCTACAGCGCGTTGTGGAATTGCTCCAGCCATATCCTAAAGGTACGGGAAAACCATTTCTTTCACTTTGCTTGCAGTTGATGCAAATTTCTGCCAGGTCTTTTAACGAACATCGGCATGTTTGTTGCCAATCCGGCATTGTCAAGTAACCGCACACAGATTAGCGTGCTGAATCGTGAATCATAGTAAGTCGTGTCAAATCATCCAAGTATCAATACCCGCTAATTTCCGAAAAAGCCACGGCACAGTTGTATGGTCCTTTCAACAAGCTCTAATGACGGCCGGCATCACTCGTCAACTAAAGGTTCGTTTGGCATTTATCGTTTTGAGGATTATTATATACTTTGTTTTTTGAAGTTATGCGACAATGCAACAGTCAGCATTGACATTGAACCTCAAGCACCTCGTCCAATATGGTGTTCAGACGAAAATCTCGTGTCTTCCCTCAAAACTGCCCAGCTCAGATTATGGGATTCCATTAACGGCGGTAAAAATCGTGCGTAGTATCGTTGGTACAGTCGAAGGAATTAATTTGATAGAAAAATGTTGTAGAGATCTTCACTGAAGTGTGGTCTTATAGCTTTGACAATGTCACTAATCAGTTCGACGTAGCTGATCTAGCTGTCTTGAGCCCGCAAGGAACAGAATCGGATGCTATACAACTGGTGAGTTTTCCTCGCGGTCTTAATTGCTGTATTCGTATCTTATTCCTCTGAATGTTAGTGGAGCTTTACTTTCTTAGCGATTGCCAATGTAACAGCTCTAAATTGAAATACCACCTTTTAGATATGGAAAAATTGTGTTTGAGTTATTGTGGTTTCATCACGGAATTCCTGATGAATAGATGATGGTGACGACTGGAGTTCTGAAAATTATATTTATGTGAGACAATGAGCGAAAACTTCATTGATTTTCTGATACTAAGATGCATTTCTTGGTGAGATTCGGGCGTTCTGAGACTTCATTCCAACATCCACGGTACTGGCTCAGACTGGCGGCGACGCGATAATTGTTCTCAGGCCCAATGAATTAATGTTTTACTGATCCAAGTTGTCTTCTTTGCGCTGCGTTTTAGCTGGTACGTGCGAGTAGATACAACGATTCTCAGACATTTCAAACTAAAATGACCTTTCTTCTTTAAGAGCTAAAAGGAAAATGTACAGTCTTGACAATCATAGCTCATCAACAGGCTTCATTGAACTGAAGTAGCCAACGAATTGCTCATGAGTGACGCAACTACAAGGACTATTGAAACTTCAAAAGATACATGCAGGTTTTTAACACGAGCGGCAGCGTGTTGTCGTGAACGGATGACTCTCTGACGGACTCCTCCTTACCCAATATCTCGTGTCAGTATCAGAGGTACCCTGATGAGTTACTACTGTCACTGCTAGTCATGTATCACAATGATTCTGTGTCGATATATAACCCCCCGATCCTGAACCACTTGAGTATGTAATCCAACTGAACTTTAGGAAAACCTCAACCTCCATTGTTAGGTTCACTACGAAAAAGTTCTTGCACTGGCATCGAGAAAATATGGACCGAAAGGGGTGTTTTGGTGCGTTCTAGTTATATATATGCTATGTGTAGATTGTAATCACATCTCACAAATTGATTTATCGCATAGAACATACATGTAAATACTGTTTATCAACGCTAGGCCTCGATAACACCGTAATAACATCAAGAATATGTTAGAGCGTGCTGAAATCGGGGGAAGGAAAATATGATCCACGTTCAGGAATGTGCAGAACGATCGTGTGGTTTCTATCCAATATACAAGGTCTCGAAATCGTCATACCAAAGAATTATTCGGCGATTTAGCGGAGAACCTTGATGGTGAAAATATCGGCCTTGGGAAAGAAAATATCACTAAACACCTGAGATGCGGATTATTTATCTCCGCATCCGAGTGAATAATAATACAAAGCAAAAAATCTAGCGTCAATTGCCCAATTAGCCTGCAGTGGGTTCATTTAATCATTTTTCGTTCGACTAACTATTAATCATACAAATTATGTGATCGATAGGGTATGGTCGTGTTAGTGGATACGCCAATTTATTTGTGAAAACCCTGGAGCATAACAGTTTACCTGAATATTTGGTATGATGAAGCCGATCAAAACCGTCCTTGACTTTCTAAACAAGTCGACTACTTTTATATCTATCAGGATAGCAATAAGTCTCTTACCCGTATATTAGGATCATTTAGGCACGAATCCCCGAATCAAAGACATGCGACTTCAGTCTCCAAAATGTCAAAAAATGCCACACAGAATTTTTATTATTGTTTAAGGCAAGCATCTCCGGAAGACTCATTCAACTGGTCGCCCTCTGACATTGTTTATAAACAGAGGTGTCTGACATCAGATGAGTCGCCATTTGTAAAGGCTGCATGGACTCATACAATCTTGATGCGTATTCGTCCGTTCAAGGTGCGTCATTATGCTGATTTATTAATACTCCTCTTAATGACTAAGAAGGGCGAAAATGGATGGCTCGTATTTTAGCATCCGACCATTGCGGGATTGCCATTTGTCGTCGTACAAGCTGAAAATCGATTGGAGTATGTCAATGCTGCTATCGTTGTCTGAGTTAAAGTTTTCTTGCATGTTTTTCTTTTCTGATTCATCAATCAGGCGCATAATGAATGGAATCTAATACCGCTGGTAAATCTCTTCGTTAAATCTATGACGGAAGTGATTCAATTTGTGAATCCTTGGAGTTTGTAACGGCGCGCTTGTAGGAAGTACTTTGGCTCGAGTTGGTGAGAATGAATGTGTGTGGGGGGGCTGTGAGCTCAAGTGGGGTAAATGAACTGGGCACGGAAGATTTCCCTGTGGTCTGCTTTGCGAACTCGTGGAAAGGAACCTCTACTTCAATTGTACATTATTGTATCTACAAAGGGGTGCTGAATAAATTGGGAAAACGGAGAACTAGGGTGGGAGGATGGTAAAGGAAACAGTAGCAGTATTGAACGGCATGCAGGAGGTGACGTACGGTGCCCTACTGTGGTCGTCAGAAGGAGACAGCGACGCAGTGTGACATCGTGCTCACGAACGGGTGCTCAAGCGCTCACCTGCTCAGCTGAACGCTGGTGCTGGCCGGCACCTTGCTCATTACAATTCCCTAATCTTTGATCTAAAAGGAAAAATATCGCGTATAAACCCGGTCACCTCACGTTGTCAAAGCCCTGTGGAACAGAGGCGTAAAATTTGCGTTTTTTGTCCTGGCGCGCGCTCTGTGAGCACTGAGCACGATAGTAGTGACAGTACTATCGAGCCATTTGAAGGAATATACTGGTGGCGATCAATTCACCTTCATTTGGTCAGAGGGTTTAACGACGTCGAATTTCTGGTGGACAGCTCAATTCGCGCAATGTACATCATGGACCTCAATGTATCCGGAGACCAATAAGCCAAAACAAATTAAGCTTTGAGGGGTTTCATAGATTTGCTTTTGGGGTTTATAATATGTAACGAGTTCTATGATGTTCCACAGGGTCCGTGTTGCCATGTTTATCGATATGTTTTTAGATGCGTAATACGCTGTAGCAAGTTCCGAGAGTCGTATAATTGTTTTGTACGAGTATATCTCTTTCGAGAAGTTTACCGATAGAAAATGTGTTCTGAAAAGACGTCAGGATTGCTTTTTCGTTTCGGAGTTCGAGGTCTTTGTGACAGGAAGACATACATCAGTCCCTACCATAATCGATAATACCACTCTCCTGCAATCTCTTGACATTGACAGATTGATGAATGCATCCAATTTGCAAGGTCTTCGAAGGGTTTCATCAATAGACTGTCATGTACTGCTCTTACAGGTAACCACATCTTATAAAAAGGAAAGATGCCTTCATATTTCTACGCGCAACGCAGACAAAATTGGTCCTGATATGTTGGAAAAGGTCTTTGAGTACACAAGTGTAAGCAATTTGAAGGATGAATCATGAAACCAACTTGAAACTACTCAGAGAAAGCTATATTGATAGTCATAGCTTCTGTTTGAGAGAATATGACAGCGAAAGTTTCAGTCATGATGAAATGCCAACGGAAAAAAAATTCGCGAATTCCAATTGAAGGTGACAGGAGCGAACAAGTCAGGTCAGGTAACTCGCTATATTTCGGGTTGAAACTCCGAAATGCACTTGCAAGCGACGACCACGACAACCGCTGACAACCGTGATAATAGCGAAAACAGACCATGTATTATCGATATTATCTATATTCTTCCAGCACTTAATTTCTCGATGACACTATGACCCGTGCTTTGAAGGATGGATGACCGTATATCAAGTCTTCGCTCGGCCAGCTTGGACTCGTCGTCTTCCAACCTTCACACTAAACTGCGGTCACCTACATAACACAAAAAAGTATGTTATCGATGTATTATACTCCTTGGAGACTGTAAAACGTTTTTATCCTCTCTAGATGTCCTCAATTGCGAGACCCTCAGCTGCAGAGTTTAGACGAGGAGGGTGGATCCCTGCCAGCGAGAAAGTCTTGCGGGATTACATCCTCAAACTGATTTTGCTTGCTCGGAAACGTCGTGATGGAGGAGAAACTCTGCTTCCCAAGGTTCAAGAATTCAAAGATTTCATTGAAACCGACGCCGTTGTCTTCACCGGTTTCATTAGGATGTTTGAAGGAGCAACTGATCCTGTACGTCTGTCCCTACAAACAACGAGTTTGAAACCCATTGACCGTGATATTGTTCTCAAGCCCACTGATTATTCCGAACTTATTACTATGTTGAACGAAATTTTTCGTGAAGCGCCTAGTTTTGGCTCTTTGGGACCCCCGGTCTATATGGTCATGGCCCAAAACATGAACACGCAGGGTGGATTTTCAGCCTATACCAAGGCGATCCTCAATCAGCATTTCAAAGAGATGTTTACCACTTGGGTTTCCTACCTTAATTCTGAAGATTCCTGTAGCGTTCTGGATGACAATGAAGGTGGATGGTTTAGTGCTCCTGCGCTGGAAGCTCTGATGTTGGAATACGACGGTCGCACGTTTGCTCAGGTCTTCATTTGTGAACCCGATGAACCTCACTACGGTTTCAAATCCTTTGAAGACTTCTTCAATCGCCGTTACCGTGCGCCTGAAATCGACCGTCCCACCGGACCCATCGACGACTTGAGTCTTATCAGTGCTCCCACCGAATCCACCATATATGCCTATCAGAAGTATGTTCATCTCTCCGATGAACTTTTCATCAAAGACGAAAGCTATTCTCTCATACATTTGCTTGCCAACGATCCCTACGCGAGTGAGTTCGTAGACGGGAGTGTAATCCAAGGTTTTCTTAACACCACTGGATATCACCGCTGGCACGCTCCGGTCAACGGAACTATTAAAAAAATCGTCGATGTACCAGGAACGTACTTCGCCCAGGCCCCAAGCACTCTCGGCTCCAAGATTCCCCCACCCGAGTCTGACGAACTTCCTCCTTACCTGAAGTCTCTTAGGTACTTCGCAAACACCGCCACCAGGCAACTGATTTTCATTGAAGCGGACAACACCGCTCTCGGTCTCGTTTGCTTCATCTCCATTGGAATGACGGAAGTCTCCAGTTGCGAAGCTACAGTTCGTGTAGGACAACACGTGCTGCGGGGTGATGAGTTGGGAATGTTCCACTTCGGTGGTTCATCTTCTGCGCTTGTTTTCCGTCGCGCTGCCAATGTTCAGGTTGATGCTACGTATTCCGTCCCTGGCGCCTTTCTTAGAATCAATCACCCTTTCGCTACTGTGGTTTAAATGGACCATAACAATCTGTCAATGCATTGTCCAATCGATTATGAAAGAAGGAAAGTTCAACTGTTACTGACATCTGTTTCTTGTGAACATTCATGTATTATAAAAGTAGTGGTTACAGTTTCGAAATCTCATCTTGTTTCTTGCTAGAAATTGATACAATGTATAGTGCGATTAGTAAACACCGGGGATATATCGATATGGAGCGCGTTTTGTGAAGTCGTCTCATGCCTGTCCGAAATGAGAACGAAGGGTTTTTCCTCCAGTTCAACGCGCTTCAAAACCCAAAGCCAAATGAACTACGCCCACATAAAACAACCCCTTGACGACTTTTAGAGACTACAGCGACATCGTCCATGGCCATCCGCACACCGTAGTCGAGCTTCCAACATTCAATAACAGAAGCGTGTTCCCGATTATGATGGTTATGGTAGCTGTATAGCTTCCGTGCCGCATGAGCGAGTAGGGACCTGAGTCCATGATTTTACGATTTGATCGGATTGTAAGTTGGAATGTGAAGAATTGGCGCAATGACTTGATTGACATGAGGCGAATGGTAGATCCGACCATGACTAGAACAAGGCTTTTATGGATGGTAAAGAAAGGCCACGGTAGTCTGATGAAGTGTCGGGTTGTTCGGTATTGGGACATAGTTGAGTGGTTTCAGAAAGAATGTCTGATGAAGTGTCGGGTTGTTCGGTATTGGGACATAGTTGAGTGGTTTCAGAAAGAATGTCTGATATTAAAGTAGAGAATACGATAATAGAGGGTGTTAAAATTGGCTAGTAAATGAATGAATTTCAGTTCTTCAACAACGTGAAGGCAGGGTTTTTTGACTTGACTCACTGAGGTAACCAATCCGCCGATAGAAGCAAGGTACTTCTCTCACAAGGAGCTTTTGTCAATTTTATCCACACTGGAAACCGTAATAGGTGGTGTAATCGCCTTTATCGTTAGAAAATCCATTGTTATTAACATAATTAGTTTCAGAATAGCTGATGACGACGACGACATTGGTGTCACTGGAGAGGTTCACCGTGTTACCAAATCGTCTAGTGAAATAAGGCTTCTATTCGACCGCTTTATTTTTAAGCAGGTGATGCCGATGAATGGTGAAAGAAGGAATATGTGATTGGAGGACGTAATTTGGTAGCATGACTGGTGTCGATTTGGCGAAGTTGTCATCAGCAAAACGGCGCAAAACTTAGAAGGGGGTTATAACGGGATTATAAGCCCGTTGCAAGCGTCGGAAGCGCGGAAGCGCAGTAAGACCGGGCCGCCAGTTATAATGTTAAATAATCGACCTCCCTTTCTGCTAAGTGTGATAATTCTGGCAGGTTTAGTAATTCTTGTGGAGCTTGCATGGACTGTGAAAACTGCCATACCTTGTATAGCTATATAATCGACCTGCCTTTCTGACAAGAGTTGTCTAAGAATATACTGGTTTTCAAAGCTTCTGATTGCCTTATACCGCAAGAATTATAATTATAGTCAAGGCAATATATTTATTTCTGTAGCTACTCTGCCATGTAATTACACCGGAAAGAAAACTAATGACTGCAGCAATAACATCATCTGTTGCAACCATGCGTTGTCGAGGTAAGTTAGTTCAGAATGAAGTTTGCGAAGCTGACTCTCACCGCCGCCTCCTGCGCTCTTAGCCTAACGATTTCGAACGTGGTTATGAATTTGAAAATTCCGGCTTGAGGAAAAACACTCCTAGATGTGTATGTTAATTTGTTGACAGCATTCAAAATCGCGGCAAAATCTTACTTTTTCCACTACCCAAAGGGTGTCTTCCATAATAACAAAACTAGAATTTACATTCAAATTCTTGTTTCATAGAGGAAAGTGAAATAATTACCTATTCTAAGAAATTTCTCGTTGAGAAGGTGAGCATATCAATGGGACACGCATACGGTGCTGTTGGTGGTCTAAGGAGTTTGGTAGAAGATGATGCGTGAGTGAAAAACTATAAGGTACTTATACCTTTGAATATCATTTTAGCATTGGAATCTTTGTCGGTTACTGTACGGGGTGAGTTACAATTGTGCCAATGTGACTCTGCGAAAGGAGGGAAACCATACCAAAGGAATCAATGAGGAAGTAGGAGGCAAGAGCTACGAGTAGGTTTGCGTTAGAAGTAGCGAATTTTATACTTTTGCAGACCTGAACCCCACGTGATAGGTTCAAACTTCGAACATTTTATATGTAGACACGTTCATGGGCTCAGGCTCGGGCTCGGGCTCGGACTAACTTGAAGTCCGTAAGGGTTTCTAAAAATATAGGCCGTGTTAAATCATAGTCTTGCCCCCTAAGTGGAACCAGCACCGGGATTCAAGACGACGTTCAAGTTGAACAACAGCTAAAACCACACCTGTTATCATACATCAATGGCAGCAGTGAAAAGGACAACACACTTAAGATTTAGAGGCAGAAACTGAGGAAGTTAGCTGCTCAGAGGACGCTGTGATTCAACAACAAGTTGTAGCTTGTAATTGGCAATAACCGAGTCTCGCTCACATATGCCAGTTATAATGTGTCGGAAGACTTTTTAGTCTATGTCAGACTCCAAACGGGTGTATAATCGGCTCATAACGAAGTTATGGCCTAACCCTCGTCATAAGGGAGTTACAAGGGAGTTACAAGGCCCGTAAGCCTGAGGGGAAGGCTCTGGCGCTTACAAGGCAAAAAAATTTTTTGGCCGTTTTGCTGATGGTAGAGGATGTGGTAAGCTTGTGCTTTGGCGCTTATCTCGGCTCGTTCAGTCGCACAACCAACTCATAGTAACTCCCAGTGAGCGCGTCCTTGAAACATTCCCTGCTTATTGATATCTCGAGCATAAATAATGAAAATTATACTGTGATTATATGTGCATCGAAGAACCGGGTAAAGGTCTTTTATGTATCCTTGTTCGAGCTGACAATTCACATCGTGTCGAAAAGAAAAGACTTTTTTCTGCAGGCGATTTGTCAACGGTGAAGTGTAACATTTCTTAATGTACTACGACATGAAAACGACAGAGAGAAAACTTGTGTATTTATTGAGGACACTAAGGTACAATCTCAAACAGGTAAATATCGTCTGGCCCATTTCCTATTTGTTTGTCTTAGGATTCTATTTACAGAACGACAGACACCGCGGAGTTGAAGTCTGAAAACGATGACGCATGACACTATTAACAGACATGCTTTTTGTCGATCGGAGGATAATCAAATCCAGTAATACACCAACGACAGTACTGAGCATACTCAATCAAGAACCTTGCGCTCCTGCCAACTTAAAGGTGTGCTAGATGATACTTACGGCTGACCCAAATCATATTCGCGAATCATCCGTTGGCAATCCTCCGGGTGTCTTTGCGAGATACCGAGTGTGGAAGCATGGTGAGAAGCTGATGTAGTACATTGATAGACTATCGGACCCACGCTAGGGTGTTCAACAAAGTGAGTACATATTCGGATTTCTGACTTAAAAGTTCGTGTCGTCTCAATTTTAACGCTATGTCCTTGCTATAGTGCTTTTGGTCAATCATTTTTTTTACGACAATCAACTTTAAGCTGTGCCAGTGCCCAAATTCCAATTGACAATCATTGTTGTTTGAGCGCTAAACTAAAACACGCAGCTCTGGAAGTGTACTCGAGGACATTTATTTCTAGATTCATCAAGGATGGAAGAGGTGAGCGTCGCTATCATGCATGTCAATGTATTAGCGTGTCTTTTTAGTCATGAAAAATTGACTGACTTCGTGAAAGTATTTCAGGTGGCGTGGTTATTTTTTTTTTGTTAATTACAACATAATAGTGAAGCGGAATAAACCGTACTGCAAAGCAATTAATATATCACTGGATTACTGGATTCGAGTCATGTTCGTCTGTGCGATATCAGATCCCTTTCAAAACTGAATAGCAACGTGAAGAGCGAATACGACAGGAGCTGTACTAACCTGTGGGGTTATTATTCAACTTATTAATTACCCTTCCGTCCTAACGCGTTAAGTGACTATTACTATCTTGCTAACTAAATTATGGTTCTCGTTAGAAATTGTAGATGGCACCGGGCTCCAAACCTCGGGCGAAGCAGTGCTTTGACCATGTATCTAGGATGATAATAGGGAACAGCTCACTTCGCACGAATGCGGTAACAGCGCTCTCTGACAAAAATGACAGATCCGAGAGGACGAGAACAGGCTTCTGCCGGGCACCAGAAATTTGTGTTGACTTCTGAAAAAGTTAGTAAATATAGAAAATCGAGTACTGATTGGTGTTTATTTTATTAAAGCTCAATTAGATAGAGCATGTTTTCTGGCATCCAATCCTATTAGTATTGATCTTCACTGCCACGAGATGCAAACGAAGCGAGCGTATTGAGCAACAAATTGAAGGCGAGTTTTGGAACAACCTTTTTCAACAACCCCTCTTCACATAACCAATATATCCAAATCAACCATCAGCTACATACCATGTCCGAAACATCTAGCTTGAGAGGAACAACAGCGCTCATCGAGACTCAGAACGAAAATGGAAGAAGTCCTGTAATGGCCTCGGGAAGACCTAGCGAACACCCTGAAGAAGCTGCGCCGAATACTGAAAGCTCTCCGTCCACAAACTCTCGGGCGACTTCTTCGGACGAGGGTAGCGAGCAATCTGCGCCACCCCGCGATCTGCTTAGTGAGTTTTCTGTTCCACGATATCGTATACGTATACTCAAGTTTCCCCATTTACTTACTTTTTCAAAGGCGGTGCTCCTGAAGTTATCCAATCTGTTAGGCAACGACGCAAGAAGAAACATAGAAGTGTTTTCGGATTAACACACGAAATTGGTCGTGAGTATCACAACTCCCGCTTACTCTATGCAATCTAACATGACACATCTTAGTGAATAATAGGGATGCCTACGAGCAGAAATATACTCGGGATCGATTTGGAGAAGAGACTTCCGAGAATGCTCGTATTTGGTTGACTTACCTTGACGAAGCCGAGCCATTTGATCGCGAGAGGATTGAAGAGTGGAAAGGGGCGGCAGATGTTCTCCTAGTTTTTGTTAGACATATTCATTTGTTTTTTTACCTACAATCTCGAAGCTTACTATTTTGTTCCTAGGCGGGTCTGTTCTCCAGCGTTATAACGACATTCATCGTACAGGCTTTGCAGAGCCTGCAACAAGATAATACCCAAGTCTCTGCATCCCTATTATTCGAAATAGCCGGAATCCTACGAGCCCAATCTAATGGCACCCCACTAAATATGATCCCAAATTCACCATTGACGACTACATCGCCGTTCACACCATCGACGAATGCATTGTTAGTAAACGGACTGTGGTTTACTAGCTTGGCGATTACGTTGTCTATAGCATTGTTTGCTGTCATCGCGAAACAATGGCCACGCTATTCCTTGTCTTCAATCCCTGGAACAGCCAAGGAAAGGGCGAGGGCCAGGCAACTACGCTTCAAAGGCTTTGAAGTGTGGAAGGTTGGCACCATCCTTGACCTCCTTCCCGTCCTTCTCTACCTTGCTGTTGGTCTGTTCCTCACCGGAATCATCATAATGATATTTCCGTTGAACGCTACCATTGCGTGGATAATTGTTGGTATTACGGGGATCACCTATACATTATATTTTATTTCTGTGATATTGCCGATTCGGTATCCAGAATGTCCATATACAACCTCGATGACGATTTATGTCGGCGTTCTCTTTCTTGTCCTGCGAAGCGCTCTTCGCGGGATCGGTGCGATTGTAAATCGGGGTCTTCAGGTTGTCTGGAGAAATATAAATCCTGAAATTTACCGGACTATTCGAAATTCCGCCGACTACGCCATCGCTTTTTCCGGACACCCGGGATTCATGTTTATTTCGAGGTTAGCTAGCGTCATGCACCGTGGATTTCGGAGACTCCGTGGCAAATTCACTGGATTTATCAAGTGGAGAGAAGATAAAATAAAACATGTAGTCCAAACCGCAACGTACCTCGATTTTGAGGCACTCAGTTGGCTCCATGGGATTTCCTGGAACAGAAGCGTTCATCGAATGATCGCACGTTGTGCAGCTGTAAATCCAACAATCGGCAGACAATTTGACCTTTTAATCCTTAGAAATCTCAGCCGTAGTTTGGAGATCAGTGAAGGCAATGTTGTGGATTTGCGTTATGGGCTATGCTTGGATCTCCTGGCTTATGAACGCGGTCACTGGCGTCTCCTACAATCTATTCCCAATGCAGAAGGAAGTCATCTGGAGAAAAAAGAGCATCAAACCTATCATCGCATTGCAGATGTGTTAAATGATGAACCGGAGCAGATTCTCTATCATGCTATCAACGGCAATTTCAGTCTTCCACTGGCCATGTGGAGTCATCTCTATCGAGTGTCACGTCGTGATACCCTAGTTGTGCATATACTGACCCGTGAAACCGGTGGTCTATTCAGTTGGGCAATCAATCCCACCCGTGAACTTATTACTGAAACGAGGTTGGTACGCTTTGACAGTGAAGAACTGGGATGGTGGAAGTTCGAATGCCTGTTTCATTACTTTGGACTTGGTAAACCTGACTATTCATCGGAAGCCAAAACTTATGAAACTTGCTATCGCTTCCTTATCACCATTTATCGTAACCTCACCTCCGGTCATCCGGTCATCACGGGCAAAGGACAAAGGCAGGAGTCCTTGGATGAGGTGCTTGGTAGGTTTGGGTTACGTATTGAATCGTTTCGTCACCTTCGCCGATTAGAGGATAGCCTCCGTTTAGCGTATGCCCTCCGCTTCTTCACAGACATTTGCTGCGTGGATTCGTTCTGGAGCGAGTCTATGACAGATAAAGCCAGATGGAATGCAATTTGGTCTTTGCGTGCAATACTTGTGCCCCTGTCACATGCAGACACTCAGCTGGATAACCACTTATCTTTTACAGAATATCACGACCCCTCTCTCATATATCAATGGTACTCGCGAGATCTCGACTCGAACCTCTTATATTACACACCTCCCCTTTTCGTGATGCTGCTTGTGTCCCAGAACCGACACCATCTATCCACAATCCTCTTGAATGATACGAATGCCGTCTCGAATTTCTCAAAATGTGTTCAGAACCTGGCAAATTGTGATACCTTGTATATGGAGGAAGAAATTATATATCAAATCTTAATGGACCTCCTCAAATCCGTGGACCCGAAGAAGAACCACAAGCTATTCGCCGTTCTTTACGACCGCTCCGTGCTTTTACAACTATGGGCACTCCTCGTGCACTACAAGCACGATATAAAAGAATATTCTCTGCTTGTGAATTCGAAGATTTCCAGGGACAAATTGGACGAACTATTTGCCGCTATGAGTGAACTGGCCCAATTTGACGTAGATTTACCTATTGCATTTCAACAACAGCGTTACACGTCCAGGGATGCTCGTCTTGAATTAGTGACATCCGCGCATCAGTTTGGACAACTCATAGGTGTGTCCCACATACAACCTGAGGCCACTTCCGATCAATCTGCCCCTGAGAATGCGCCGTCAAACAATGACCCCGATAATGAAGAACGTGCACAGGTGCCTGGTCCAGATGAGGTACTTCATTTATTACAAAGTTCATCATCCCTGAGAGTCCCCTTACTGAAACACTTATATAGCGTAGGACGTTTAAATTTATAGGCAATTGGATGAAAAAGGCGTTCGAGTCCATTTGGTTGAAGACACCTCGTCAAACCAGTGATCCGTCGACTGCTAATCCGAGCCCGGTCCCGCTTAGTAAAATGGGTTTTACCCCAACAGCACAGTAAGATAACAACGTTTTTAAATATACAATATCTAAACTTGAAAAGGTGATTTAAGCGGTGATCATTACGGGCCAATAGGATTATCTTGCCAACAACGCTTCTGGTTGGAAAACGCGACAAGGAAAAAAAAGTAAATCAACCCACTGGGCCACAGCGCATACAACATTCTCGATTACACTCATACACGAGTCTTCCAACTATTTTCCTTTTTATTTCGAAATAAATTATTGTCCGCAATAAATCTCTCTCTGGAAGACGCAGCCCGATGATCTAAAATACATGAATAATACAATCCAAGTTGATGAAGAAGCAGCATGAAATAAAAACCGAGAGACTCTGAAGTTTTTCCAGGGAAACAGAATAGAGCACCTAAGTTGAAATGCGAGATTGGAAAATTACTAAAGGTGGATGAAACGACTGACATGCTTTGGCTGACGACGAACTGGAGATCTATGCGTTCTTGGTATTTGAAGGCAGATACCATCGTCAGTAACTCGAGAGTATAATAATAGCACAAACTGCTCATTCCAGAAAAAAAATACACATCCCGGATCCGATCTGATTTTCAACTCCCTCAAGACCCGGTCTTCGTTTTGATTCATATCTAATGCTTTATTCAAACCCTACAGCGCAAGTGCTTAGCATAGCATGTATCGGGAGATTCAAAATACTTGAACAACGCAAAAAGCGTCGCTGAAAGTTATTTGCAGTTCCTTGAAGTTCCTGGTGGTGAAGGTGGTGTTAGTGGTCTTGATGACGTTGATAATTAGATGCTGCGGTTACCGCCTCTACTCGTGGTGGATGATCAAGAAAGTTTCTTCTTCGCTAAATGTATGAAATACTTGTGGGTTATACTAATCCTTGTTCGGTTCTCTCAGACTAATTTTTCGAAAGGTACTTGGTGTTCGATGATCCAGGCTAACAGTATCTCGTTAAACGAGTCGGTCTTAAACACCGAAAGTCATCCTCTTCGTGCACCTCCCCGGGTGAGAAATTTCACGCGCGTGCAACTCTGCGGCCTCTGCTGAACTACTGAAACAAATTTTGTAAGGGAAACTGTATATACTTCTCGTAACTGCTTCTCGCGCAAAAGAAAGTATTGTTGGATTCTCACTGGCATCATTCATTGAAATTCAGTGATCTCGGATTTATCTCCGAACGAATCGTTGAAATACGTATACCGAAGAGTTTTTTCTTCTATGACAAGTCTATTCAACGGACAACTATCATGCTACACTATTACCTCCTCTATCCTTGGGGCGAACAACCACAACCCCTTTTTCGCTCGAAACGATTTCTATATCTTTGCATCTCTCAATAAATAAGCTTATCCCGCGAGTTTCCAAAAGCTTAGCTCGAATTCTTGTGATCGCGTAAAGAACAGCGTCAGCAAGTGAGTCTGTGAATATACCAAGATTTGTTAGTATCAATTTTTTAAGTCCAAAACCTGCTGGCAGCAAATTCAGAGCCTGAATGACATTAGCTTCGCCCTGACAACCGAACCGAAAGTTTAATGCTAAAATATCAAGGCAAGGAAATGATCTGGGTATGTCAATGATCCAAGGAACATCCCAGGCGTAAGAGCCTAATTTAAATTCTAGGTGTGTGACTCTGGGCATAGAGCGTAAAAAGTCCTGAACCGGAGTCAAATAATCTAATACAGGTTGCCCTCTTGGAAGGTTGCCTTCTATTTGAAATGGGGAATCAAACTGCCAAACGCAATTGGGTGTCGAGGACATTTTGAAGAGACCGTTCTCAAAGTCGACGACTATATACAAGGAACTCCGGTTTGAGAAACAAGATAATCCCCCGGATGGGATCACCTCGAAAATGTTGAAAGACATGGGTGCGGTTTTAGTTGTAGGTAATGACGATTGGTGAGGTTTTTGTACAGGTGGACGGAAGTTATAACGCAAACGGAGCTCGGATAGCAACCGTGGCGTCGAAATTTGGATGCGGGACGAGAGTTCTCGAATATAATGATAGCCTGATTTTCCGTATGATGTCATAACGAGCCGTCTGAGGTGAGGAAAGTCCAATCTTGAGATTGATTCTGTTATTCCTCTGAAAATTTCTCCCTTGACACCATCAAAAGCTACAGTACTAGTACAGCACTCTAGATCACGTAAAAGAGGACAGCGGTGAAGGAAGCTCAAGAGCTTGCAAAGAGCAGGCAAATTCTGTGGAAATGCAAGTTTAAAATGTGTCAGATTAGTGGGCGGAAGATCTAGCAATGGCGTTGGTAAATTTATTGCGTGAAGCCGAAGCACTTGAAGACAGGAAATGTTCAACCAAAAAACTTCCTCCAATGGTGGCAAGGGAATTGGCGGGGCAAGTGGAATATGCTTATGCATGTGAATATCCAGGTGCCTTATTTGAAGCGAAAGTTGGTTTAATTCTCGGAATGTATGTTGAACTCGAATGAGCTCGCGGTCCGAAACATGTAGAGTTAGGGAACATAGGCGGGGAAAAATGATGTTTGCTTTAGATTCGAGATAATCAATGAAAAAGCATTCTCGCGGGTTATTCCGAATCAAATTAAGGGGAGCATTCCCGGACCGGCTCATAAACAAATCGAGAATTGTGTTCGAGCTGCTGAGATCTACAAAAGCCCATAAAGCCGGCCACCCGAGCACAGAGTTCCTCCAATGATGACAAGTATGTGAGAGCCCCAATGTAGCGTTTACAGGAGAAGTTGAGTCGTAGACGGCTAGTAAGAAGATACTGTAGAGTATATCTGGGATCACTCTATTCACCGCAAGCTTGGAGTTTTGTTTTTGGGCGCGCCTAGTCAAGACAAGGTAAAGAGGCTGTAACCAATTGGAACTATATAACTGAGTAACTCACGCGATTTTACTTCGATACTTAGGAATGCGGCCTATACTACTCATGACAGTGTTCCAAAACGCAGTGAAAGGACAGTGAAGCTGTAGTCAAGGCTTCTGAGCGCTGCGACGTCATATGACTTCATCCGCCATGTGCCGTTACGAAACGACCGTGCTTAGCGCACATGCCATAATAGTGTCCCACGCTACGAGCTTCCAAGGGATAAGGCCAAGGATTTCACACGAATCGAGTGTTTATTATTTAAAGGCTTCGTCAATTCCAACTTAACTTAACTGGAACTAGATACAATAATTGGGGAGTTTATATATGTTTTTAGTGACCATGATTAAGTACTAAAGAAGAAGGGTCGAGGAGAATATAGATGTGAAAAAAATGAGGGATCAAGTCAAATCCAAGTTGAAAGATAACAACCTTTGGAATTTCCGAAACAAGACTGTGCCCATACGACAATCTACTGGTCGCTGCATAATATCTGTTATTCCGGCTCGAGTTGATGCTAAACTCGGAGTGTCAAATGGGCTATTTTTCCTCGTTGAATATTTATGTAATGTCCAAACTGAGGAAGCACAACACGAGAAGTACATACAACTTGAATTTCCATAACATAATTGTTTCAATAGTTCGACACAACTCTTACACGCGCAAAACCTTTTTTTACATATTCATTTAACACACGTTAAGCTCACAACCCCTCCCACACAAATCCCTCTCCATCACCAATTTCGAGCGTTCCCAAAAGTTTAAGATCGGCACTCGACGATCCAACAGCAACATCATAAATTCCCTCACAGACTTTCCACATTCCGGTCTTAGTACCTCCAAGTTCGGGATCCCCAAGTGTCACATCCCAGAAAGACACCGCATACTTGTTCAACACGACTGACACTTCCCTTTTCTCACCAGGTTTCAGATCTTTGGCTTTGTGGAATCCACGGAGCTGCCATTTCGGCGTTGTTGGAACTCGGTTATCGACCGCTGAAGATCCGCCCAACTTTGGTTTGACAGGAGAAAGATAGACTTGCGCGGTTTCGGAGCCAGCTAAAGATCCGGTGTTCGTGATTGTGAATGAGACAGTGACGTTAACGGGATTGCTCTTAGAGCCGTTATTACGAGAAACCTGGAGTGATCCGTATGAGAAAGTTGTGTAAGACAAACCGAACCTATCCGAGAAAGAGATTATCGAGTATTATTAATAAGCTTTAATCAGCTGGATTTAATCCTTACCCAAACGGCCACATAGCATTTATCTCCCTGGCGTGATACCACTTGTACCCAACGAACAAATCTTCACGATAATAGACTTGGCCATTTTCGCTCCCGTAGTTGAGGTAAGACGACACATCTTGAAGTTTATGTGGGAAAGATAACGGAAGTTTGCCTGAGGGATTGACTTCTCCGAACAGAATGTCCGCGATGGCATTTCCAGCCTCATTACCCTGGTACCAGGCCTGAAGAATAGAGGAAACTTTGGAGTGCCATGGCATCAACGTAGCTGAACCCTGCAGTAAATATCGTGGTGTTTTCAAATGAACTTCATCTAAAGAAAACGCAATCAACTGGACTTACAGCCTGAACAACAACGACCACTTTCTCAGCACCAACAGCCTCTGCGACCTTCTCAATCAACTCATTCTGTCTTCCGGGTAAATCGAGATTAGGCCTATCAAACCCTTCACTTTCCCATTCGGGGCTGAGTCCTACAACAATGACCGCAACATCATTACGAGATGCAACTTGAACCGCATCTTTTATGGCTTGATCTGGGTCGATTTTAGGCGCACCGCCAAGGCGCTGAAAGAAAAATGGTTGAGTTTCAAGTTTTGAGAAAAGACCCGAATGACTTATCCTTACCAAACCGAATGTAGGACTAGCCTGGGGACCTTTGCCTTCTCCTGCATCTGGTGGAGGAGTGTTGATGTATTCGATGTGGACTTTGATCGTCTGATTGGCCTTGATGTTGTACACGCCTGTTTCTTCCACGGTCCCTCGACTACATAGAGACAAAAGAATGAAAAATTCTATAAAGAATAGTGGCGAACATGCTAACCCGTCAAAGAAATCTCCAGAACGCTGTTTCGTCCAATTATCAATCACGAGTTCACCGTCAATGAATAGCTTGGCACGTCCTAAAATGACAAATTTTGTAAACATTTTGAACGAAACAAAACGAAACCATCAGGGTTTTTCCATCCTTCTTACCAGCGACAGTCAAACCAAACTCGAATGGTCCCGAGTAGTCAGGTGATGTAAACAACCCTGAAACAACCATACCCCACGTCTCCGTAATACCCTTCGGCAAAAAGTCATTCAACAGTATTCTGGTATCGTTCAACTCATATTCCGCCAAGGGCGTCTTCACGGGAGAACCTGTTTGAGGGTCGTAGTTGTAAAAAGCGCAGTGCCAATAGCCTTTCTTATCGGGATTGGACGGAGACGACAATAACTGGTCTAATGAAGGAAGGTATCTTTGGGCTTTTCGAGAGATTTTTGATTAAGACCTTAACGCACGAGAGTATCACGCGAACATTATCTTACCGTAGCACCCAACACTATACTCCACGCTTGCATTTTTCGACTTTGCAAGTTTCACGATTCCTTCGTAAGGCGTAACAACATATGAAGGTTTCAAATTCGCTGATCCTCCGCCTGAGATATTCGACGCTTTGGCGTTAGGTCCTATAACTGCTATTTTTGTTCCTGATTTGGTTATGGGAAGTTTGTTGTGCGAGTTTTTAAGCAGAACAATGCCTGAGCTTGCAAGTTTGCGGGTGAAGGATTGGATTTCAGGCGTCGCGGTGCGAGAGCGCTCGACGTCTGGTCCGAAGAGGGTGTCGGGAGACATGCGAGAGATGCTCTGCACAAACCTTGGAAATAGGGATATAAATTTTTTTCTCCCGATGACGAGATAATTTGGAATTATTTACTTTAAGACTTCGGCCACTCTCTTTTCAATCGTCGCAATCGTCAATTTTTGAGCCGTCAATGAATGTCCTACCAGAAGTGGAGTACGCCATCTTGGTGGACCGGGCATTTCTAAGGAAAGACCTGCATTTATGTTTTCCGCTACGCTGTACGTTCCGAACCTAAATATCAGAGGAATCATAAATCATAATTTACGAAAACACAAAGCTCGTAAGATGAACTTCACTTACCAATCACTCATAACTAACCCATCGAATCCCCATTCCTTTCTCAGTATAGTGCTTAAAAGACGGTAGTTCTCTGAACAGTGTGTACCGTTGAGACGGTTATAACTACATGCGGCAATTAGCTTTGTTCACGACTTGCGACCAGACGTACGCAGTCATATAAGCTAAAGGCTTAGCATCTCGCTGCGCAATCATGAATCTGTATTAATGAAAGCTTAAGGAAGGTCTATACTTGAGAACAAAGCTCTCTTACGGATACAAATACACCTCTCTCAAAGCGCGTTCGGAGACGTTAGAACTAGAACCCAATCTCTCGTGCTCTTGGTCATTAGCAACAAAATGTTTGATAGTAGCTGCAACGCCGTGAGACTGAAGGCCGTTCACGTATGCTGCAGCGCATGTTCCTGGTAATTTTTCAATCATAAATCGTGAACTGAATAGAGCCGAATGTTTAAACCTGATAAGAACGGATCTTCTGAGAAAGATTCGAACGATCTACCACCAAGTGGGGAGCGCTGGATGTTACATGTCGGCGCAAGAAGGATCGTCGCTGATTTGAGTTTAGCCTCTTCAGCGAGAAATGCACCCGCAGCGTTGATCAGCTCGGGATCAAACGTTGCTGCTAGAGAGGTAGCACACTAAAAAAAACAAATGAGAACTAAACCAACTAAACCAACGTCAACTTACTGGCAAGCATTGCGCTGGGCTCAACAGAAAGAAAGACTCGCCGCGCGCTCCATTTGGACCATCGCTCATCTTTGCCGACGGTATACCAAGTCTGGGTATCGGATTAGTATGCCACCAGTCTGGTGCACCGAGTAAGAGGATTTTTTCTTCTTTCGTGAGCTTTGAGATAAGCTCTGGTATGGACGCCGTCGGGAAATCTGATGCTGGTGACATTGTCCTTGTTGCTTTTTTGCTCGACTTGAAACTACTACGAATTATTCAGAAATGACTTATAAAGTAAGAAGGAGCAAAAAACCGAGATTCCTGCCCACATACCTCGAAAACAGCACTGGTGGGAAGATGAATCGATACTGACACCGTCGTCGGTTGCGATTACGCCCAAGAACTTTTATATACCTGAGCCGACCATATTAATACACCGATATTTCTCCGGTTTGTTACGCGGCGTGACGGCACGTGATTTTCCATACTCACGGCGGGGTCGTCTCTGTGATCGTCTGATCATGACAACATATCATGATTCATATCATTCATAGCATATCGATAGGTCCAATGAAACTGAGAACCAAAGAAGAACCGAGTATTCTTAACTCAGCTCACCCTGGAATAGTTTTTCAAAAAACCACGAGGCGGGACTCAGGGAAGCAAGATTTAGAAAAGAGTCAGGAGAACCCGGGGGACGGGAAACTATGTAGTAAGTGGACTTTTGAACCTTAAGCTTAAGTCTGATACTTATCCAAGGCGTTGTACGTATCCAGGCAAATAAGTTGCTAGATGAAGACATATGTGACGACGCAATCGGGCTCAAATCAGCAACATTTCAAACTAATTCACATGTCGGGATTGCGTTAGTATCTAGAGGGTTCTCTATCTACACGTTTTTCATATATACACTCAACAAATTCCAGGAATGTATCTGTAAGGAACTCGTTTTACATAGTCGTTCCACAATCCGGTTTGTGCGAAATGATTACGAAGATTTCGCTCCTCCAAAAGGGCTCTGCTGGATAAGAAGTACCAAACATAGATCGCCCACAATGTCCATAATACGATCAAGAGTTTCACAATTAAGGATGAGGTTGCCCATCCACATGTGATAGCCGGATTCTGACGACTGAGGACCAATATGGCATTTCCAGCCCATTTCATAATTCCACCAGTATAACTCGGGTGTCGAACGATTGAGTATGGTCCGGTGTCCACAAGCCTATGGTTCGAGCGAATTGTGACCTCGAAAGTGAACAAGTCTCCCAAAGTTTTGAAGCATAATAAGCGAATGCCAGCCCCGACTGTAACCAGCACAAAGCTTGCTATGAACGAGAGGGACAGACGGCGCAATTCGTCATTCGCATCCCCGGTGCATAATGGTGCCTTCCCAGGCGACACAAGGTTCGGTATGAGTGTCGAACATAAGATGATACTAGGCATCATAAGTGGCTTAAATAGTGGTGAATCGTGATCAACGACTATCATTCTAAGTTACAACAATTTCGCACTCACAATAAGATTGAATGTGTAAGCCAAACGCGCATATCTCTCTTGAAATGTGCTTTTCTCGACTTTGTCTGACGACACTGACTTGACGGGTGGTATGGAGGCTTTCAAGGCTATGGAATTCATTATCAAGAGCATGAGGAGTTTTAGAAAAACAACAGATGAAGTCGACATCGTTATGACGAGTAGGTGTCAAGATGAGCGGAAATAATGGGAGGCGTTCACTCCTCAGCCTGAGACTTGCCCACATGACTCCTTCAAACTTGATGCTAGGAAAATTTTTATTCGTCATAACGTCATTGGATATATACGTATTGGTGTCGCCAGACAAATGATTGATGCAGCGTAAACGTGTCGTATCTAATTGCCAAATATAACCATGGGTTCAATATTTTACCTCCGCCAAACTTGAATATTACAAGTTTAAACAATTAGCTATTTTTTTTTGTGCCCAAAAAAAAGAAAGAAAGGACGGGTGAATTCAACGCACTGAGGTGTATGCGTATCGGCAATGAATAACAAAGTCGGATGAGGTGTCATTCAGTTTTGTATGCACTCATTGGTTGTGTATATACTCGTTCGGGCAGGTCGGATTTTTACTTTCGAAAACCTACGGGCGGCCCGTGCCGATGTTTAAGGTCTGAGGTGAGAATATTCTTTGATAAATTATCTATTTATGTGTATACAAAAATGAACGAGCCATAAGAGATTCGTAAGATGATCATGAGTCAGGAAACGAGCGCTCTGGTGAAACTTAATGTTAGCTGAAGTTGAAGCGGATCGTGCCTCCAGGTGACAAAGCCCACCTCTTTTTGATAATAGAACAATAGAGAACATTCATCGTGATTGCTGATTAAATCACTTCTTCTCTCAAATACAAGGTTACTCCGGACTCTATCTTGTTTGCATCGGATCCCGATACTTGGGATTCCATATCGTTGAGTGTCAGACTCCTGGTGCTCGTGCTAGTAGCTTCATTTTCCGAAATCACCATCGTCAACGTCTGGTTTGTTGTTTTTCTAGAAACGAGACAGGGAAACCAAGTTTGAAGTACATCCTTATCAGAGTCGAATCAGGTAAAAACAAAAAAATTGTGGGAGAGCCTCTGAAGCTTACTTGTCGTAAGCCGAACAACACGAAGACGCTTATGGGAACTTGTGAAGTTGAAAGTCAGTTTCCAGTATTACTACTATTTGACCTTAACGCACTCAGACTTCCAATGACTACTTCCGCTTCTGCCGCCCCAGATGCGTTTGCGTCAGCTCGAGGACCGGCAAGTGATCGACCTAATGAGACTCTACAACAGCCAAAGACCTATTTTCAGTTCCTAATACATCAGTTAATAACGGGAAATCATACCCGAAGTATGCTAATCTCAGCAAAGAAAAGATTAAAAGTCTCACAAGTAATGGGATCGGTAAAAGACCGCGCTGAACTGCCAATCGTACGACTCGGTGTTTGAACAGAAACATTGCCAGAAGAAGGACTGAAAGTTGTCAATTTGAAAGGTCAAATCATATTGATTCATGCATATACTTACTATCCCAAAGGGAAGTAATAACCATAGTAGAAAGAAAAACGTATCCAAAAACTATGATGCCCCAATCTGAAAAAAGTTCGGCCTGCGATATTAGTAGAGAAGGTCTCAGAAATGTCCTTTGACAGTAAAAGTGACTTTGACGCATACCAAACATAACACTCCAATCAAATAAGGGGAAATGAGTAGCTGGTGTGTTTTATTAATTCACGGGAAGGAAGAGGAGCGAGGAAATAAATAGACCTACCATAGGGGTCAACCATTTGTCAACAGAAGATGAAAGATCCGTGGTGAACGCGCTTCGCATTTTAAACCAGAGCTTTGTTTTGATCAATGAGATATATAACACACTTGAATATCAGCGATAAAAACTCACATGAACAATCAAATTCAACGTTGCGACTATCGATCTGTTACAACAGTCAGTCTTGATTTGAACTCCCAACACCTTAACTCACACTAAGCTGAAAAAATCCAACAATGTTTGTCCCATAATAGCTACACCAAATTGTGCTATAGACGTAGCGGGTAAAGAAATGATGGTCACGGCACTATAAAAAGAGTCGATACAACAAAATAAGTGCTGGGACTTGAATTGACTCACTAGAAGGTGGTATATGCGGTATACATTAACCATGTTATCAAGAAATTCATGAAGAGTGAATTGCGATCAAGTGTGTTGGATAACTTGAAAGTACAAAATAGCATCGCCAACAGGATGAGACCCACAATCTGTAGTGCGAGGAGACTCTTTTCTAGAGCCGTCAGTGACATTTTTTACGAACTTAAAGTTACTTTTTGAGTATACTATAGTGCGAGCTGAGTATGAGAGGGTACTGAGGCAATGTCAGGAAAAATGGGGAATGAGAAGCTACTAGACCCTTGACGCAACATTGAACTCACTATTTATTCGCCTAGAAGTTGGCCCTTGATAATTAACGCAAACAGTTCCCACTGTCATACTTTTCTATGCGAATTGACTGATGGAAACATTGTGACAACGTTTCCACAATGTCATTGTGGATAGTTGCGGTGGTATCTTGGGCGGCAATCATGCACTTTTTTACATATTTTGTGTTGAGATAAACGCACTAAAGTTACACGTTCATTTTATTCTCCTCAAAGAAATCGTTTGCGTATAATATGACGCGTTGGTTTAGTGTACCAAAGTTTACATCAAATCATAGAGATAAGTGGGCTTACCGGTATGATTGAGAAGCTAAACCGTTATCTTTAGGATTCATGTACCCATTGCGAAGCGGAAGAGGATCAACGATTTTCGATGCATAAGACATGTAGCATAGCAAACTAGTCTTTGTGTAATGTCAATACCATGCATTTAGTGATCAAAGTATTGAATTGAATCCGCGTAATTTTTGCTCCCCAGTTGTTGCAGTCACTGATTCATAGCATTCAGCTTTAATCCAACTGTCGTCAGCGTTGAAGACAAATTTGGTGTATTAAATAATGAGATGAATTATCTGGAAAAAGGAAGATGAACTTACGGAGCAATGGCACACTGTATCCGATTTTAATTATGTAAATTTGAACTTGAATTTGTATACGTTCGGACAAAAGGTATGGCGAACGTTAATATTCGTCGTGAAAACTTATGATACTACATCATTTATTGCTTTTGATACTAGGATATTGATAGTGCTGCGATGGTTGCGTCGAATCCGGCGAGACCTGGGATTCCATGTCGTTTGGTAGCAATGCTCTCGTACTATAATTCTCTGGAGCAACTACTATTAAGGTCCGTTCCTCCGTTTTTCGGGAAATACAGGGAAACCACATTCGGAGTATATCCTTGTCAAAGCGGCGTCAGGTAAATAAAGTATTAAGGCTGTGCCAGCGGGCTTACTTGTCGTAGGCCAAACAATGCAAAGACGCTTATGGGAACTTGACGATGAACATCAGTATTTAGTCTCATCATCATTCAAATATGACGCACTCAAGCTTTGGATAATCAATTCTGCCTGTTCTAGTTTCGAACTCATGACTGCGGCCGGATTGTTTCCAATGTTAGCCTTGGTATGAAGGCCTAATGAGACTCTACAGCAGTCACGAGATATATTTTACCAAGTTTCTTATTAAGAAGAAAAACATACCCGCAGTATGCTAATCTCAGCACCGAAAAAATTAAAAGTCGCACGAGTAACGGGATCGGTAGTAGACCGCGCTGAACGGCTAAGCGTACGACTCGGTGCTTAAACAAAAACATCGCCAGAAGAAGAACTGAAAAAAAATATCGGTGTTGAAGGTCAAATAAAATCATCTCACGTAGACTTACTATCCCAAAGAGAAGCGGTGAGCATAACGGAAAGGAAAATGTATGCAAAAATTGTGCTGCTCTGAACAAGGAAAAGTTCGGCCTGTGATATACACTAAGTCTTAGGTCGTCTTAACAGATCGTAGTGGGCTCGATAAATACCAGACATGACGATCCAATCAAGTAAGGAGATACGAGCAGCTGATACGCTTTATTAATCCACACGATCAGAAAGTGGGCAAAAAAATAAATTGATTTACCACAGGAGTCAGCCATTTTTCAACATAGTTGTTAAGGTTCGTTGTTAACGCGCTTCGCATTTTAAACCAAAGCTTCATTATTTGGTATCAGCCATAAATACCATGCATAACAGTAACAGATCTCACATGAATAATGAGGTTCAATGTCGCAATTATCGATCTATCAGTCAACGCAAGTTTAGTCTTGATTTAACCTCAAGAATACCTCAGCTTACATTATGCTGAAAAAATCTAATAATGTTCCTCTTATGATATCCACATTAGGTTGAGCTACTGTAAAAGGCAAAGCGACGATGGTCAGAACGCTGTAAAAAAAATAAAAAAAATCAAGTGAAAGCTGAAAGTTGAGTGGACGCACTGGAAGGTAGTATATGCGCTATACATTAGCCATGTCATCAAAAAATTCATGAATAATGAATGACGGTCATGCGCATTGGATAATTTTAGAGTGCAAAATAGCATCGTCAACAAGATGAGGCCCAAAATTTGTAGTCCAACGACACTCTTCCCTACTGTAGTCAGAGGCGCCATCTTCTTTACAAAGTTGTGCTACTCAAATTGAGTATTCGAGTAGTGAGTCAAAAGCGCGTCACTACTAGCGGGTACCGAGACAGTGTCAAGAAAGATGGGGTAAAGCAAATAAAATGTTAGACCTCCAATGCGACAAACTATTTATCTGCCGAAAGAATCGGATCTCCTTAGCATTTGATTGGAAACGGTTTCGACTGTCATGCTTTACCGTTCAGATTGATGGGCTTGAAGTATTATGCTTAGCTGCGGTACCAGTGATGGCTTAGGCGGTGATCATGCGCATGATCAAAATAAATTTCCCATACAATGCCTTTCTCTCGAAAACAGGGTCGGAGATACACGTTCACTTCTCCTTTTTTCAATGGAGACTCCCGCGTATATACTTGTCGATGGATTAGACTTTGCTGATAGCATGATTGGCAAACTGAGTTGGACGGAGGGACTCCTGAACTGTAAACCAACAAGGCGCTGAAAAGGCAGTGTGCTTACCAACAGAGCGTTTAAGAGATTGCTCCACCATGATGGCATTCCGCGTTTCAAGGTACTCAGCAAATTACGAAAATAAGCGGGCGCATCAGCATCATTAAGAGAAGACTGTCGCTCAGAATTTCAGTGCGTAGTGCAAGAGCGGCAGATCAACGTTCTCGAAGCATAAGACAAATAGCATAGTGAATTATTGCTTAATACCAACAACATTGAACGTGAGGCGACGCTAAATCCGCAGTTTACTTTCTTTCAACCGACATGATGCATGACCATAGATCATATTTCCTTCAATAACCCTCGGAGAGGTATGTCCACCGTAAGTACTACAGTAGGTTTGATCAAATCCCATTTTACTTCTGGGTAGTTTTGTGAGCCGCCTTAGAAGCTGCGGCCTTTGCCTTCCTCTCAGCAGTGTGTTTGATAACAAGAGCCCTAATTTCCCCGCGTTAATTTTGCTCTGCCGTTCTAATGATCACTTACTCATATTCAGCTTTTTGTTCCTTTTGACGATCAATCCGTCTCCGGTTCAAGCTTCGCAAGTGACGTCGGCGTTGCAAACGGATCGGTGTAACAAGACGTTGAATCTTTGGTCTGTCATAAATTGTCATTCAAGTCTCCATCGATATCCATTCGTGTGTCACATACGCTTTAGTATATGGTTTAGCATCAGGGTTCTTCTTAGACTGAACTTCACGTCTAATAACATATTTCCGAACATCATCCTCTTTCGTCAAATTGAAGAACCGTCTGATCTTCGTAGCACGTTTCGGTCCGAGACGTTTGGGCAAAACGTTCTCTGTCAGGTCCCCGATAGGACTTTCACCTTGTTTGACAATGACAAGGGACAAGACCGCAATGTCAGGTCCGACAATGCAACCACGGACAGATTTGCGCTTGCGTTCACCGGTGCGTCGAGGGCGGTAGCAAGAGTGACCGTCGGATAAGAGGAGACGGACACGGTTGGGGAGGAGGACTCCCTGCTTCATCGGGAAACCTTGTTTGTCGTTGCCTCCGGTGATACGGACGATATATCCTTTCCATTCGTCGCCTAGCGAGTCAAGGGGGACCTCTTGAGAGATTTTCTTGTCGTAGAAGACACGGCTGTCCGAAAGAAAGAGTTTAATTGGACAAGTTGGGCATGAGATGAATTAAGGACTGACTATCGACGTTCGTCATCGAAATCATAAGTCTTTTGGCACCCAGTTGCTGGGTCTGTTCAACATGTAGCAGTCATAGTTAGTATAAGCCGACGGGGTTTGTCAAAATACGACGCACTGGCAATGTTCAACTTCATGCTACCACAATAATGAAAATGGGAGAATTATCTCCACTTTTATTTTTTTATTACCTTGAAGATTATTGAGAGACGAGACCCCAACGACGTATACAGCTTGAGGAGGAATAACCGGCGGAGTACGAAGTTGAGCAACTGTTACAGTTGCTTACGTGAGCTTCAAGCGGACTTTGATTTTGTTCGTTTGTTCTCCATCTCTTCATCTCCTCAAGACTTTCAAGACTTACCAAACAAAACAAATAAGTGAGTCTGGGTTGATAATTTTGTTGAGAACCGACCTTGCTAACATCTCCTTGATAGTCCGCCATGGGTCGTATGCATGCTCCCGGAAAGGGTATTTGTATGTCAAAACCTCGACCGTATTCATTTTTTCCAGTGGATTTAGTCCGTCTATTCTTTAGCATCCTCTGCCCTCCCATACCGTCGCGCACCCCCGTCTTGGCTCAAAACTACCACTGAGGATGTTGTCGACCACATCATCAAACTTGCTCGCAAGGGCTTGACCCCATCTCAAATCGGTGTAACCCTTCGTGACGCTCATGGTATCCCCCAAGTCAGATTCGTCACCGGTAACAAGATTCTGCGTATCTTAAAATCGCACGGTACTACCCTATCTTCTACGAACACATTACCGCCAATTCTTACCCGAGTTTAACTAGGTCTGGCCCCTTCTATTCCTGAGGACTTGTGGCATTTGGTAAAGAAGGCCGTTGCTGTCCGCAAGCACCTTGAAATCAACCGCAAAGACAAGGACTCGAAGTTTCGTTTGATTCTTATTGAATCAAGAATTCATCGTTTGGCGCGGTACTACAAGACCAAGCAGCAGATTCCCCCAACATTTAAATACGACGCCGCGACTGCTTCGACTTTAATTGCATAGGTGCTTCCACGCCTCGCTTATCTGTTATTTTAAGGCAGTGATTGCATGGAGATGAAGAGAAATTCGCATGTTATCTTACATACATACATGACTCAAAAATGCTAGGCTAAGGCTAATATGCAATTAGGATCTCTATATATGAGTTCGCTTCCACCGCAGAGTTCGGTACATTAAACTTTCGCGTCTCAAACGCCTTAATTCTGATACATTTTCAACGTTGCTCATTCAGATTGAAATTTTCCCTCGGTATAATGTTCGTAACATAGAAGCTAAGCCGCCATTGCAATCACAACCAGAAGTCAAAATGTTACTTAAATTAAACTTTCCTGAGGCTTTTCTTCTCAAACTAATAAAAGTTCTACACTTCGGAATGAGAAATCAAGAGAAAATGTCAATATCTCGAATCGTCCTTTGAGGGTTGTTGGCTGACGTAAGCAACTGTAATAGTTGCCTCAACTTGATACTCCGACCATCGTTTTCCTCAAACTCTCAATACTGAAGAGGTGCATTTCCTCTTGTAATTTCAAAACTAGAGAGAAGAACGGAGGTTTCTCCGTGCCTTAGAAATAATTTTCTTCCCAAAAAATGAAGTTGAACATTGCCAGTGCGTCAAATTTTGACAAACCCCGTCAGCTTATACTAACTATGACTGCTACATGTTGAACAGACCCAGCAACTGGGTGCCAAAAGACCTATGATTTCGATGACGAACGTCGATAGTAAGTTCATTATTGTCTTTATCCTGAAATTGTTCATTCAAAACTTTTTACAGCCGTGTCTTCTACGACAAGAAAATCTCCCAAGAGGTCCCCCTCGACTCGCTAGGCGACGAATGGAAAGGATATATCGTCCGCATCACCGGAGGTAACGACAAACAAGGTTTCCCGATGAAGCAAGGTGTCCTCCTCCCCAACCGTGTCCGTCTCCTCTTATCCGACGGTCACTCTTGCTACCGCCCTCGACGCACCGGTGAACGCAAGCGCAAATCTGTCCGTGGTTGCATTGTCGGACCTGACATTGCGGTCTTGTCCCTTGTCATTGTCAAACAAGGTGAAAGTCCTATCGGGGACCTGACAGAGAACGTTTTGCCCAAACGTCTCGGACCGAAACGTGCTACGAAGATCAGACGATTCTTCAATTTGACGAAGGAAGATGATGTTCGGAAATATGTTATTAGACGTGAAGTTCAGTCTAAGAAGAATCCTGATGCTAAACCATATACTAAAGCGTATGTGACACACGAATGGATAAACATGATGTGGACTAATAGACGATGACAGACCGAAGATTCAACGTCTTGTTACACCAATTCGTTTGCAACGTCGACGTCACTTGCGAAGCTTGAACCGAAGACGGATTGATCGTCAAAAGGAACAAAAAGCTGAATATGAGTAAGTGATCATTAGAACGGCTGAGCAAAATTAACGCGGGGAAATTAGGGCTCTTGTTATTAAACACACTGCTGAGAGGAAAGCAAAGGCCGCAGCTTCTAAAGCGGCTCACAAAACCACCCAGAAGTAAAAGTCAGACAATTGTACTTATATTGGACGCCGTCATTTGCCACCCATATGAGTTTATAACATACTATGATCATACATGTCGCTCTTTCTTATGTGTCTACTTATGCCTCATTGAAAGGGATCTTTTTGCACTTCTAATATCAGATCGTGTTGCGTGCTGACTGTTCGATACATGATGACGTGATGCGACGTTCCTACTAAATATTTTACATCCATGCTCTTCCCGCACTTCGTCCCTGACTAACGCAATCGCCAACGCTTACACCACCAATACCGGCTCCAATTATCTCTAATCTACCATTCCATGGCGGCCCAGAAAAAGCATCTCTAAGTTCAGCCATACGTCCTAAGTGTCCCAAGGTCAATGTGGGAATACAACTCTGATGATGAGAAACGTCAACGAAAGCAGGTTCCGGAAGTCGTCTGCCAAGATGTTGCTCCAAAGCTTTGAGTAAGACCTTGGTTAAGGCGGGTTTATCCTCCAAAGGCGGTAATTGGGGTTTATAGGGTCCACCGACCATCATCGTCAGTTTAGTAATTTGACCGGGTGGTAGATCTTGTTCGCCTAGGCTACATGAATCAAATACAACGCCTAAAATTCCTTCTGGGTTAACGTCACTTTCGTAACCGTTTTTAGGACGCGGGATGAGATATCCAAATCCCGGTGGATGTAGATATTCTGAACGAGCGGCGAAGACGAAATTAATGACCGTAACCGAGGAATAGGGATTCGAGGTGAAACACGGAAAAGTCGATGGCGAGATGGATGTGAGCGTGAGAAGGTTCTGTAAATCTGGAGGGGGGATTGTTGTGATAACGTGAGAAGCTGATATTGTTTCGGTTGAGCTGGAAATCTGCAAAAAAAAAAAGTTCGTCATGTGCAAGGAATAAGTAAAAGTGAAGCATACTTTCACAGACTCATCGGAGGGTGTTATTTGGGTGACATCAAACCCACGGCGGATCTCAATGTTTGGATTTGTCTCCAAAACTTGAGTAATAGCATCAGGAAGAGTCTGAAGACCATCCTGAAAGGAAAAAACTGATGTCCGCTTCAGATACACATCCAAACCACCAGTGTTATACGTTTCCTTATTTTCACGTTGAGGCTGAGCTTTGCTAGATTTCAAAACTCCCCGAACGATAGACCCGTTTCCTCTGTTTTCGGCAATCCAAAGGGGCGGAAGGGCAGCTTTGACACTCAATTTTCTGGAGTCTGCAGCGTATATCCCGTGGACGAGAGAACTGCCCAATATTCGAGCAAATCCCCCCCCAAACCGTCGAGACATTAATGAATCTAGCGATTCGTCATCCTCCGCATCCGGTGGGCGGTTCTTTTTCCGGAATGGTTCTCTCAGCACTGCGGGTACAATGGTGAAAGCTAGCTGAGATCTTAAAAATCCTAAGGCATTTGAAGGTATTGCTGTAAGACCCGATTTACGATTATCGGGTAGGTAAAGAAATCTGTTTTTGGCTGCCACGGAATTCTCAGACGTCGTGATCAGCTGAGATTGAAGACCCAACAAATTTATCTTGAGGCAAAATGTACCATAAGTACATATAACATATAGCAAATTACGCATACCAATTCTAAAAGAGGGTGCGAATTAGGCCTTAAAGTCCTGGGTCCGCTTTCCAAAACAGCAGTTCCAACATCACCGCCAGGTATACCGAAGGAAACTCGCTTGCTGCGAATCCATCCGCCTAGTCTTTGAGATTTTTCGAGGAGAACAATTCGCGCATTTGGGAACCTTCGTGATAGATGGAATGTAGCTGAAAGACCTGTTATACCTCCACCTAGCACGGCGATTGTAGACGGCGGCATATGGTCGGCATCGAAGTTAATGTCACATATGTCACGCGTCATGTGCACTGACTGAACTTTGTTTGCGACGTTGAGACTCGACAGCCGGGTGCCCCAAATGGGTATTGGCAATGGCCCTCAATGGCCCCGGCGTGTTTTTGGTTTGGATTAGCGTGCTCCAATGATATCAGGACATTTGGCAATACCGTATCTTCTCAGAGATAAGAGTAAGACGAAAGGTATCCTTTTTACACCAATGTCGTCGTCGTCCGAGATTCTCTTGAAACTATTTATGCTCTTGACGATGAGTCTTCTGGGTCTAAAAGTGACTACGCCGCCCAACAAATTAACATCTTCGGATACAATAGACAGAAGTACTATCCAAGAGAGACGTATGGCTTCGGGCGGTACCATAATTAACTTTGTGAGTCAATAGACATTTAAATATCTGGTGTCCAAAAAAAGCTGATTATTCGCTGACATTGTAGCCTAATGTGATGCCTAGCATCTTTTTATTTTCAACCCTCGCTTTTAACCTTCTGACATCATCTGCCAAAACCGTGTGCTCCAGGGATGCCAACGATGAACTACGTCGCCTATCCCTTCCATTCTTAGCAAGCTTCGTTCTAGTCACAGCTGGAGCCTGCATTCGACTATTATGCTTCAAGACAATGGGAGATCTATTCACTTTTGAAGTCACAATTCGACCAAACCATAAAATCGTTGACTCAGGCCCCTACGCCGTAGTACGACACCCCAGTTACACCGGTGCATTTATGATCTATACCGGAAATGCCATACTGGTGTTTAGCTCACAAAGTCTGGTTATTACATGTGGATGGGCCGCCTCTTCATTGGTCGTAAAACTTCTCATGGTGCTATGGCTCTCGTGGGCATCAACCGTTTGGTACTGGTGTCTCAAACGGGCTCGCATGGAAGAAAAAAATCTTCGTTCTCACTTTGGAAAAGACGCATACGGCGGCTATATGAAACGAGTCCCTTATCGATACATCCCTGGCGTTTGTTGATCAAATCGTACTAGCAAATTACAACAGTGCCTTTGACAAAGATTCCTATATGCAGGTATGTGAAACCATGTCGATACGATAGCATATCCTAAATTCAACGATCTTCGTCAGACGCAGTAGAGATTCACGAATAACAACAAATATTTTATAAGAAAAATGACATTCTGTTTGTTTTTCTATATATATACTGAACAATGAATTCTTTACTTAGAATGACCACAATCCTTTCTTAAGCTTGGTGAAAAACGAAATTCCATTGTCCCACTCTCCCAACAGATAAAGCCGGTACATGCGTCCTTGAGGGTAGCTTTCATGTTATCGTCATAATCCCCGCACAATTCCACAAATTCGATTCCAGTCTTCAAAACCGTGTCAAGAAGAGCGGCTGGTGAGACTACATAAGCATGCACCAGAACAAGCCTCTCGAGCTTCAAATCCGCCGATGGTAGGAAATTGAGTACGGGTGTCATAACATCCCTACCCCAAAATCTCAGTATCAAAGTGCGTAGACTAGGGAACAAACTGGACATGTCAACGTCGGTGATCCAAGGAAGTTTCCAAGCTTGGGATCCCAATTCTAGTTCGGTTGTTTCGGGGTTGGCGTGTACTAAATCGAGAATTGGCGTGGAATAGTCGAGTGCGGAAATGGAAGGTGGAAAGGTACCAAAGACATCGAAAGCAACATCGGATCCAAAACAAAAGCGATTATGCGCAAAGAAAACTCGAAAATTACCGAGCTCAGAATCAATCGATATATGTAAAAAATTGTGGCCAGTAACTTGGGATAGTACCCCGGATGGAATTGCTTCGAAAATATGGAAATGTGAAAGGGTAGCTATTTCCAAGTTCGAGTCATTGATATTATCATACATCAAATAAAATCTGGACATGTTTTTCGCAGGTCGGATACGAGTCGAAAGCTTCTGGATATAAACATAACCCGACAGATCATCTGATCCCAAAAAAAGGTGTTTGACGTTGGGAAGCTCGATTTTTCTTGGAGTTTTTGTTTCAATAACAGAAACATCTATGCCCGCAGAATTCCCGTCCGCAATAAAAATTTCCAACTCGCACAGAAGAGGACAGGTAGAAAGAAAACGTAGAAATTGAGAGAGTGAGGGGGGATTATTGAGATGTAAAAGCTTGAATTGCGTCAATTTGTCTAATTTGCTGCCTGTAAGCCCAAGCCATGGTGGATCCAACCTTTTAATACGGAGTTTTCGAAGACAGGAGAGGTCTACTCGTAGATAATTCGTTAAAAGTGGAAAGTTTACCGGCTCGGTTGATGGGTATAACAGGATATCCAAACATCGCATTTGAAGAGGTAGTGAATGAGAGCTTTGAAATATGGTTATGAGAGATGCGAATTGGTGATCAAAAAGATGTAGAGTTAAGGAACATAAGCGGGGCACGATGAGATTCGCTTTGGACTCGAGATACAGCTTCGGGGTACAGTTGTCAACGTCAGCGGGAATAGGCCAACTCCGTGCCTGTTCCATCCACGTAAGAGTGAGAGGAGCTTGCCCAGACCGGCTTATGAACAAATCGATCATTGAAGGTGTAGCACTCAAATCCACGAATGCCCACAAAGACGGCCATCCTAATGCAGATCGTCTCCAGTGACTACAGACATGCGAAATTCTTAAAGCAGACTGCACGGGGATTTTAGTGTCGTAAATTGCCAACACGAATACGCGATAAAGTATGTCTGGGATCACGGTGTTTATGGGAAGCCTGGAATTGTGAGCTTGAACTCTGACAATCGTATGGTGGTAAGTAACATGAGTATACACAAAGGAATAATTGACCTAATTTCATCCATTGGTATATGTAACTCACTCGGACTACGAGGCTTTGAGGAGTCGGGACGAGTTCTTTGGTTTGTCTTCGGAGCTCAGGCCTTGGCGTGGCCACTCTTAGCCGTATTGTGCCTTGTTGGTACACATAATTCGCATAATCACTTGAGATAATAATAGATTTTCTTCCATTAAGCGAAAATCAAATAAAACGCGCGAACGCGGCAAGAATTCCATTATTTTTTACATAGCCTGGTCTTGAGGCTAATTATTTTCGGCGTTGGATCGAGCTGCGTCAATTGAGAGTATTATATTGTGAACACGTGCACGCGGACATGATGGGACAGTACGGTCCAGCCGGCAAGTATGAGACCCAAGTGGGACACCCCGTGGCAGACGACGGCACTACATGAGCATTCAACGTCAATTTTAAACACTGATATACATGGATACTAGTCCTCTGAATCGTGATCTGAATCGTAATCGCTGCCATCCGACTCGGCGTCGATATTTTCACTACGAGACACAACAACTCCTTTTTTGCCTAAGAGAACTTCCGCAGACTCGCCCTCCGAAGGGTGAAAATAGCAACTTCCGACCATTTCCAAATATTCCATTTTGATCCTCGAAACCACTCTGAGAAGAGTGGTACATGAGATGAGTTCAACTTGTTTAAGAATAAGCGTTTTTATATTGAGATTGGCTGGAAGCAAGCCCAATGCCAAGTTGATTTGTCCCGGAAGTCTGTTTTCTGTAATGTCGAGCTCCAAAGTATCAACGCAAGAAAATAAACCCGGGAAGTCTTGAACCCACGAGAAAATCACCTCCCACAAATACGGGCCGATTACCAAATGCGTTATGCGCATGAGACGTATCAAGTCAAGGATTGGTAATAAAAAATCATAAGAATCTAGAGCCGGTGGCGACAACGAGCCCGATATGTTAAATGGACAATCCGCGCGGGGGGTGCGACCGGGTGCGGAGAAAATCTTAAAAGAGAACCACCGGTAGCTCACCACCCTGAGATCCAAAATTATGAAATGATGGCCTCTACAACAAGAGAAGGCCCCGTCTGGGACAGATTTGAAGAGGTCATCAGAGCGTGAATCAAGATAATGCAGCTCAAACTCGGATACAGACGTCAATGTCTGGATATGTGTCGAAACGTCTCGGATGTAGTTGTAGCTTGCCCTACTCTGAGAGGACAATCTAAGCTGTTTGAGGTTTGGAAAGTGCGGTTTAAGTGGTGAAGCAGTCATAGCAGTGGTGGTGATCGGGTTATCGTTGAAAGAGACAGACAACTCCAGCTCGCATAAAAGAGGACAATGGGACAAGAACCCAAGAAGGTGAGAGACAATGGGCGGGTTGACTGGACTCAAAAATATGAAGCGTGTCAAATGGGGCATATTGAAAGAAGGTAAATCCATTCCACAAAGGTCCACAGAGGTCAAAGTTAGCGGGTCATATTGTATGAGATCCGCGGGCTGTGACGGCCAGTTGGTCCGATTTTCTGGTGCTTCCGTGTAAACCGTGATATCCAAGGATCGCAGTTGAAGGGGAGACAATGTAGATTTCCGAAACAGACTCTGCACGATAAGGAGTTTGACGTCTTCACAATATAAAATAAAAGAACGCAAGCGAGGAAAAATGTGATCTGCTTTAGACTCGAGATACGATATCCAATTGTCAAATTTGATCGATGGCGGATCTTGTTTGGTTTCCAACGATATGGTAAGCGGTGCGTGCTTGGACCGACTGAGGAATAAATCGACAATTGAAACTGCCAGAGAAGCCCTCAAATCAATGAAGCCCCATAAAGCTGACCACCCTATTGCAGAGCTCCTCCAGTGACGACAGACATACGAGATGGCTAGAACGGTCTTCATAGGTCGAAACGAGTCATAAACCGCCAACATGAAGATATTGTAGAGTATATCCAATGAGATCGCCGTGTTTATGTGAATTTCAGAGCCTTGGAGACGATGACTTTTGCATGATATCATATACTTTACTTAACACGTATATGTACATTTCAAAAAAATTACTCACATTATTGCAGTTTCACCATGTAATTCACCTTCATACCCTTGCATCCTGCAAGGGCTCTTCAGCTGTTTTTAGTTTTCGTGAAGATGGTCACGCGGTCACGTGTTACTAGCATCGGAATTTTTTTTTTTGATCAAACGGTGTCGGAACCCGTCCAAACATTCCGATACTGTTCAACGTTTTTTTTTAGTGCGCGAACTACGCGAACGCGAAATCATTGCATTCTACTTACTGATACACATCACGGTGTTGTCTCTAAGCGTAATTAACGCTGCTTTAGCAGTTGTTTCTAACCGTTCTCTTTGTACTGATATCAAGAAAAGGAAATCACATTTGCTACACTTTGGATACTATTATTCAGTATGTCGTTTCCGGCTCGAATAATTGAACATTAACTCCGATCTCTTTTTCCTAGCACTCATATACATATAAACGCTCCCTGAATCCTCTGTCGTTCAAACTTCGTCTATTGAACCACCGTTTTGCGTGGTCTCCTTGCAAGAGCAAAGGGTTATCTGGCTAGTCACTTACACTCTGTCGTCATCAAGATGTTTCTTTGATCAGTTTGAAAGCCCTCGCAAGCGTTTACTCACTGCTCAAAGGTCGGAAGTTATTCAAGAAAAAAGCTAATTTTTCGAGGTCTCTTATTCCGGGCATGATGCGTATCAGCTCCACTGCAGCACGGGTGCTAAATTCTTCAACGAATTAAGTCCCTCCTGCTGCTTGAAGGAGCCGGTAACGGTTAATAGCCCGGAATAACACGAAGACCGCCGATTAGTATATTCAAAGCCAGAGGAGAGGTGAAAGGATGTCCATGCACCGAGGTCGACATTGACATGTAAAAATTGATGGCTCAGGAATTCAGAGTGTCCCGGATGGAATTACTTCAAAAATCACGGGCGCGATTGTGTCCACGGCGAATGCTTCGCTGCCATTAGCGTCCCGACGATCATCATATTGGAAACGGTATTCGGTTAGCGACGTCCCAATCCGGGCGCAATTTGGCGGTTGTATTCATGACTTGACACATCGATTGACGCCAAGTAAAGCCGTCTGAGACGAGGAAAGTCTAATGTTGTTATTAATCTCGTTTTACCATTGGAAATGTCTATGTTGTGTTTTTATGTGTATGAAGCTGAGATTCAGCTCGCACAGAAGAGGACATCCGGACAGAAATGTTAATAAATGGGACAAAGCGGGTGGACTGATGGGAGACGTATACTGGAAGTGTGTCAGTTTTTTATGAGGAAGCTGGCAGATCCACAGCCTCAAGTTTAAGCTCTCGAAGACAAGAGGGATCTATGCGTATGACTTTTCTAATAGATGACGAACTTCCTCTTGTTGTATGATATCGGCCTAAATGAACATCCAAATGTCGTACTTTTAACGATGTCATTTCGGGATATTGAAGAACGTGACGGATTTGGACCAAATCGGGCCGCCGAAGATGCACGGTCAAAGAATGCAAGCGGGATAAGATTTGCTTTGCATCTACTATAGACTCGCGATAAATTTTGTTTCGTTCTTCAGATTCCCCGAAATGATGGGTCCACGACAGGACGAAGGGAATATTTCCAGACCGGGTAGTAAACAACTTGATAATTGGGGGCGTGGTATCTGGTCCTAACTCTATAAATCTCCATAAAACGTGCCATTCTAATGCTAATTTCCTCCAGTGACGACAGAAATGAGAGATATTCAAGGCCGTTTGCATAGGAGTCGAGGACTCAATAACGGCCGACACGAAAATACAGTATAGAATGTCCAGCGGGACTTGAATCATGGGAACCGTGGAGTTCTGAACTTGTTCTCGGGTGTCATACCTGGTAGCGCATTGTTGTTAGTATTAATAATGTACTATTAGCAATAATATCACTTACCCAACTTCGCTCGGATTCTTGGCAGTATTTTGTGAGGATTCCATTATTTTCATTGACGCGGACTTTGAGCCGGGGATCCTGTATAGGTCGAACTGCAACAATTGAGGGCATTTTATGCAACTTTTCAATAGGCGGACACGCGGACTTGGCAAAATACGGTCCAGTTCGGACAAATTGCATGAGACTCAAGTAGGACAGCTCTGTAGCAGAAAACGGCATAACGTTATATGAGTACTAATTCACAGTCAATTTCAAGCACTGGCCCATATACATGGTTACTACTAGTCCTCGTAGTCGTTGTACGTCAACTCTGAGTCGGGATCGAAATCTTAACCGTAAACCACCACAACTCCTTTTTGGCCCAAGAGTTCTTCCGCGGATTCAGCTTCCGATTCGTGGAAATAGCAATCCCCGATCATTTCTAAATGTTCGATTCCGATCCTCGAAACCACCTCAAGAAGAGTGGGACATGAGATCAGTCCAACTTCTTTAAGAATAAGTGATTTTGGATTTAAATTGGTTGGTATCAAGCGCAATACCAGGTTGATTATTTCCGGAACGTTATCTTCAAAAAAAAAATCTTCGTTACTGAAATCAAGCTCCAGGGTGTCAAGGCAAGGAAATAAACCCGGGAAGTTGTGTCCCCATGAGAAAATCAACTCCCACAGATACGGGCCGATTACTAAATGCGTTATCTCGGGCATGAGACGTATTAAATCAAGAACTGGGGATAAATAATCATAAGAAGTTGGAATCAATGGCATCATCGAGCCATCTATGTTAAGTGGACAATTTTCACGACGAGTGCGACCGGGTGCGGAGTAAATACCAAAGGAGAATTTGAGCTCCAGTAACCTAATTTTCAAAATTATGAAACGATGGCTTCTACAGCAGGAAAAGACCCCGTCTGGGACTAATTCGAAGAGGGTGTGAGATGGGTCATTATTTTTCCGATGATTGTAACCCAATCCGAACCCGTTCAGAGACGTCACCGTCTGGAGGTGTGCCGAAAACTCTCGAATGTAGTAGTAGCCCGCCATAGCGCCAGAGAACAATCCAAGTTCCTTGAGGTTAGGAAGGTGCACTTTAACTGGTGATGCAGTTACAAGAGTGGGGATTTTTGATTCATAGCCAAAATTCAGCTGCAAGTCGCATTAAAAAAGACAATGGGACAAGAACCCAAGAAGGTGAGAGAGATCAGGCACGTTGACTGGACTCCAAAGGATGAAGTGCGTCAAATAGGGGATGTTACAGGAAGGTAAATCCATTTTGTGAAGTTCGAGCTCTCGAAGACAAAGCGGGTCAAACCGCACGATATCCGCAGGCTGTGATAGCAAGTTGGCCGGCTTTTCTGAGGTCGTCATGTTTACGTTGAGACTTAAACGCTGTAGTCGAAGGGGTGACACTGTAGAGTTTTGAAGCAGGCTCTGCAAGTCGCGGAGTTCGATATATTTGCAATATACAGTGAAATAACGCAGGCGAGGAAAAATGTTATTTGCTTTAGACTCGAGATACAGTCTCCAGGTATCGAATTTGCTCGATGGTGAAAGAGGTGACTTCTCTGGGTTGATTCTTAAATAAATTTTAAGAGGAGTGTTCTTGGACCGACTGATAAATAAATCGAGAATCGAAATTGAGGCCTCCAAATCGATGGAACTCCATAAAACTGACCACCCCACTGCAGAGCTCCTTCAGTGACGACAGACATGCGAGATGACTAAAGCGGTCTTCATGGGTTTAAACGAGTCATAAACTGCCCTTAAGAAGATTTTGTAGAGTATATCCAATGAGATCGCCGTGTTTATGGCAACTTTAGAACCTCGTAAACGATTACTTTTGAATGATATCGCAAGATACGTCTTGCTAATTAATGTATGTGTACACCTCATAGACATTACTCACTCTATTGCAGTTTCAGTATGCAATGTTAATTCACCCTTGCGTAGTTCCATAGCAATGTAAATGTAAGGGCTAATAGGAAGACACTGAGGTGCAGGACGGTGGACGATGCCGAAGCGGAAGTTGAACGTTGAACAGGCTGAGCTGGAAACTTTCGCAAACGCTAAGATTGGAGGCGCCGAAATAAGCGCCAAGAGTCGGCGTCCTTGCGTCCTCCCGAATCTTGCGCGCAATTTTAAGCCAGCCATGATACCAAGCTATCTTCTCCAATCACACTGCTTTCTTATTCTTTCAGCGTTCATCTGGTACCTGTTTAAACATAGATGCAGTCAAATAAGAGTTTCGCCCCATTAAGCAATTTTTCAACCTAGTAAGCCTTTCTGACAACAATGTCGACGTCGTCAGCTATTCTGAAGTTAGTCATGCTACTGACAATGGATTTTCTAACCATCAAGTCAGCTACACCACCCACTACGGTTTCCAGTGCGGATAGAATCGACAGGAGCACTTTGCGAGAGAAATATCTTGCTTCCATCGCCAGATTCGTAGCGTTGGTAAGTCAGGTCAAAGAAGCTACCTCGTCAAAGTATTCATTCACTCATAGCCGATTCTAACACCCACCATCATCGTATTCTCTACTTTAACTTCGGACATTCTCTCGGAGACCACTCGACTATGTCCCAAAACTGAACAGCTCGGCACTTCACCACACCACCTTTCTCCATCATTCGTAACGAGCTTTGTTACAGTCATGTTCGGATCCATCCTCCGCCTCATCTGCATCAGATCATTGGGCCAATTCTTCACATTTCAAATCACAATCCGACCAAACCATAAAATCATAGACTCCGGTCCCTATTCGATTGTTCGGCACGCGAGTTACACAGGTGCCATGACCATTATATTCGGAAATGCACTCTTGTTGCTGAGTGTTGGAAGCTCGGTTACCGTGTGCGGATGGACGATGTCGTCATGGTCTGTAAAAATCATCATGGTACTATTTTATACGTGGGGGACGTTCGTTTGCTTTTGGATTGTAAAGCGTGTTGAACTGGAGGAGAAAAATCTTCGTTCTCATTTTGGACGGGCATGGGACGATTATGCCAATCGTGTTCCATATCGGTATATTCCCGGTATTTGTTAAGTATGTATGTACAATGCGCTTGCATGAATTCCTACAAGACACGTAACCGCTGCTCATATACATCATTTGTCGATGCTAGTTTGAGGCACTAAGCACAACCGCTGATCACTGTTTTGACGGGGTATCTTTTACCACATGGACTCGAACACCTTTTTCTTCCCATTGCTTGTAAAATTGAAAGTTCTACGCTATACAAATGTCTCAGTAAGAGGACTCTCAGGGATGATGAACTTTGTAATAAATGAAGTATGTACCTCATCCGGACCAGGCACCTGCCAGTGTGCACGCTCTTCGTTACCGTGGTCATTGTTTGACGGCGCATTCCCAGGCGCAGATTGATCGAAAGTGGCCCCAGGTGGTATATGGGACACACGTATGAGTTGTCCAAACTGACGCGCAGATGTCGCTAATGCAGGACGAACACCTGCCCGGTTGTCAGTTTGGGCCAGTACATTCATAGCGGCAAATAGCTCGTCCAGTTTGTTCCTTTCAATCTCCGATTTCATTAAAAGCTGAAAATATTCTTGTGTATCGCAGCCGTGGACCACGAGGAGTGACCATAGTTGTAAAAGCACAGAGGGGTCGTAAATAATGGTGAACAGGGGATTCTTCTTCGGGCCCGCGGATTTGAGGAGGTCCATTAAGATTGGGTGTATTCTCGTGTTCTGTTCAACTTGACGAATCGCCAAGTTATAAACACATTTTGAGAAGTTAGAGACAGCATTTGGATCATCCAAGAGAATTGTGGATAGATGGTGTCGGTTCTGGGACACGAGCAGCGCCACGAAAAGGGGAGGTGTCTTAGATGAGAGGGATAAATCGTGATCTCGCGAATACCATCGATATATGCGAGAGAGGTCTGTCAAAAGCGAGTGATTATCCAGTTAAGTGTCTTGTAAGTGGCAGGGGGTACCATCTCACCAGAAGAAACAAGTGTATCCCGCCTGGCATCATCTGTCACAGTCTCGCGCCAGAACGAGTTCACGGAGTAAATTATCTTTGTGAAAAAAGGGAGGACATCCTCTGACGGGCCAGGGCGATCAGAGGTTTGAAGACGGTAGGAAAGATCATCGGATGTAACACGAAAGATAAAGCTGCGAAACACCTGTTCCAAGGACTCGTGTCTCTGTTTTTTGTTAGTGATAATCGAATTACGCGAATCAAGGTTATGATAAATGGCGATGAGGAGGAGATGGCATGTTTCATAAGTTTTGGCTTGCGATGAGTAGTCAGGTTTACCAAGTCTAAAGTGACGATACAAGTGTTCAAACTTCCACCATCCCAGTTCTGTGTAGTCAAAGCATACTAGTAATCCCGCCTCGGGGATAAGTTCACGGGTGGGATTGAATGCCCAATCAAATAGACCTCCGGTTCCACGGGTGAGTATGCGCGCAGCTACGGTAGCATCAGTTGACGCCTCCTTGAAGAGATAATCCCACATGGCCAGTGGAAGGCCGTAACCATAATCGATGGCATTATGGAGAGTTTGGGTGTACTTTTTACCTAACACGGTGTCTGCAATGCGGAGATACGTTTGATACTCTTCTTCCTTCAGCTTACTCCCTTCCGCATTAGGAATAGACTGGAGGATATCCCAGTGATCGTGTTGAAACGTCAGGAGATCCAAGCATAGGCCATAACGCAAATCCACAACATTGCCTTCACTGATCTCCAAACTACGGTTGAGATTTTCAAGGATATCAGATCCAAATCCTTTGCTGATGGTCGGATTCACTGCCGCACAACGTGCGATCATTCGATGAACGCTTCTGTTCCAGGAAATCCCATAGAGCCAACTGAGTGCCTCAAAATCAAGGGACGTTGCGGTTTCAACTGCTTGTTTTATTTTTTGTTCTCTCCACTTGGTGAATCCAGTGACGTTGCTACGGAGTCTCCGAGTGACACTAGCTCTAGGATTTATTGTTCTCCAGACAACCCAAAGCCCCCGACTTAAAATGTTTCGCAGAGCAAAAAAGAGAACGCCGACGTAAATCGTCATCGAGGTTGTATATGGACATTCTGGATACCGAATCGGCAATATCACAGAAATAAAATATAATGTATAGGTGATGCCAGTAATACCGACAATCGTCCACGCGATGGCAGCGTTCAATGGAAACAGCATTATGATGATGCCCGTAAGGAACAGACCAACAGCAAGATAGAGAAGGATGGGAAGGAGGTCAAGGATGGCACCGACCTTCCACACTTCGAAACCTTTGAACCGTAGTTGTCTGGCTCTCGCCCTTTCGTTGGGTGTTCCAGGGATAGAAGCCAAGGAATAGCGTGGCCATTGTTTTGCGATGACAGCAAACAACGCTATAGACAACGTGATCGCTAAGCTAGTAAACCACAGTCCGTTTACTAACAATGCGTTCGTCGATGGTGTGAACGGCGATGTAGGCGTCAATGGTGAATTTGGGATCATATTTAGTGGAGTGCCATTTGATTGGGCTCGTAGGATTCCGGCTATTTCGAATAATAGGGATGCAGAGACTTGGGTATTATCTTGTTGCAGGCCCTGTAAAGCCTGTACGATGAATGTTGTTATAACGCTGGAGAACAGACCGGCCTGGCAAAAAATTAGTGAGCTTAAGTAAAAAAAAACTGAACAGATATGTCTAACAAAAACTAGGAGAACATCTGCCGCTCCTTTCCACTCTTCAACTCTTTCGCGATCAAAAGGTTCGGCTTCGTCAAGGTAAGTCAACCAAATACGAGCGTTCTCGGAAGTCTCTTCTCCGTATTCATCTCGAGCATATTTCTGATCATAGGCATCTCTATTGTTCACTAAGATGCGTCATGTTAGATTGCATAGATTCAGAGTAAGCGGAAGTTGTCATACTCACGACCAGTTTCGTGTGTCAATCCGAAAACGCCTCTACGTTTCATCTTGCGTCGAGGATGAGTAGTATCGGGAGCAGGGTCTTTGGAAAATCATAGATGAGGAAATTTGTATATACCATATTATAAAACAGAAAACTCACTGAGCAGGCCGCGGGGTGGCACAGATTGCTCGCTGTCCTCGTCCAAATAAGCAGACATCCACGCAGGCAACGCAGCTTCTTCAAGGTGTTCACTAGGCCCTTCCGGGGCCATTCCAGAACTTCTTCCATTTTTTTTCTGAGCTTTGACGAATGTTGCTGTTCCTCTCAAGTCAGATGTTTCGGACATGGTATGTAGCTGGTGGTTGATTAAGATGTATGGAGGGGTTGTTGATAAAGATTTTGCGCCAAGAATTGCCTTCAAGTTGTTCCTTAAAAAACGCTCGCATTATTTGCACCTCGTGGTGAAAATCAATACTAATAGGATTGCGTGCCAGAAAACGTGCTCTATCACATTGAACTTTAATAATTCAAAACACCAATCAGAACTCGATTTCCTATATATACTAAAAGAACATCACCTTTTTCGGAAGTCAGCACAAGCCTCTGGTGCCCGGCAGAAGCCCACGGCTTGTACTTGTCTTCTCGGATCTGTCATTTATGTTTGAAGCTGTCACTGGGCTCGTGCGCGAGCTGTCTTAGGCTGTCTTACTGTTTCGCCCGGCGTTTGCAACTCGACGTTTCGGCTACACAGGTACATCTGAGAACCACGATTTAGTTGGCAAATAGTCACTCGCGCATTAGGAGCCCACAGCTCCTCATCCGTAGACTGGTATTCAGTTTGGAAAAGGATGTGGCATAGCACAGACGAACATGACTCGAATCCAGTTACATATATTATTGATTGATTTACAATACGGTTGTATTTCGCTTCACTATCGTGATTAACAAAAAACATACCGCGTGGCCTGAGTTTCACACAGTCAGTCAATGGTTCATTAATAAAACGACACGCACTTTCCAATATATTTGACATGCACGACAGCGGTAATGTTCGTCTCTTCTATCCTTCTTGGTGAATCTAGTATTGGAAGCAAATATATGAAAGTATTCCGGTGTCATTTTAATGATGGGGTGATAGTAGTGAAGCAAGGGTAGAAGAAGACGACAAAGATCATAGACGATTTTGACAACACCTTGAAAATGAATGCTGATCAAAATCGGTAATAATTGAGTAGGTTTCATCTTATATATGAGCTTGTCAATATGATTGTCCGCGTATACAATAGGATTGAAAAGACTCACCTGTTTTCATCCTCCTATATGCTATCGACATCTCCATTCGTCTGAAACTGCGAAGCGACGTTTGGTCCCAATCCAGTCGAGGCGATTCATCAACGAAACGAACTGTTATGGAATAAAAACATGGAATAGTTATATGAGCTTTCAGGGGCTGGAAGATCCGAAGTCCAACCAAGAGGAGCATTTGGCAGATTGGGAGGCGCGAAATCTGGAATCCCTGAAGTCCCCGCGGTTACCAAAATAAGCGAAGGATTCCTGAGTTTAACAAAATTGATAGACTATTACAGTAATTTCCATTTCCAATTGCGCTCAATCCCGAATCAAAAGCGTAGCTGCCCATGCCACCATATCCAGGATAAACATTTGGACCAAACTGAGTCCTAGACAGATGGGCGGCGGGAGGACCAACCCCGGCCGGAAGGGCGGACAGCTGATTGGAGGCAGGACGATAAGATTTTTCATTCTGATTATACCATGGTGTATTGTTCACCGCCATGGCATTCGGTCCTATTTGATTCGGACCCATGTTGTACGCTGGATTTGGTGGAACAGGGGGACAAGGTACTGAGTATAAGAAGGCATCTGTTTAGTACATGTCAGATCATCAAAAATCCCCCGACACGAAAGCGATCATACCGTCAACGTTTCGGTAATTTGGGTAAGGCGTCGTGTTGGCATAGGAAGACGAAGCCGAGGGTCCCACTGAAGCGTCGAAGGTCATGCATATTCAGTGCCCATATACGGTAACGAAAAACTATCATGTTTACTCACCAAAGTTATTGAAGGAATTAGGGTTGGCGAAGTTATTGTTGTAAGTATTCGCCGGATACGGAACGTCTGGAGATGACGACGCGTCGAAAGAGGTGAGATCGCGTTCAAACAGGTTTTAATGACGTACTTGGTGAGTTCTGGTAGTCGTTATCGCTGATCCTATAAAGTTTAGCATTCGAGGGCGCGTCGATCGACGCGTTATTCAATTCGGGTTTTCCATTGGTACGAGGTCGTTGTCTTACGGGCTCAGAGGAAGGATCTCCATTGGCAAGGAAGGCGGGATCGGACCTGGAACTACCGGAAGGCGCATTCGGGAACGTCTGGTACACTGGTTCTGCGGGAGAGGTCATAGGAACGCCATGGATGCCCAAAGGGAATGCGTAGGATGTCTGCGAGGCCGACTGAGGAAACGAACGGATGCCAGAGGTTGGGAAGGATCCCGAGGACGATGGAGCCGACGACGCGCCTGGCAGGGAGTACCACTGTGAGGAAGGGCCTGCGATCGGTACCGTGGAAAGGAATTGCTCAGGCTGCTGGAAACGTGGAAATGACTTTACTTGGGGGGTATGCTCAGGATCGGGATCGGGATGGTTCTCGGCTTCTTCGTACTGGAGTGCTCTCGGAGGTCGCTGGAAAAAGTCAGGTTCCTGATCGTGGTTAGCAAAAGAGTTAGACATTGCAGAAGCTGAAGGAAAAGGTTTGTCAGTTGTTGGATACTGATGGTAGACGAAGGGGGGGAAGAAATTGTATACCGAACATGGAAACGGTTGCGTTTTTTATAGTTTCTAGGTTCAACGATGGACAACGTGTGTAATGCTGCTGATCGTTTGAATCCACATTAGGACAACGAAAATTCACATGACCACAGTTGGAAGATCGCCAATAGAGAGATCTCTGCTTCTGCGTCCATGCTGAAAATTCCCCATTGCCGAGGGTCCGCCGAGTTGTCGGTTAACTTAGACCAGGCGTGGGCATCTCCGGCCTTTGCTACCCAGACGACTCTCAATGAGCGAGTTGCGGCTCTGATAATCGCAATTTTAACGCGTTTTTTCAGTGAATAGTATCTTTTCTTTTATTTCCTCATGCCCTAGAGCGACAGTTTAGAAGTCAAATAATCTGGGGTAAAGACGGCGTACATATGACAATTGAATCACGTTTGAAAAGCGCGTCTTTTGAAAGAATTTATTTCAGAAAGCACTAAAAAGATAAATAACAGCATGATACTAGGTTTTGAAAATTGCAGCGCTGTTTTCGCTCGACCAACCAATTCCGTCCGATTCTACTTGCTTTGCCACCACCGTTGACTAGCAAGAATATTCGTTGGGTGCATTTTCATACGACATACTGAAAGGCCTTGAACGAACAGAGAACCCTGTAACGCGACTTGGTACTACTGGTCAGGATAACCCCTTTGGATAGCCGCCGCTGGGCGCTTCGTTACCCTCGGCCGCAGACTAATTCTCAACCTAATTTTTCGAAATCCATCCGTTCCCGTCTGACATGTTGAGAAGAAAGTATTGGCCACGTTCTTCTCGTGATGTGTCTTTAAAACTCGTGTTCAAGGTTCCGAACTTCTATGCTTAGGTAACTTGGTCGGCAGCGACTTCCACTTCATCCTCACCCACCACCCAAATCCATGTCGCCCTCATATCGAGCTCTACAGTATTTCGCAATAGCCATTAGTATCATCTCCGTGATATACAATGGTGCGGAGAGTGCGATATCCATAGTCTTCGGAGCCGAATCATCTTCCCGATCCTTGGTCTTTTTCGGCGTCCAGTCAAGCATTGAAGTACCATCTTCCATTATCGTGTTATGGAGATTCCTCTCTGTGGTGGGGCCTGGAGAAGAGCAGTCAACAAAAGTCGATCCCCGTATTATTCAGTACGTTTCGGGGCTTGTGAGATGGGGAAAAAAGACGTGATTTACTAATAAACCTCGGGGCGTAGATTCGAGAAGTACGCTACGTTCGCTATTGGCACGCTTTTAGTGTTGCTTGGGCTGGGGATGCCAACAACGGCTATCTCGATTCTTGCTTTACACGAAAGACCTGACAGCAGTGATGCGTCTCTCATCATATCTGCGAGTGCTATCGACATTATGACCCTTATTTGGCTTCCTAAGCGGTACTTAGCCAAACAACTGAACAGTTCTGCGATGGAAGGCGAAGCTACTTCTCTTTATCTTGTATTCAAACCACGGCTGTTTTGTTTACTGGGTCGTTAGTCCATCGTCTCTGACGAGGAGGATGGTGGATAGACGGTGCTGCGCCCATAGTTTTGGCACACCTTTTCGGATGAGAAGGTATCAAAATGATTAGATGGGCTCGAGATCCGAGTCTGGATGAAGGTTGCTGTTCATCTTGTCGTGTTCCGGGCCAAGGTATCGAGCTTGAGAGAGGAACAAGTCGTGTGGACATTGGCAAGTGCTGTGTAGAAAAAGGAGAATGCAAGCAAGCAGACCAGTGCCGGTGCTCACCTGATATTTCAAATTCAAGCACTGTTACCGAGGTCTGTAACGCGTTGTTAGAACTGAGTTCATTTTCTGACATTACCATCTTTTGGTTCAGGCTTGTTGCACGCCGCTCAATGCAAATAGCGAGAAATGCTGCACTAGGGAAATGACGTTCGCGAGGGCGCGAACTGCCCTCAAACAACAGTCAGGTACGCTCCTTTGCTTTTATACCAATTTGGTCTCAATTCTGAACGGGATTCGTCAGATGACGCAAGCTAATGTAGCCCCCGTGCCTGCCGCACCCGCGTCAGAGGACCACTGATTGCTGTGATGATTAGAAGGAATTGAAGGAGATTACGACGCCTTAACCTCCGTGCCTCCAAACGGAGTATGCCAAGATGACTTTATTAAGCTTGAACCTTGATTCGGAATGTTCTTTGGCAGATTCGGCAAATATGCGACCGGGACTGCACTCGCTGCCTGTATATGTGTTTTATACCGGAAGATAATATAAGTGAACTATTATCAATATATAAACTTCATAAAATGCTTTCCAATTCACAACAGATAGTCAGAAACTCTAAATACTAAAGAAATCTTCCCGGGTTGTCCAAGCAATCATTCCCACGCTCTCTCCACGCCTACTACTACTTCCACCTCATCCGAGCGTATCATGCCCTTCCAGAAAACATCACACACGAGCGTCTCCCGCCAAATCCACGCTCCCAAAGAGAAGATTCTCAAATTATTACACGATCCACCAAAATTCTTCGTTCTCAACCCATTGGTGACTGACATACGTCCCGACGAGAAGGCACAACCCGACCGTGACTCCCAGTCGTGGATCATAACGGACGTTTTGACGTTTGGGTGCTGGAAGAAGACTTTGGAGTATCAAGTGCATTCCAAACTGCACGCGAATGGGATTGATTCCGAAATTACGGCGAATTCAATGGGTTTCAAGGTCGTAACCTGGAGCAACGAGATGGGACGAATTGAGAAATGCGCATCTCTTTACGCATGAAAATCTAGACAAAGCACAGATACTAATAGACCACACAGATGAGCTAGGCCTGCAGATGATCCTCCCAAAGAACATACCAACTCTGAAAGCCATGAACACGGGCAACCACACAAGACCGGACAATGTGTTCGCCTCACAAGGAATTGTTGACACTCTTGAGTCATGCAATACGGCCGAAGACGAAACGCCACCAAGAACGGATCACTTCCCAATCATCACAAGAATAGCAACCAGCAGTGTGAGAATGCCCACAAGGGAAATCCGAAACTTCAGGGAAGCAGATTGGAGGAAATTTGAGATGGTGCTGAAGCCAAAAATCGAAGGCATACCAACGAACGAAGTTGGAGTGAGGGAAGAACTGGATGACCGGCTAAAGAGGTTGACGGAAGCACTGCAGGAGACTATAAGAGAAGTAATCCCATGCTCAAAAATAACTGCTTACACAAAACGCTGGTGGTCAAAAGAGCTAACAATGTTAAACAGAGAAATAAAACAAATGAGAAACAGATGCAAAAGGAGGAGACATGACCCACAAGACCCAATCCACGAGAACTTACGCGTACTCCAAAATAAATACACGCAAAGGATTAGAGAAGTAAAAAGAGACCACTGGGACAACTTCCTAGCGGAGGTCAATGAGCAATCCATGTGGAAAGCACACAAATATATAACAGGAGATCCAAGTGATGGCTCAGCGAGCAAAACAATGGTGCTAAAGACGAAAGACGAGAGAGGCTCAAAAAGGTACACAGAAACCGATGAAGAAAAGGCTAACCTATTCTTCAATACATTCTTTCCAGACATAGGGGAATACCAAAAGCCACCAAGCAACTATAAATACCCGAGACAAAAGTTCGAGTTCAAGGACGTTACAGACAACCAAGTACATGGAGCAATCAAACGTCTGAAACCACACAAAGCCCCGGGTAAGAGTGGGATCCCTAATGTAGTGCTAAAAAAGGTAGCAGACCAGATAGTACCAATCATAGCACCGCTATACAGAGCAACCTTCCGGCTACAGTATTTCCCACAAGAATGGAAAGACTCCACAATCATAGTACTGCGGAAACCAGGGAAAGCGGACTACGCAGAACCGAATGCATATAGACCAATAGCGCTGCTAGACACAATAGGTAAAGTACTGTCATCATGCGTGTCAGAAGATCTTCTGGTTTTTGCAGACAAATACGAGATGCTCCCACCAACACAGTTTGGATGCCGACCGGGAAAGACAACAACAGATGCTTTGCAGCACACAGTCTCTTTCATAAAAAACGCCTGGAGAGGAGGCGATGAAGTGGCGGCACTTTTTCTAGACATAAAGGCAGCATTCCCAAGCGTACTACCAGAGTGGCTAGCCCATGACATGAGAAAACGGGGGGTCCCTAAACAGTACACAGATTGGCTAATGGCAGTAATGGAAAAACGGAGAACAGAACTGACCTTTGACAATTACAAGTCAGAACCCCTAGAAATGAAGATCGGACTTGATCAGGGCAGACCCGAATCCGGACCATGCTTCGCTTTCTACAACGCGGCTCTAGCAGACCTAGCCAAGGACAGGAAAGACGTGGAGGTAGTTATTTTCGCAGACGACACGACTCTTCTCGCGTGAGCAAAGACCATAGAAGAGGCGGCAGAAACCCTAAAGCGTCTAATGAACGGAACACACGGGGCAAACAAATGGGCAGAGAAACACAACTGCAAGTTTGCACCAGAAAAATTCGCTTTTATGGGGTTCTCAAGGCGAAGAGAAGCAGACGGAGGCAACAGGGGAAAGACAAGACCAAGAACTAGGCCAAACATAGAGATAAACGGGCTGGCAATAGAACCAGTGAATCATCACAAGTTCTTGGGAATGATGATAGATGAAGAGCTGCGCTTCACGGCACACGGGAACTACGCTATGCAAAAGGGGTCTAAGTGGGTGAGCCAGTTTAAGAGACTGACTAAACTTACAAAAGGAAAATCGATGAAACACATGCGGAGGTTTTATCAAGCGGTAGCAATACCAAAAATGCTATACGCAGCAGAAGTATTCCTAGCGCCAGCACTAAGCAGAGCCAAGGGGGCGAAAGGAATGATAAAGAAGCTCGCGGGGGTGCAAAGAGTGGCGGCAATAGCTATCACAGGGGCAATGAGAACAACGGCGACTGACACATTAGACGCACATGCCAATCTCTTACCATTTCCACTGCTAATAGAAAAAACCGTGTTTAGGGCAGGCACAAGACTAGCAACACTCCCAGAGACGCACATCTTGCATAAACAGGTGAAGAGAGCAGCGCGGCGGTATGTAAAAGCCCATCGGACTCCGATGCACGAGATTTTCCACGGAGGAAAAATAGAGCCAGAGTCCTTCGAGAAAATCAAGCCCAGCCTGTGGGGACCGAAGTGGACAAATGTCCACCAAGTCACAATCGGTGAAACCAGAGTAGAGGCGATTCAAAGCATGAACAAGTATGATAAAAGTCATACAGTATTTTCTGACGGATCGTGCAGAGACGGAAAAGTAGGGGCAGCAGCAGTGTACTGGGATCACAGGGAGAGAAAGCATGTGCGCAGAAAAAATTTGGGGGCAGCGGAAGAGCACACAGTGTACGAGGCAGAGCTAATGGGCATCATCCTAGCATTAGATATTGCAAAAGAGATCCGGACGTCAAACCACATACACATTATGTTGGACAACCAGGCGGCAATACGAGCAACTCAACAACAGCGGGCGGCACCGGGCCAACACCTAGTCGAGCACATACAGGCACAGATGGCAAACCTACACAAGACACAGAGGAAGAGTATAACGCTGGTATGGTCCCCAGGACACGAAGGAATTGACGGAAACGAGGAGGCAGACAAAGAGGCAGCAAAAGCGATAAGCGAGGGCGATCTAAACAGCGACCATCTGACTTACATTGAAACCCTCCCAACGAGCAGATCAGCAGCAAGGCAAGCTCAGCAAACCGAACTCAAAAGGAGGGGGGCGGTGAGATGGAAGGAATCACCAAGGCATGGGAAAATGAAGGAAATCGATGAGTCAATGCCTAGCGCACGTTTCCTAAAATTGACATCTCAGTTCCCACGTCGAAATACCTCTATACTGATGCAACTGCGTACAGGCCATGCACCGCTGAATAAATTCCTGCACAAAATAGGAAAAGCAGAGTCACCAATGTGCCCGGCATGTGAGATGGAAGAGGAAGATGTCTCACACTACTTGTTAAGGTGCCCAAGGTACGACACATACCGCCTGAAGATACAGCAACATTACCGGCGACACACCATCCCGAAAAGCACCCTTTTAGCGACGCCAGGCGCAATGAAATTTTTATTCGAATTCGTAAACAAGACGAAAAGGTTCGAAAAGCCTTATGGAACCTTCCAGGAACCGAAGCCGAAGAAAAGAGGAGCAGCCGAACGGAGAGGGGAGAATGCGCGAACATGAACGGCCATGGCGACTCAACACCAACACATCACACGACGAAAAGCCGCACAAGAAGCGAGCAAGAAGGGAAAAAAAACAAAAGTCAAATCCATGGTACAGATAGAGAGATACAGGAAGAAAGGCACGAGCGAACGACCCGACAAAGAAAAGGTCTCGATACATAGGGCGCGGCCCTCAAGAGACCCAGTGGAAACACACACACACACACACAACCTGGAGCAAGTTCACTGTGAAAGACACCAGTGAAGAAAACACTTACGAGGTTGTTGAGGACTATACCATCCATGTGAGAGTCTTGGTCTGCTGTGTATAACTTGTAGCTTATTATTATTCGTTTTTATGTAGGCAAACGCTTTACTAATGCCATATATCTTATCGACGCAAGGGTCAGCACATAACGAACTCATGGATAATCTGAAAAAAGTGCTGGAGAAGGAAGATTAATAAGTGCTCATAAACTTCAGGACAGTCAAAAGGGGTATTCTCCAAATATTTGATTGCAGGAGACTTTGTACCTTGTTGACCCAGAACTTGGCCTCCATTTGTCCACTAAGATCGCAACTCAACACGCACATATCCCACTCACGCATCAATGCATCACGGGTCCTATTGCTTATAAGATATGATATGATATGTTCTGCAACGCCTTTTTTACTGTATACATTCAGAAATTGAATCAATTATTATTGGATGTGGTTAGTGGGGATCCCGGATGGGATGAACAGTGTTCACTTTTCACTCGTTGAGCCTCGCTCTTCCGCGATTTCATGGAAGAAAATCCGGTTCAGGGGTCAAATTTCAATTCAGTGCATGCTTTGTGTTGTTGTTATGTCCTTGAGCTAGTGATGATGGTGTCTATTTCAAAAACCAAGAACGCGCGTCTTCCGTCGTCAGTCCACCAACCCCTCGTTTGTAATTGATGAAAGCATGTCAGCCGTTTCATCCACTTTAATCTTCCAATCTCACATTTTAACTCAGTTGCTCTGTTTCGTTCCCTGGAGAAGCTTCAAACGCCCTCGGTCTTTATTTCAAACTGGTTTTTTATCAAGATTTATGTATTTCAACAGGTTTTAGATCATCGGGCTGCGTCTGCGAGTGAGAGTGAGAGAGAGAGAGATTTATTGCGGGAAAATTTGAAATTCTAATCAGCGCTCTCTTTAATGATTGTGCTTGTGAATTGTCTATGAATTTCCCAACGACTCGTGTACGACTGTGATCGAGAATGTTGTATGCGCTATGGCTCAGTGGGTTGATAATTACTTGTTTTTTTTCTTTGTCGCTTTTTCCAATCAGAAGCGTTGTTACAAGATAATCCTATTGGCCCGTAATGTTCACCTTTTTCAAGTTTAGATATTGTATACTTTAAAAAACTTGCTATCTTACTGTGCTATTGGGGTAGGACCCATTCCACCAAGCGGACTCGGACTAGCAGTCGACGGATCACTGGTTTGACGGGGTATCTTCAACCAAATGGACTCGAACGTCTTTTTCATTCGATTGCCTATAAATTTAAACGTCCTACGCTATACAGTTGTCTCAGTAAGGGATGGTGAGCTTTGTAATACATGAAGTACCTCATTCGGACCACTGGCAGGCACCTGTGCACGTTCTTCGTTATCGTGGTCATTGTTTGAAATTGACGGCGCATTCCCAGGCGCAGATTGATCGGAAATGGCCTCAGGTTGTATGTGGGACACACCTATGAGTTTTCCAAACTGACGCACAGATGTCACTAGTCTAAAACGAGCATTATACGTGGCCATGTATCCCTCTTGTTGAAATCCAATAGGTAAATTTGCGTAGTTAGATTGGATCAGTTCATTCATATCGGCAAATAGCTCGCTCAACTTGTCCCTCGCAATCTTCGAATTCAGAAGCAAGAAATATTCTTTTGTATTGAGGACGTAGCGCACGAGGAGTGCCCATAGTTGTGAAAGCACAGAGCGGTCGTAAAGAACAGTGAACAGCCTGGGATTCTTCTTAGGGTCCACGGACTTGAGGAGGTCCATTAACATTTGATATATCATTTTTTCCTCCCTATAATCGATATAACAATTCCCCAAGTTCTGAACACATTTTGAGAAGTGAGAGACAGCATTTGTGTCATTCAAGAGGATTGTTGATAGATGGTGTCGGTTCTGGGACACGAGCAGCAGCACGAAAAGGGGAGGTGTGCAATGTGAGAGCTTCCAGTCCAGATCTCGCGAGTACCATTGATATATGAGAGAGCCTAGGTCGTGGCCGTCCGTAAAAGGTAAGTTGTTATTCAACTGGATGTCTGCAAGTCGCGGGGGCACTATTTCATCCAAACACCGAACTGCATTCTTTCTGGCTTCATCTGTCATAGACTCGCACCAGAATGAATCCACGCAGCAAATCTCTGTGAAGAAGCGGAGGCCATACGCTAAACGGAGGCCATCCTCTAATCGGCGAAGGCAACCAGAGAATATAAAACAATCATAAAAGCTGTGAAATACATGATACAAGGACTCCTGTTTTTGCTCTTTCCCGATGTCGAGCGGATCATGGGAAGTGAGGTTACAATAAATGATGAGAAGGAGGTTATAGCACGTTTCATAAGTTTTGGCTTCCAAGTGACCAAACAGGTAATGAAACTTCCACCACCCCAGTTCTTCACTCTCAAAGTGTATCAACCCCGTGTCACCCATACTGACGAGTATATACGCGGCTATGTTAGGTTTCACCTGCTCTAGGAGATAACCCCACATGATCAGTGGAAGTCTGCAATTGCCCTTGATCGCATCATGGAGAATTTGGAGCTTATTATCGCGTCGTAACACAGTGTCTGCAATGCGGAGATAGTCTTGAAACTCTCCTTCCTCCAGGTGATTTCCTAGCGCATCGGGAATAGACTGGAGGAGACGCCAGTGACCGCGTTCATGTGTCAGGAGATCCAAGCATAGGCCATAACGCAAATCCACAACATTGCTTTCACTGATCTCCAAACTACGGTTGAGATTTCCAAGAATATCAGATCCAAATTGTGTGCTGATTATTGGATTCATCGCCGCACAACGTGCAATCATTCGATGAACGCTTCTGTTCCAGGAAATCCCATAGAGCCAACTGAGTGCCTCAAAATCGAGGTACGTTGCAGTTTGAACTACTTGTTTTATTTGATCTTCTCTCCACTTGGTAAATCCAGCGAAGTCGCCACGGAGTCTCCGAATGACACCAGCTTCAGGATTTATTTTTCTCCGGACAACCTGAAGCCCCCGATTGAGAATGTTTCGCAGCACAAAAAAGAGAACGCCGATGTAAATTGTCATCGAGGTTGTATATGGACATTCTGGATATCGAATCGGCAATATCACAGAAATAAAGTACAAGGCATAGGTGATCCCCGTAATACCGACAATCGTCCATGCGATGGCAGCGTTCAATGGAAATAGCATTATGATGATGCCCGTGAGAAATAGACCGACGGCAAGATAGAGAAGGACGGGAAGGAGGTCAAGGATGGCACCGACCTTCCACACTTCAAAGCCTTTGAAGCGTAGTTGCCTGACCCTCGCCCTTTCCTTGGCTGTTCCTGGGATAGAAGCCAAAGAGTAGCGTGCCCATTGTTTTGCGATGACAGCAAACAACGCTGTAGATAACGTGATCGCTAAGCTAGTAAACCACAGACCGTTTAATAACAGTGCGTTCGTCGATGGTGTGAAAGGCGATGTAGGCGTCAATGTTGAGTTTTGAATCACATTTAGTGAGGTGCCGTTAGATTGAGCTCGTAGAATTCCGGCTATTTCGAATAACAGGGATGCAGAGACTTGGGTATTATTTTGTTGCAAGCTCTGCAAAGCCTGTACGATGAATGTCGTTATAACGCTGGAGAACAGACCAGCCTGGCAAAAAAAATAGTGAGTTTAAGTAATAAAACAAAACGGATATGTCTTACAAAAACTAGGAGAACATCTGCCGCCCCTTTCCACTCTTCAACTCTCTCGCGATCGAATGGCTCGGCTTCATCAAGGTAAGTTAACCAAATACGAGCATTCTCCGAAGTCTCTTCTCCGCATCGATCCCGAGTATATTTCTGCTCGTATGCATCTCTATTATTCACTAACATGCGTCATGTCAGATTGCATAGGGTAAGTGGGAGTTGTGATACTCACGACCAATTTGGTGTGTTAACCCGAAAACACTTCTATGTTTCTTCTTGCGTCGTTGCCTATTAGGCTGGGTGACATCGGGAGCACGACCTTTGAAAAATTAAATGATGAAACTTGAATATAGTATATCGTGAAACAGAAACTCACTGAGCAGATCGCGGGGTGGCACAGATTGCTCGCCGTCCTCGTCCAAAAAAATCGCCCGGGAGCTTGTGGGCGAAGAGCTTTCAGTAATCGGCATAGCTTCTTCAGGGTGTTCGCTAGGTCTTTTCGAGGCCATTCCAGAACTTCTTCCATTTTCGTTCTGAGCCTCAATGAATGCTGTTGTTCCTCTCAAGCTAGACGTTTCGGACATGGTATGTAGCTGATGGTTGATTGAGATGTATGGTTATGTGAAGAGGGGTTGCTGAAAAAAGTTTGCGCTAAAAATTGCCTTCAAGTTGTTCCTTAATAATGCTCGCACCTCGTGGTGAAAATCAATACTAATAGGATTGGATGCCAGCAAACATGCTCTATCTCATTGAACTTTGATAAAAAAACGCACCAATTAGTACTCGATTTTCTATTTATATGTCACCTTTTTCAAAAGTCATGCACGAACCTAGACAAATTTCTGGTGTCTGGAAGAAGCCCACTACTTGTACTTGTCTTCTCGGATCTGTCATTCTCGTGTGAAGCTGTCACTGGGTTCGTGCAGAGTCAGCTGTCCTAGGCTGCATAATGACTTGGTCGACGAGTTCACTGGAAGTTACGAAGAGTTAATTGTGGAATTACTTAAACGTTGAACGTTGATTAATCTGATTGAACGAGCCGAGATACTAAGCGCCAAGCTTTCCACATCTTCTACAACTTCGCCATATCGACACCAGTCATGATACCATTTGAAACCACGTCCTCCAATTGCATATTCCTTCTTTCAGCATCCATCTGTATCACCTGCTTAACAATAAATGCGGTTGACAGGCATGGGATGATTATGCAAAACTTACGCGTTCCATATCGATATATCCCCGATATTTGCTAATTCGCTAATCGCACTATACATTGTATCAATTTCTAGCAAGAAACAGAATGAGATTTCAAGATTTGTAACCACTACTTTTATAATACATACACGCAATTCTAAATAATAAGACAACAAGAAATAAAACTTCATTAGAACCTAAAGATTAAGATTCGCACGAAGGGCACTGCTTAGTTCGGGATTTTGAGAGATTTGAGGGAGTGGAACTGTCGGTGCTGGTGATTTGACTGCGTTGTACGGAGGTTTAGATGGAGGTGGTGAACCAAAGGTGTCAATGGCTGGTGCACGAAGAGGATGACTTTCGGTGTTGAAGACCCATTCGTCCAATGAGATATTGTTGGGATCATCAAACACCAGGTATCTTTCGAAAAGTTAGTCCGAGATATCTGGAACAAGACTTAGGAGAACCCACAAGTATTTCATAATGTCAGCAAAGAAGAAACTTTCTTGGCCATCCACGCGAGTAGAGGCCGTAACCGCAGCATTATCAACGTCATCAAGACTACTAACACCACCTTCACCACCGAGAACTTTGAGGAACTGCAAATGGCTTTCAACGAGGCTTTTTACGTTGTTTAAGTACTTGACATCGTCCGATACACGCTATGTGTAAAAGTTGGATTCCATAACTCCAGGACAAAGAATGTAATCGGAATTGTCATCGTAGATTTAGAAGCCGTATTCGTGAAGAAATCGAGATTATCTTGTGTTATGAGTGTTTCGGTGAAATTTCCGTCGTTTGTTCCGTTAGGTGGTTGGGTTGTTATTTCAGAAAGGAATACGAACACTTCAGGTCCGGTTCTTGTTCTAGAGAGATTGGGATGTATCTCAATGCACAGAACAAGAATGAGTGACCAAAAACTTACGGTTCCGAAATAGGTGTTGACACACGCATCGGTCAACTGACAAAGGTAAAACGCAGTATCTAAACGTGTTTTAGCTTAGCATTCCAGCTGTGAGATTGGGTGCGCCGAAATAAGCGCCAAAAGAGTCTGCTTACACTTCCTCGCGTCCTCCCGAATCTTGCGCGCAATTTTAAGCCAGCCATGATACCAAGCTATATTCTCCAATCACACTGCTTTCTTATTCTTTCAGCATTCATCTGGTACCTGTTTAAAAATAGATGCAGTCAAATAAGAGTTTCGCTCCATTAAGCAATTTTTCAATCTAGTAAGCCTTTCTGACAACAATGTCGACGTCGTCAGCTATTCTGAAGCTAGTTATGCTACTGACAATGGATTTTCTAACCATCAAGTCAGCTACACCACCCACCACGGTTTCAAATGCGGATAAAATCGACAGAAGCACTTTGCGAGAGAAATATCTTGCTTCCATCGCTAGGTTCGTAGCGTTGATAAGTCAGGTCAACGAAACTACCTCGTCAATGTATTCATTCATTCATAGCCGATTCTAACACCTACCATCATCGTATTCTCTACTTTAACTTCGGACATTCTCTCAGAGACCACTCGACTATGTCCCAAAACTGAACAACTCGGCACTTCACCACACCACCTTTCTCTGTCATTCGTAACGAGCTTTGTTACAGCCATGTTCGGATCCATCCTCCGCCTCATCTGCATCAGATCATTAGGCCAATTCTTCACATTCCAAATTACAATCCGACCAAACCATAAAATCATAGACTCCGGTCCCTATTCGATTGTTTGGCACGCAAGTTACGCAGGTGCCATAATCATTATAATCGGAAATGCACTCTTGTTGCTGAGTGTTGGAAGCTCGGTTACCATGTGCGGATGGACGATGTCGTCGTGGTCTATAAAAACCATCATGATACTATTTTATACGTGGGGGACGTTCGTTTGCTTTTGGATTGTAAAGCGTGTTGAACTGGAGGAAAAAAATCTTGGTTCTCATTTTGGACGGGCATGGGACGATTATGCCAATCGTGTTCCATATCGGTATATTCCCGGTATTTGTTAAGTATGTATGTACAATGCACTTACATGAATTCCTGAATGACAAGTAACCACTACTCATATACATCATCTGTCGATGCTAGTTTGAGGCATTAAGCACAACCGATAATAAGCCAGGCCCCGGATTAAAACACATGAAACAACGTACTATTAGTAGAAGATCAGTAAAGATCCGGTGTTGTTAATGCTTAGGGGCCGATGGGTCATTTAGGTCAAAGACATGGTACGAGCTGGGAGCTTGATAAAAAGAAATCTCAAGGGATATATAAAAGACGGCGGATAAAATGTTAATAGAGCTGGCAGAGTTGGCTTCATCCAAGAAACAATATGATGAGATTATTTGATTAATCCAGTGGTTGACAAACAGTACCACGGCGACGTCCGGATTAAGTCTTTCGGTAGGCCCAGGTCATTTGGCAAATGTAAGTAATGTCGTGGAACAGCGTTGACGTCCGAGATGGGAAACGAGATCTCTGATAGTTTTAATTAGCATTAACATTAGAACATGCCATCCATAGGCGAAGTAGTGTCTGACCTGCTTACCTGTGAAGAGCGCGTCTCAGGAGTAGGCAGAGACGGAGAGGGAACCAGTGTAGTGTGTAGGATAGAGATTGTAGAGTAGTTTTGAGAATAAAGAGAAGCTTTTTGCAAAAGAGGGCTTTAGTGAGTGTAAACAAGGGATAATGAGATGATATTCTGCGTCGAAAACGACGTCTTTTTATATACAATTTGAGGAGAGTGTTTTACTAAGCTAAATAACTACGGATTTCGCGGCCCAGGGTCAAAATGTCAAGGAAAACAAGGAAACGAACAAAAGGAGTTTAGAAAACTGTTAAATAAAATGTAAACTAGTCAAAAGCAGTCAAAAGCACTTCGCATAGGCATAAATTTGTAAGAAAATGAGAAAATGGAAAGACGGAATTGAATTTAAAGAGATTAGAGCATTCTTCCCTTAATAATCCCATTTAATTTGCTACTCCGTAACACGGAATCGTCTTGTAGCGAATTTCCAATGCTTTCTTCGTCCGTGGCACACGCATATATCGAGATTCGAGTTTTATTGACCACAAATTAGCTCGTTGCGCTGGGCTGTGCAGCACAGGTAAACGGCGTCTATTCCCATGTTCGTCTCGTAAGTCGTTCTCGTCCTCAACACCTGCTTGAAAGGCGGTATGTACGCCTGTATTTACCTGGCCGGAGGTCCAATTATCAACGTGTGATTTCTAGCTTGGAGAGAAGGTAATACGCCGACGCAAAAACTAGCGACTCCGAAAAGGTGTAAAACGCTTATATATCACCCAGATATCGTTTGCAGACTCTGATAACGTGGAGAGGAAAACGACGATGGGCATCATGTTACGTTGATGTCATGTCGGGTACATCACCGTTTTTCTTTCGTAGCTGACATCGACCTGTTTTCTCTTAGTTTTCTATAGATTAAAATCGAGCAAATATGCCTCAATTATCGTATTCGCCATCGTAATGGTATGTCTCCTCATTTTATTTTGTTGGTAAGACGCGTCATCCGATTGCCCAAATATGTGCGAACACGAACATCATCTATCTCACGAGAATTGGTTTTTTCCCCTGTCTTCACCTGGAGAAAATTAGGGCGTTGGTCCTACCGTCGCTGCCTGCACTCTGACGTTTCTAAGGTGGAGACCTGCTGCATAGCCGTTGTTTCTGCGAGGACAGCCATGAGTATCGCGCACGTCGCAATCAAAACAGAAACCGGGTCTTGGGTGAAGTTGAGAATCAGATCGGTGTGTATTTGTTTTCTGGAATGGGCGGTGCGTGCTTTGTGCTGTTATTATGTTCTCGGGTTGCTGACGATGGTGTCTGCCTTCAAAAACCAAGAATGCTTCTTCAACCCGTCGTCAGCCCACAGCCCCTCCCTCGTTTGATCAAAGCACGTCAGTCGTTTCATCCACTTTAATCTTCCAATCTCACATTCTAACTCAGTTGCTCTACTCCGTTCCCTGGAGAAGCTTCAAACGCTCTCGGTTTTCATTTCATGGTGCTCCTTTATCAAGGATCGTATTATTCATGTATTTTACCAAGTTTTGCATTATCGGGCTGTGTCTTCTAGAGGGAGAGAGGGATTTATTGCGGCCAATGACAATGTGGAGATTTATTTCGAAATAAAAAGGAAAATAGTTGAATTTCTAATCAGTGCTTTCTTTAATGGTTAAACTTGTGAGTTGTCTATGAATTTTCCCAACGACTCGTGTACGAGTGTGGTCGAGAATGTTATATGCGCTGTCAATGTGGCTCAGTGGGTTGATTTACCTTTTTTTTTCTTTGTCGCGTTTTCCAGCCAGAAACCTTGTTGACGAGATAATCCTATTGGCCCGTAATTTTCACCAATTAAATCACCTTTTTCAAGTTTAGGTATTGTATACTTAAAAAAAAAAACGTTATCTCACTGTTCTATTGGGGTAGGACCCATTTCACTAAGCAGGATCAGACTCGGACTAGCAGTCGACGGATCACTGGTTTGACGGGGTATCTTTAACCAAATGGACTCGAACGCCTTTTTCATCCAATTGCCTATAAATTTAAACGTCCTACGCTATATAAGTGTTTCAGTAAGAGGACTCTCAGGGATGATGAACTTTGTAATGAATGAAGTACCTCATCTGGACCAGGCACCTGTGCACGTTCTTCACTATTGTGGTCGTTGTTTGACGGTGCATTCCCAGGCGCAGATTGATCGGAAGTGGCCTCAGGTTGTATGTAGGACGCACCTATGAGTTGTCCAAACTCACGCGCAGATGTCACTAATCTAAGACGAGCATGCCCGGTCCTGTAAGAATCTCGTTGAAATGCAATAGGTAAATTTGCATAGTCAGATTGGGCCAGTTCATTCATAGCGGCAAATAGTTCGTCCAACTTGTCCCTGGCAATCTTCGAATTCAGAAGAAGGGAATATTCTTTTATATCGTGCTCGTAGTGTACGAGGAGTGCCCATAGTTGCAAAAGCACGGAGCAGTCGTAAAGAACAGCGAATAGCCTGTGATTCTTCTTCGGGTCCACGGATTTGAGGAGGTCCATTAAGATTTGATGTACCATTTCCTTCTTCGTCCAGTACGCGATATAACAATTCGCCAGGTTCTGAACACATTTTGAGAAGTTAGAGACAGCATCCATGTCATTCAAGAGGATTGTGGTTAGATGGTGTCGGTTCTGGGACACGAGCAGCAGCACGAAAAAGGGAGGTGTGTCATATGAGAGGTTCGAGTCGAGATCTCGCGAGTACCATTTATACATGCGAGAGAGGTTGCGGCCGTCCATAAAAGGTAAGTGGTTATCTAGCTGAGTGTTTGCATGTCGCAGGGGTTTAGTCATTACATCCAAAGACCAAACTGCATTCCATCTGGCTTCATCTGTCATAGACTTGCACCAGAACGAATCCATGCAGCAGATGTTTGTGAAGAAACGGAGGGCATCCTCTAATGAGCAAAGGTGATGAAAGGATTCAACACGTAACCTAAACCTACAAAACACCTCTTCCAAGGACTCCTGTCTTTCTCGTTTGTCGGTGATGATCGGATCATCGGAGGTGAGGTTAAGATAGATGGTGATAAGGAGGCGATAGCACATTTCATAAGTTTTGGCCTCCGATGAATAGTCAGGTTTACCAAGTCCAAAGTAACCAAACAGGCGTTCAAACTTCCACCATCCCAGTTCTTCACTGCCAAAGCGTACCAACCCCGTTTCAGTGATAAGTTCACGGGTAGGATTGAGTGCCAAACTGAATAGACCACCGGTTTCACGGGTCAGTATATGCACAGCTAGGGTATCACGACGTGACACCCGATAGAGATAACTCCACATGGTCAGTGGAAGACTGAAATCGCCCTTGATAGCATGATAGAGAATTTGCTCCGGTTTATCATTTAACACATCTGCAATTCGAAGATAGCTTTGATGCTCTTTTTTCTCCAGATGACTTCCTTCTGTATTGGGAATAGACTGGAGGAGACGCCAGTGACCGCGTTCATCAGTCAGGAGATCCAAGCATAGCCCATAACGTAAATCCACAACATTGGCTTTACTGATCTCCAGACTACGGTTGAGATTTTCAAGGATATCATCTTCAAATTGTTTGCCGATGATCGGATTCACTGCCGCACAACGTGCGATCATTCTATGAACGCTTCTGTCCCAGGAAATCCCATAGAGCCAACTGAGTGCCTCAAAATCGAGGTACGTTGCCGTTTGAACTACTTGTTTTATTTTATCTTCTCTCCACTTGGTAAATCCGGTGAAGTTGCCACGGAGTCTCCGAAATCCAAGGCGCATGACGCTAGCTAACCTCGAAATAAACATGAATCCGTGTCCGAAAAAGCCGATAGCGTAGTCAGCGGAATTTCGAATAGTCCGGTAAATTTCAGGATTTATATTTCTCCAGACAACCTGAAGACCTCGATTTAAAATCGCATAGATTTCGCAAAGAGCCTTTTGCAGAACAAGAAAGAGAACGCCGGCGTAAATCGTCATCGAGGTTGTATATGGACATTCTGGATACCGAATCGGCAATATCACAGAAATAAAATATAATGTGTAAGTGATGCCCGTAATACCGACAATCGTCCACGCGATGGCAGCGTTCAATGGAAATAGCATTATGATGATTCCGGTGAGGAACAGACCAACAGCAAGATAGAGAAGGACGGGAAGGAGATCAAGGATGGTGCCAACCTTCCACACTTCAAAGCCTTTGAACCGTAGTTGCCTGACCCTCGCCCTTTCCTTGGCTGTTCCAGGAATAGAAGCCAATGAATAGCGTGCCCATTGTTTCGCGATGACAGCAAACAATGCTGTAGACAACGTAATCGCTAAGCTAGTAAACCACAGACCGTTTACTAACAATGCGTTCGTCGATGGTGTAAACGGCGATGTGAGCGTCAATGTTGAGTTTTGGATCATATTTAATGGGGTGCCATTGGACTGGGCTCGTAGGATTCCGGCTATTTCGAATAATAGGGATGCAGAGACTTGGGAGTTATCTTGTTGCAGGCTCTGCAAAGCCTGTACGATGAATGTCGTTATAACGCTAGAGAACAGACCAGCCTAGGAATAAAATAGTGAGCTTGAAAAAACAAAACGATTAAGCAAATGTCTAACAAAAACTAGGAGAACATCTGCCGCCCCTTTCCACTCTTCAACTCTCTCGCGATCGAATGGCTCGGCTTCATCAAGGTAAGTCAACCAAATACGAGCATTCTCCGAAGTCTCTTCTCCGTATCTATCCCGAGCATATTTCTGCTCGTATGCATCCCTATTATTCACTAACATGCATCATGTTAGATTGCATAGAGTAAACGGGAGCTGTAATACTCACGACCAGTTTCGTGTGTTAATCCGAAAACACTTCTATGTTTCTTCTTGCGTCGTTGCCTAACAGGTTGGGTAACATCAGGAGGACGGCCTTTGAAAAAGTAACAGGAAACTTGAGTATACATATACCATATCGTGAAACAGAAAACTCACTGAGCAGATCGCAGGGTGGCACAGATTGCTCGTTGTCCTCGTCCGAAGAAGTCGCCTGGGAGTTTGTAGACGAAAAGCTATCAGTAATCGGCACGGCTTCTTCACGGTGTTCGCTAGGTCTTTCCGAGGCCATTCCAGGACTTCTTCCACTTGCGTCCTGAGCCTCGATGAGCACTGTTGTTCCTCTCAAGCTATCGAATGTTTCGGACATGATATGTAGTTGATGATTAATTGGGATATAGGGCTGGTTATTTGAAGAGGGGTTGTTGAAAAAAGTTTGTGCTAAAACTTACCTTCAATTTATTACTCAAAACGCACGCTTCATTCGCATCTCGTGGCAGTGAAGATCAATACTAATAGGATTGCGTGCCAGAAAACGTTGCTTTATCTAATTGAACTTTAATAAAACACCAACCAGTGCTCGAGTTACTAACTTTTTTCAGAAGTCAGCACAAATTTGTGGTGCCTGGCAGAAGCCCGCCGCTTGTACTCGTCCTCTCGGATCTGTCATTGCTGTCAGAGGTTGTCACCGCATTCGTGCGCAGTGAGCTGTTCCCTATTGTCGTCCTACATACAATGGTCAACGCACTGCTTCGCCCGACGTTTGGAGCCCGGCTATGTACCTGAGCGAGAACCATAATTTAGTTGGTAAAATAGTAATAGTCACTTAACGCGTTAGGGCGGAAGGGTAATAGATAATAACCCCACGGGTTAGTACAGCTCCCAGTCGTATTCGCTCTTCATGTGGCTATTCAGTTTTGAAAGGAATTTGATATCTCGCAGACGGATATGACTCAAATCCAGTGATCCAGTGATATATTAATTGCTTTGCAATACGGTCCTATTTCGTTTTACTATGTTGTAATCAACAAAAAACATACTGCGTAACCTGAATTTCACACAGTCAGTCAATTGTTCATACATGAGACGACACGCACTTTCCAATATGCATGACAACGACATTCACCTCTTCCATCCCTTTTGATGAATCTAGAAAAAAAGTTCCAGAGTTACTTCTGGAGAATTTCGTGTTTTAGTTTGGCGCTCAAACAACGCATTGAACGCAGAGTCAGAAAATGGCCTATCGTCACTATAAAAGATCAACCGGTCACATTCGTTGTTCCGATATATACGTGGTGGATGGCCTTGCTGTCTGTTCTCCGGAAAATTTTCAAAAGCTTTCAGTCTTCATTTCATACCGTTTTTTTTAATCAAGAGTCTAGTATTCATGTATTATTTAAACAAGTTTTGGATCATCGGGCTGCGTCTGAGAGAGAGAGATTTGTCAATGATAATGTGGATATTTATTTTATAATCACGGCAAATATTAAGGAAAATAGTCGAAATTCCAATCAGCGCTCTAAATTGGTTGGGCTTGTGTATTGGGTAGGGCCCGTTTCATTAGGCGGGGGCGGCCAAGCAGTCGACTGGTCGCTGGTTTGACGGGGTGTCTTCAACTGAATGGACTCGAACACCTTTTTCATACAATTGCCCATAACGTTAAAGGTTCTACGCTGTACAAGTATTTCAGTAAGGGGACTCTCAAGGATGGTGAACTAGGCTGTAATAATGAAGTACCTCATCCGGACCAGGCACCTGTGCACGCTCTTCGTTATCGTGGTCATTGATTGACGTTGCATTTCCAGGCGCAGATTGTTCAGAAGTGGCCTCAAGTTGTATGCGGAACACACCTATGAGTTGTCCAAACTCACGCGCAGATGTCACTAATCTAAGACGAGCGTCTGTGGCCCCATAATACTTTTGTTGAAATCCAATAGGTAAATTTGCATAGTCAGATTGAACCAGTTCATTCATAGCGGCAAACAGCTCGTACAACTTGTCCCTCGCAATTTTCGACTTCACAAGCAGGGAATATTCTTTTGTATGGTGGTCGTAGCACACGAGGAGTGCCCATAGTTGTAAAAGCACAGAGCGGTTGTAAAGAATGGTGAACAGCCTGGGATTCTTCTTAGGGTCCACGGATTTGAGGAGGTCCATTAAGATTAGATATATTGTCTTTTCGTTTTCGATATCCTGATAATTTGCCAGGTTCTGAACACATTTCGAGAAGTTAGAGACAGCATTTATGTCATTCAAGAGGATTGTGGTTAGATGGTGTCGGTTTTGGGACATGAGCAGCAGCATGAAAAGGGGACATGTGTAATATGAGAGGTTCGAGTCGAGATCTCGCGAGTACCATTGATATATGAGAGTGAGAGTGTGGCCGTCTGTAAAAGTTAAGTGGTTATCCGGCTGGGTGTCTGCAAGTGGCAGGGGTTCCATTGCATGCAAAGACCGAACTACATTCTCTCTAGCTTCATCTGTCATAGACTCGCTCCAGAATGAGTCTACGCAGCAAATCTCTGTGAAGAAGCGGAGGGCATACGTTAAACGGAGGCCATCCTCTAATCGGCGAAGGCAACCAGAGAATATAAGACAGTCATAAAAGCTGTGAAATACATGATACAAGGATTCCAGTTTTCGCCCTTTCCCAATGTCGAGCGGATCTTGGGAAGTGAGGTTACGATAAATGATGAAAAGGAGGTTGTAGCATGTTTCATAAGTTTCGGCTTCCAAGTGACGAAACAGGCGGTCAAACTTCCACCAACCCAGTCTTTCACTCTCAAAGTGTATCAACCCCGTGTCACCCATACTGATGAATATATGCCTAGCTATGGTGGCGTCAGGTTCCGCCTTCTCTAGGAGATAACCCCACATGGCCAGTGGAAGTTTGCAATTGCCCTTGATCGCATCATGGAGAATTTGGAGTTTATCATCGCATCGTAACACAGTGTCTGCAATCCGGAGATAGCTTTGAAACTCTCCTTCCTCCAGGTGATTTCCTAGCGCATTGGGAATAGACTGGAGGAGACGCCAGTGACCGCGTTCACGTGTCAGGAGATCCAAGCATAGGCCATAACGCAAGTCCACAACATTGGCTTCACTGATATCCAAACTACGATTGAGATCCCCAAGGATATCAGATCCAAATTGTGTGCTGATTATTGGATTTACCGCCGCACAACGTGCAATCATTCGATGAACACTTCTGTTCCAGGAAATCCTATAGAGCCAACTGAGCGCCTCAAAATCGAGGAATGTTGCGGTTTCAACTGCTTGATGTATTTTTGCTTCTCTCCACCTGGTAATAAAAGAAATGTTGTTACGAAGCCTCCGAAATCCACGGCGCATGACGCTAGCTACCCTCGGATAAATAAAGACGTATCGGAAGACGCCGATGGCGTAGTAAGCAGAAGTTGAAGTTCCAATAGTTCGGTAAATTTTAGTTTTTATTTTTCTCCAGACAACCTGAAGACTCCGATTTAAAATCGAACCTCGTAGGACAAAAAAGAGGATGTCGACGTAAATCGTCATCGAGGTTGTATATGGACATTCCGGATACTGGATCGGTAATATCACAGAAATAAAATACAAGGTATAGGTCGTGCCCGTAATACCGACAATCGTCCACGCGATGGCAGCGTTCAATGGAAATAGCATTATGATGATGCCTGTAAGGAACAGACCGACTGCAAGGTAGAGAAGGACGGGAAGGAAGTCAAGGATGGCACCGACCTTCCACACTTCGAAGCCTTTGAACCGTAGTTGCCTGACCCTCGCCCTTCTGTTGGGTGTTCCAGAGATAGAAGCCAAGGAATAGCGCGACCATTGTTTCGCGGTGACAGCGAACAATGCTATAGACAACGTGATTGCTAAGCTAGTAAACCACAGACCGTTTACTAACAATGTGTTCGTCGATGGTGTGAACGGCGATGTAGGAGTCAATGTTGAATTAGGGATCATATTTAGTGGGGTGCCATTAGATTGGGCTCGTAGGATCCCAGCTATTTCGAATAATAGGGATGCAGAGACTTGGGAATTATCCTGTTGCAAGCTCTGCAAAGCTTGTACGATGAATGTCGTTATAACACTGGAGAACAGACCGGCCTGGCAACAAAATAGTGAGCTTGAGTAAAAAACAAAACGAATATATCTAACAAAAACTAGGAGAACATCTGCCGCCCCTTTCCACTCTTCAACTTTCTCGCGATCGAATGGCTCGGCTTCGTCAAGGTAAGTCAACCAAATACGAGCATTCTCGGAGGTCTCTTCTCCGTATCGATCCCGAGCATATTTCTGGTCGTATGCATCTCTATTATTCACTAAGATGCGTCATATTAGATTGCATAGAGTAAGCGGGAGTTGTCATTAGTACTCACGACCAGTTTCGTGTGTTAATCCGAAAACGCTTCTATGTTTCTTCTTGCGTCGTTGCCTAACAGGTTGGGTAACATCAGGAGCACTGCCTTTGAGAAAGTAAGTAAATTGAATATACCATATCATGAGACAGAAAACTCACTGAGCAGATCGCGGGGTGGCACAGATTGCTCTCTGTCCTCGTCCAAAGAACTCGCCCGGGAGCTCGTGGAAGAAGAGCTTTTAGTAATCGGCACAGCTTCAAGGTGTTCACTACTACGCCTTTCCGGGGCCATTCCAGAACTTTTTTCCACGGCAAGTGGCACAGGGGCAGGTTGCTTGCTGTCCTCGTCCAAAGAAGTAGTAATCAGCCCAGGCAGCGCAGCTTCTTCAAGGTGTTCGCTATCCGGGGCTATTCTAGAACTTCTTCCACGTTCGTTCTGAGCCTCGATGAGCGCTGTTGTTCCTCTCAAGCTAGATGTTTTGAACATGGTATGTAGCTGATGGTTGATTGGGATATAGGGTTATGTGAACAGGGGGTGTTGAAAAAAGTTTGTGGCAAAACTTGCCTTCAATTCGTTACTCAAAACGCTGGCCTTGTTTGCGCCTTGTAGCAGTGAAGATCAATACTAAGAAGATTGGGTGGCAGAAAACGTACTCTCTTTAATTGAACTTTGATAAAATAAACACCAATCAGTACTCGATTTTCTATATTTACTAACTTTATCAGAAGTCAACATAAATCTCTGGTGCCCAGTAGAAGCCCACCGCTCGTACTCGTCCTCTCGGATCTGTCATTTTTCTCAGAGGCTGTCACCGGATTCGTGCGAAGTGAGCTGTTCATCATTGTCGTCCTAGATACATGATCACCGCACTGCTTCGCCCGACGTTTGGAGCCCGGCGCCATCTACAATTTCCAGTGGCTATATACTTGAGGAGTTCTCATATTTAGAAACTTTCGGCTACACAAGCACATAAGAACCATAATTTAGATTTAGTTGGGAAATAGCCACATACGCATTAGGAGGGAAGAACGATGACTCCCACTGAATAACTGGGCGCTGGCACAGGTTGATTGTCGTAAAAAATGATTGACCAAAAGCACTAGCAAGGAGTCACAATAGCGTTTAAGTTCAATGACGAACTTTCAAGTCAGAAATCCAAATACATATTCACTGCGTTGAACATCCTAGCGTGGATCTGATAGCCTGTACTGCATCAACTTCTCACCATGCTTCCACACTCGACATCTCGTAAAGTCGTCCGGAGGATTGCCAACGGATGATCATGATTCGAGTCAGCCGTAAGTATCATCTGGCACACCTTTTAGTTAGCAGGAGCGCAAGGGTTCTTCAAGATTGAGGATGCTCAGTCCGGTCACACCGTAATGACTGTCGTTGGTGTATTACTGGGTTTGATTAGTATCCTCTGGCAATTGACAAAAAGCATGTCTAATAGCCATCATGCATCATCGTTTTCAGACTTCTCCGCGGTGTCTGTCGTCCTGTAAATAGAATCCTAAGACAAACAAATAGGAAATGGACCAGACGATACTTACCTATTTGAGATTGTACCTTAATGGTCCTCAATAAATCGCCTGCAGAAAAAAGTCTTTTCTTTTCGACACGATGTGAATCGGCAGCTCGAAAGAGGATATAATCACAGTATAATTTTCACTATTTATGCTCGAGATATCAATAAGCAGGGAGTCTCTCAAGGAGCTCATTGGAAGCTGTGAGTTGATTGCGGAATTGAACGTTGAATGTTGATTGAACGAGCCGATATACTAAGCGCCAAGCTTACCACATCCTCTACAACTTCGCCAAATCGACACCAGTCATGATACCAAACCACGTCCTCCAATCGCATATTCCTTCTATCAGCATTCATCTGTATCACCTGCTTAAAAGTAAATGCGGTCAAATAAAAGCCTTACTTCACTAGACGATAGACGATTTGGTAACACGGTGAACCTCTCCAGTGACACCAATGTCGTCGTCGTCATCAGCTATTCTGAAACTAATTATGCTAATAACAATGGATTTTCTAACGATAAAGGCGGTTACACCACCTAACACCGTTTCCAGTGTGGATAAAATTGACAAAAGCACCTTGGGAGAGAAGTACCTTGCTTCTATCGGCGAATTGGTTATCTCAGTGAGTCAAGTCAAAAAACCCTGCCTTCACGTTGTTGATGAACTGAATTCATTTATTAGCCAGTCTTCACGCCCTCTATTATTGTATTCTCTACCCTAATATCAAACATTCTCTCCGAAACCACTCAATTGTGTCCCAATACCGAACAACCCGCCACTTCATCAGACTACCGTGATCTTTCTCTATCATTCATAACAAGCTTTGTTCTAGTCATGGTCGGATGTACCCTTCGCCTTACGTGTATCAAATCATTGGGCCAATTCTTCACATTCCAACTTGCAATTCGACCAAAGCATAAAATCATAGACTCAGGTCCCTACTCACTCATACAGCACGGAAGCTATACAGCTACCATAACCATCATAATCGGGAACACGCTTCTGTTATTGAATGTTGGAAGTTCGATTATGGTGTGCGGGTGGACGATGTCTCCGTGGTCTCTAAAAGTCATCAAGGCGTTGTTTTATATGTGGGCGTCGTTCATTTGGCTTTGGGCTTTGAAGCGCGTTGAACTGGAGGAAAAAACCCTTCGTTCTCATTTCGGTCGGGCATGGGACGACTATGCAAAACGCGTTCCATACCGATATATCCCCGGCGTTTGCTAATCGCACTATACATTATATCCAATTTCTAGCAAGAAACAGAATGGGATTTCAAGATTTGTAACCACTACTTTTATAATATATACACGCAATTCTAAATAATAAGACAACAAGAAATGAAGCACAATTCATTTAAACCCTAAAGATTAAGATTCACACGAAGGGCACTGGTTAGTTTGGGATTTTGAGAGATTTGAGGGAGCGGAACTGTCGGTGCTGGCGATTTGACCGCGTTGTATGGAGGGTTGGGTGGAGGTGGTGAACCAAAGGTATCAATGGGTGGTGCACGAAGAGGATGACTTTCGGTGTTGAAGACCCATTCGTCCAATGAGATATTGTTGGGATCATCGAACACCAAGTACCTTTCGAGAAGTTAGTCTGAGATATCCGGGACAAGGCTTAGGAGAACCCACAAGTATTTCATAACTTCAGCGAAGAAGAAACTCTCCTGATCATCCACGCGAGTAGAGGCCGTAACCGTAGCATTATCAACGTCATCAAGACCACTAACGCCACCTTCACCACCAGGAACTTCGAGGAACTGCAAATAACTTTCAACAACGCTTTTCGCGTTGTTCAAGTACTTGACATCGCCCGATACACGCCACGCGTAAAAGTTGGATTCCATAACTCCAGGACGAAGAATGTAATCGGAATTGCCATCGTAGATGTAGAAGCCGTGTTCAGCGAAGAAATCGAGGTTTTGTTGTGTTATGGGTGTTTCGGTGAAGTTTCCGTCGTCTGTTCCGTTAGGTGGTTGGGTTGTCACTTCAGAAAGGAATGCGAAGACTTCAGGTCCGATTCTTGTTCTGAAGAGATTGAAACCGTATCTCAATGCACAGAACAAGGATGAGTGATCAAAAACTTACGCAGTTCCGAAGTAGGTGTTGACACACGCATCGGTCAACTTCAATCCGATATCCACAATAGTATCATTCCCAAGTAACTTTCCACCTAGAATCCAATTTCCACCCATAAAGCACTCAAGATGCGATCCAATATGTCTAATCTGTCTATCGTCCGTAAAATCAGCGACATACGACCATCCACCGACGGTCGAGATCTTATGCAACCACTTGATAGTGGAATCAACAGCGGTCTGCCATGTTTGTATTAAAAGAGGGTTGACGGTCGGATCCAAACGAGTGTATTTGACGAGGTATTCGAGGTATGAGTCGGTCCCTCCGCCCCAGCTTACATAGGCGTCGACAAATTCACCACTTTGCGGGTCGATGTCTTGGGCTGGGATACCTGGAAGTGGTGGAACTAGTTGGGCCATGTGTATGACCGAGTTCTCAGCCAATTCGCGATAGGTGTTGTTACCGGTGTATTTAGATAACGTTGACCATTCGAGCGTTAGCTAGAAGACGTATATTAGAACCGAGAAAGGTAAACACAATACCAAAAAGTGTTTTAGCTTACCGTTCCAGCTTGAGCAACGTTAGTCTATTGCCATTGAAAGGGAAATTAAATCTCAGAAGACAATCGATGTATATGAGAGGAGTAATATCCTGACCGTTTGACCGGGTCCAGTGACAGCCTCGTTCGCCCCAAAATCGATAGAATTAAAGGGAATAGGGCTAGATCCCGTGAACCCCAAAGCAAGCTTTCGCGCAAGACTTTCAGCCTGGTCCACAAGGAACTGAGGCTTGTTCCCATTGAGTTCATAAGTCGACAGCATACCGCCGACAAAACGGATGGTAGACTCAAAGACGGAGATGGTGTCTCCTGTGTCGGTTTGGCTGAAATCAATGCCCGATGTGAAGTTGAGAGCAAGCTCAAATAGATCGTCTAGACCCATTATTTTCATAGTGTCCAAACCATCAATGATACTGGCACCTTGAAAACAGAGGTTAATTCTGAGATTATATGAGTTGAGGTTTGGTATGATTTACCCCATCCGCCGAGATCGTCGATGACACCCTGTTAGTAGGCTATTATTAACTGAAAAGCTTCGCAAAAAAACAGACAGAAACCATACTTTTGACACCGCTACAAAGTCTAGTCAGCATTCTCAACTACTTTATATGTTTCGAAAGTGGACCTACGGGCCAATTCATCGTGTCCAAAAGCAAACTTTTGATACGCGCTGAAAGCATTGCTGAAAATCGTCTTGACAGTCTCCTTTGTAGCATCAAACTCTTCAGGAACGGTTAAACCTGGCTTCTGGACAGTTATAGCTGCCAACGCATTGGGCGACAAAGACAAAGCGAGAGCGACAAAAGAGAAACGCAAGCCAACCATTTCGGAAATGGGGGCGTAGAGGGTACCGAAGAGCTAGACTGCATGGCTTGACAAGTTTTTATACCCTACAAAAGCCTTTATTTGACACTTGAAGGTCGCCTAAAATTAATAATCAATTCAAAAGACATTCTTGTATTGAACTGCATGGAGTAGTGTCATAGTCTGATGAGGCGGGTCGGGAACAGAAGTCAGAAGGCGTACGCGGAGGCGCGCGGCAAGACCACGGGCTGACGATGACCACACGGGACAGAACCACGCTCTCATGCTGACATCTCCCTCGATTTAACCATCACAAGACGTGTCACAAGGCAGCTGGTCCACTTTCCTCTCGAAAAAAGCAGTATTTCCCAAAGTATGGAAGATTGTCAGACAGAACAAAGGAGGCTTGGGACCGAGAATGTTCCGTAGACTTCAAGCTTACCAACACGATTTTTTGGTATTTTTGCTCAGCGCGAGAGGAAAAGAATTATTCCTGAATCTGCGTGCGTGTTTGCGTGTTTCAGGCTATCGTGGAATGAGCCATATGGCCACGGTGAGCACATTCTTTATCGCGTCAAATGCTAGAAAAAAACAGTCCAATAACGGATCGAAAGGGTCTCAAAATGTTCTCAAGAGGAGCCAGCGCAGACTGTGCATGATAGCTCGTATCTTCTTGATTGGAATCAGGTGGCATTGTTCAATGACCACATACCAATCACATAAACCACAAGATCCATGTACTACTCTCGCCTAACAATTGCAAACGTAGGGCTGTTTCATGTCGCCAAAAAGAACATGAATCTACTTCGAACGGAAAGATTCCAAATTTAGCAGAAAGTCAGGGCAAGAAGACAAAGGCACTCGTTGAAGACCTTCTACATACATTTACGATAAACACCCGAGCTCATAAATGATCACGTTCTTCTCGGAATCCCGTCTGATAGTGCTCTGGCCATTGCGCTACTTTTTAAAGTGCTTCCATTTCTTATCACAATCGCTCGAAAAAAGATGGAATCTCTTTGTGGAGCGGGTTTATTCAGCATTCAAGCGAACGACTATACCCTTTTTTTACTCCATCCGACAATAGTGGTTCGAATTCGAGAGATGAAACGTGAATTCAAAGGGTATAGCTCTTCTTCGGCATTACCTTTAGTATGCATTGAATTCGGGCCGACCATCACGAGGACTATTTGTATTCCTGTAGATCTACATTACAAATGAACTAACATCCAGGAAAGAATTAAGCATATGCACGTGGCGCCTCAAATGATTCAAAACCAGACTATTATAGCTCCTTTCCATGTCGTCACTTGATTTAATACAAAATATCACGTAGAAAAGTAAAATCTTAAATTAGTTTTTCCTAGTATACAGGATAACGTGGAACCCTGTACCTTTTTTGCGGTTTATGTACAACAGCAATGACAACATGTGTTACATATGACACTTTGGGAAACTATCAAGCCTTTCGGAGTCTTCGTTCCCCAACTTTTCTCAAAGCACTTTTCCCAACAGCAATAGTGATGCTACCAAGAATGGCACCATAGAGCAAAACATCGCCGAGTTTTAACTGGACCCAATAAACAAAGAGTAAACCTTCCAACGAGCCTAAGAGGCCGATAAAGAGCAATATCAAAGGGTCTGTCAAGTGAGGTAAAGGATTGGAGATCGCAGACCACTGTATAAATACGGTGAGAGGTAAGCACTGTAAGTGATAAGAGTCACGACATACCAGCCCAATCAGTATCACCCAAGGGAACAAGACCAAGCCTGTTCCAACAGCAGAGAATATCCTGTAAGGAGTCTTAGGTTCCGGGCGGAATGTATGGTGAATCTCAGGCTGAGGTGCGTAAAAACGTTCTTCAGGATCTTTAGACGCAGGACGAGAAACGGGGAGGAATAGTTCGAATAATGATTGTGAAAGAGGAGAATGTTCTGAAGATCCAAGAATAAGCGATACTTGGAGCGGAACAGTTTCGTTTGGTGTAGGTGGAATGGAGGCAGGAGGTCTGGCCATGTTCTCATGAAGAAAGATTAAAAAAGCGACCATTCAAATAGGATCAACTCAAGCTCACCAGTTCAAAACTTGCTTTCCCCGTGCTGGATACTCTTAATGGCTGTATTCCTTCTTCGTTGTTGACAGAGTCATAAAACCTAAGGAACGTCTGGTGCGGCTGCACAGGCTTGCCATCCTCGCCGTCCAAGATTTGAACGGTGAATTTCAACGTGTCAGAAGAAGACACAGTCAATGGTGGAGATGGAAGCCGTGTTTTAGATAACCTACATACAACATCAATTAGAAAACAATTCAACAGTATATCGCAGAACCAGCTTACGGCTCATTTCGCAAAATAGAACCTCCCGAATCCGAAACAACGACTCTTGGAGATTGAAGAGTTAATTTTCCAGCATCGACAATAAAAGGCAATAAAGAGAGAATGGTTGTATACAGGACACGCATTTTTTACTGAAAATAGGGCGTTGCGCTGCGTGTGCGGTATCCTGCGACGAACGAGCGACGTGGCCTTGGAACGAGTTTATTTTTGGAACTCGCGCTTGGAATTAGACGCTCTAAAGGTCTATTCTTGTTTCGTGCAACTTGAAGCTTGAAGTGAGTACATGTCCTCTTATTTTGCTCGTCTATGGCAAAGTATTAAATTTGTATCAAAGGTAAGTTGTGTTCTCTTCAGAAAAACATGATTTAATTCTGGACATTTCTCTAGCGACGACTCGTCGGACAGGACCTGCATGGCAAGTGCTAATGACAAATTTTCGTCCTTCAAAGTTTTGAATGAAATTTGGAGCAGGAAATAGCTTCTATGAGACTATCATAGGCACCGACATTAATGGTACACCAGAATTTACTCTCTGTGCATCCGAATATTCATCATCATTTGTCGTTAAGGAAACCCACGAACACGGCGTACTGTCCAAGTCAGTTCAGTTCTCAAAACCAGACATAACACCAAAAATTAACCTGTGTTAGTACAAAGGCTCTAATGAAGCATGGCGTGCGGCGGAAAATATGCATTCACTACCAGGTACTCGAATAGTTTTCTCGTTTAGTTCCGGGCGTTGACATCATACAGTACAATGGACAGCCTGGCTCTCATACTCAAGACAGAACCCTCCTTCTATTGAGGTATTCTAAGATTAAATGTCAAAATTTATAATCACTAACTTTTTTTTGAAATAGGAACTTGTCAACGATAAACTCCGTCAACAACAGTTAGCAGAAAACGTGGCAAAACTCAAAGCACAAGACGAAGAAGAACGTCGGAGACAACTTGAAACTCAAAACCAACTTCGACAGATATCATCAACGCAAGGTCGACAGAGCACCCAGACTCAAAGCAGTCAAGATAATTCTCAACAAACACCGCAAACGGATCCGAATCTACCGTCATCACAACAAGAAGTTATACCGTCAAAGCCAATCGGACCCACTCCAGAGCCTCAAGCTTGGATACCTTCAGCAACACAAAGAGGTTCCGGATCAGACCACTCTTCATCTTAAAGATGGACACACTTAAAAGTTGGAAGCAGAAAGGAAAAAAGTGACTATATAATGTATATTCTACACCGACATAAAAGCGGGCGTTTTTTTCATGTAATAGGAAAAACGTGTTAAATGTCAAGTGGGATTAACCATAGTAAAAAAAAGGAAAATGAGGAATGAGAGGACGATATAAAAACGATAACATCGGGAGAGAAAAAAGAGAGATGGATGAAAAGTCGAATAATAAATGCATTCATGTCCTACCCTCCCCTCCATCTCCCGGTCCCAAATTACGCCCGGGGTACAAGTATACATGTCTACCACCATAGATACATCCCTTTTTTTTCATTGAGGAGCGGGTAATCCACTTGAAGGCGCTCCAATCTTGGTAAGCCTCGTCAACGGGTCTAATTGATCCTTGTATTGAGGCTGGAAGAATGCGCCAGTATATGGGCACTGAACCGAAGGCGAGCCTTTATAAATAGGTGTAAACGAAGCACCGCAAATCTCGAATTCTGTGAACTCGTCATAAGAGATCTCAACGGCATTACGTGGGTTTCTTTCTCCTGCTGCAATGATCGCACGAGCCTTAAAAAGATATGACCATCAAAAAACTACTCTCGTTAAAGACAGAATGTGTTCCTTACCCGAGAAACAACTTTGGCATCGGGCTGAAGATCAATCAACCTTCTAGCCAACTTGGCAGCCGTAGCGTGGTTGTTCGCTTTTGGAAGTACAAGAACAGCATTCCGCAACGCCAATTGTACATGCTGCGGCTGCATCTTGCAATGTGTGAAATACACAGCAAGTTCGAGATTCCTCCGAACGTTATCCGGCTCTTGCTCAACAATCCGACGTCGCTCGCGTTCGATAGAAACACCGAGAAGGTATTCTTTAGTGGAGGTAACCAAAGTCCGCCACTAGCCGAACAATGAGCGATGATAGAACTGTACGGTCTCGGAGTAAAAACATACCTCTTTAGCTTCCTCGTCGGTTTGCACGACGACGAACAAAAGCGTGTGAAGAACATTCCGGAAAGCAGATTCAGCCTCTTCCAGCTTGTTCAATTGCAAGAAACGATATGCCTCTTTTAGTTCCGTCTTGATAGTAGCAATAGTGTGAACCGCAACGGGTAACACACGCGTAGCGGACGATTCTTCAATGTTTCGTCGTATGTGGAGTTGGAGCTGTGGTAATAAAGCATTCGGGGATAAATATACGTGCGAAGCACGATAAATAGACAAAAACAACGGTTTTAGTGCTTCGAAAGCGACGACACCATGTTGACGGTTAAGAAGCTAACAAAAAGCACCTCAACATCAGCAAAACTTGGTGCAAAACACAAATGATTCTTACCTGCATAGCCGACTCGAACGACCCAGCAGCGACATGATCAGCTGCAAACGGCGAATTACGAACCCACATCTCCGTCTCACTAACACCAGGCGTAGCGCCAGCACCAGCATCCCCACCTTCCGCAACCTCCTCACCAACATCAACTTGAGCCACAATATCCTCCGTATCCAAATCCCATCCAGCCCCTTCTTCAATCTCGTCCTCTTCCGCGCCATCATCCTGACCAGTCCACTCGTCCATACCAGCATTAGGTCCATCAATACCATTAACATACGAAGATTCAGCTCCACCTTCGGCATGTCCGTTAATAAGTGACCTTTCAAAGTAGCTTTGGCCGGTTGAAACAATCGGCCAGTTGAGGTTTGCTGTTGATGCTACGATGGGAGGAGGTTTTAATGTCGATCGTCCAAAGTCTGGAACGTCATCCATGTCGGCTTCGGTCAAACCGGCACTTTCTAGAATCTCAAGAGCGATTTCGTCCAAGCCGTTCGTTTTCGCCGTGAGATAGGCAAGAGGTACTTGAATCGTAATGTTAATTTGGTGTTTCTTGCATAAAGCATAAGACTTACGTAGACCAACGTCTCTTAAAACGTTGATACGACCCTCAACATCACCCGCATACAAAGCATTATGGAAGCGGGACATTGGATCACCACGCGCTTGAGCAATTTTCTGCATCTTTTGAAGCTTGTCTGTACTGCCAGTCGCGAGATATAAGAAAGACAGGCGGTCAAAGCTCTTCATCTGTTGGTAAGACTTTTCGACTATCTATTAGAATCGGTGGACAGTTAATTATAATCATAATGAACAATACTAGTACACAAAACATACCTTGTGATTACCCTGTTTCAAAGCCTGTTGTGCCAGTCGTTCCCAACACTCTGGTTTATCGATAGAACGAGCGGTCTCAAGCGCAACATCCAAATTACCACATTCAATCGCAAGATCGAATCTTGTGTTTTTATCTTGTACAAAATGCAATGCAATCTGAACTATAGTTGAGCACATATTCAAAACCAAAACTAACGTGAACTAGTTACCTCGGGGAAGCCTTTCTTTTGAAGATAGGCAATAATACTTTGTCCGACTAGGTTGGAAGTACGAATGATATGCAGCACTTCGTCGTAGTTGTTGCGAATAAGGGCGAGTTTGAATCTATATTCTGTGGGATCTATCGAAATGGTGCGTGGACGAGCGCTACGATCCAGACAGTGAACCGTCTTTCCTTTGACACGTGTCAAGTAGACCGGTTGGTCCAAAGTTCGTATGATACCATTGTCACTGTAAAGTACACGTTCAATCAACGGTGATGCTCCAGCTTAAAAGACTACTTACCCCTGAGGTAAGGTGTATTTGATATGATTCAAGGTGGAATAGAGGAATACACCGGCATCGTCCCAAGCACCTGACTTGATACGGATAGTCTCATGAATAAGACAACTCTGTTGTAAAGTCTTGTTTGCAATAGTGATAGCTAATATAGTGCATCAGCATGTGGACTATAAACAGCAGATAAATCACACTGACTGTGTTTGCTTAACAATGCAACCGATCCGCCATCTGTGCTCCATACAACATACTTGACTGGTGCTGTTGTCAATTCCGCAAGGGCCTTTTGCTGCTGAATATCGTATAGTATGACCGAGGTTGGTGTACTCAGTAGCAAACTTGCTGTACCGCCATAGAATATATCGTTGACTTGTGTAGTAGGCTTGATGGTTTTTGTTATTGAATTGGAAAGATCACGAATTTCAATTGTCTATGAGAGAATGATTATCAACTTCAGTGCAAGAATAGCCTACTAAGAATAACGTACCTGAGTGGTCTTATTGAGAACAGCGAACCGATTACGTGCAACAAAAATGGCACTAGAACCAGTGCCACGTTTCCCATCACTGGTCGAATCACGTAAATCACCACCAACGTCTTTAGGCAAAGCAACAAGCTCGTAAATGCCATTATCAGATTGAGAAGTGACGATAACTGATCGCTCAGCTGGGTTGAAGCTCAGCGTCCGTGGTTGAATGTATTGGCTACCTAATTTGCGAACGCTCAAAACACCGACGTCTGAACCAGTGTTGAGATCGTATTGTCGGACGTATTTGTCGCGGATATAGTACAGGTTGTCCATGTGTAGTGTGAAAGCAGGGCGTTCGCGTTCGAGTTTGAATACAATAAGACCGTTATCGTGGCCTAAATGAGACTTTGAGAAAAGAGTTGCTTTAACACAGAAATGACGAAATACACACCAGCAGCGAACAAATTGAGGTTAGGATGAGCAGCTAACACCCAGAACCGATCCTGTTCTCGCCTGAATGTCTGAACAGCTGTGCGTTTGCCCATATCCCAGACGCGGATAGTCTTGTCCTCACCAACAGACAAGATCAGCTCCTGACGCGGATGAAAAAGCGCAACCGACACATTGTTGAAATGTCCACGACATGAATCAACCTCCCAAGCTTTTGTATCACTCATACGCCATAGTTTAATTTGTCTATCATCACCAGCCGAGACTATAAGAGGGAGAGTAGGGTGGAAGGAAGCAAAATTGACGCCGCGGTCATGGCCCTCTAGTACATATTTGACAGTTGAGAAGGAATCAAAACTGTCAAGGTTGTTAGATGGGGTGCTGGGGGTGCTTCTCCTGAGTCCCGAGATGTCCCAAACGCGAACGGTTTGATCCATAGATGCTGACACGACGAGATCCTCTTTGGGATGGAATTGGGCAGACATGATGTAGTGGGAGTGTCCAGTTAATATGGCGATGCAGTTCCGCGAAGTACTATTCCAGATGCGAATTGTTTGGTCGTCGGAGCAGGAAAGCTAAAGGCAGAACAGTACTCAGCTAAATTCGAAAAGTGTCTACAGTTTAGGCGGTACTTACAACCCACGGCATTTCATGATGGAATTGAACCGTCCGTACGTAATCCAAGTGACCATGCAGAATAAAAATACAGCGACGGTTTTGCGGTCGGATATCTGAAATACGCCTCTGTTAGAGAGTGTTTGTGCCATGACCGTGTTGAAAGTACCTACCCCAGACTCTGATTTTATAGTCGTCACCACCAGTAGCGAGTAAAGGCCGGCTGGGATGGAAAGCAACGGCTCTTACGGGACCTAATAAGCAAATTAGAGACATAGATCGCTTTGAAACGGGTAGAGCCAAGTACCGTCATGGTCGTCAAATCTATCGACAAGGGTTCCCATTTGATAGTTCCATAGTTGCACGCTGCCATTATGCAAAGAGGCGGCAAGTAAAGGGCGCGTAGGGTGAAAAGCCAAACCTTTATAAAATGAATTCAGTAATTTTTTCTTTTTAATTTTCTCACTTGCAGGAAAGCAGACGACAAACCTTTTACCCGATTACTTTTCGATTCAAATTTTGTCAGCAAGTTCATGATGGTATCCTTCGAGAGGATTCAAAGGGAGAGATATAATAGTCTCAAGGGCGTTTTCAGGAGTCGGTACTCCTGGTATTGGGGAGGTTATTAAGAATGAGGAGCCGTAGACGTCGACACCGTCGTTGTAATACGTGGAGGACAGACCGTGTCGATATGTGTGACAGTGGTGACTTGTTTGTCCGTGTTTTGCAATGAACGCTCGTTATGTCTTCACCACCACCACCACCGTCAGCGAGTCAGCCGTTAAGCGTCGATCTTGCCCCTTCGTCTCAACCAAAAAGCAAAAAAGAAAGTCTCGAAGATGTGCTTTCCCGTCCTTTCTCACCTTTTGAAGCTGAATCTATGGCCTCTGCTTACGACGAAGAATCTCTAAGAATGGCCGAATTTGAAACTGGTATGTCATAGACAGGGCATACATATCCAGGATTAGCTGTCTTTGCCTTGATATCGTCTTTTGATGGTTGGAATCGACAGAACTTAGTGAAATGCTGCTTTCCGTAATGCTGGACGTTAGAGCTTGGGCACTGGCGAGACCACTCGTAGAACATGAAAACGCTCGTGTCGAATTATCCGATAAACTCAGGGAAATAGAAAAAATCCAAGAGGACCAAGGCAGGTTTTCTTTTTTTGGTACGGTCAACGGATCCTACGCGCTCAATACATCTCGGAATTCCTGACTTGCACTGCTGATAACTGGCTAACTTCACTCCCAACAGAACAAACGCGTCTGAAATTGCTCAACTTTATCCATTCAATCAAATCCGCCTTGGCAGCCTTGACTTCAGCAGCAACAGCTATTTGATGTATCATTCTAACTAATCTCTAGAAAGGGGTTTACTATTGTACTAGTATCTCGTTTGTATTTTATATGACAAGCACAAACATGTGAAAGATGATAATTGGACACGTTAACCGAGTAACAAAGGCGCTACTGTATAAATAAAGCAATGTCAGGCAGGGATTTTCGCAACTGACATGCCCCAGACTGTTCCTCTTTCAAGCTCGGTCTAAAGACATTCCAAAAGACAGTACAACAATGGCGTGTATTTACCCGCTTAACCAGTATAAGAGGGCTCTGTGCATTGGCATCTCATATCGCGGCCAGAAGGGACCGTACGGGATGTCTGCAGAGCAATTTCAGTTGAGCGGTGCCCACCTGGACGCATTGAGAATCTGCAAACTATTGATAGGTCTGTGCCAGTCCACTAATTTGTGGATATATTTATATATTCTCTGTAGATCATTATGATTATCAGGAAGAAAATATCTGTCTTTTAATCGATAGTCCAGAGTATCCGCCACCGACTAGAGAAAACATCGTACGTCTCGCTGATGTTATCGTCTGCGATTTTTTTTTACTCCGAAGCAATTTATTGAAGATAACAGCGATGAAGCAACTAACAGAAGATGCGGAGCCTGGCGATTGTTTATTTTTCTTTTGTAAGTTTTGCCAATTGTAATGAGATCGCCCAACAAATAAATGGTCATCTTCAGTCGCTGGTCATGGAGATCAAGTTACAAATATGGATGGTACTGAAGAAGATGGCAAAGATGAAAGTTGGTCTGCGTTTTATTTTTTTCGAAAACGGCACCCGCGCTCATAAATTTTCACTACAGTTATACTCCCGCTGGACTGGCAACTAGACGAGAGCAAACCATTAGAAGACCCAACCCGATACACTAATGTTATTATGGACGACGTACGAATCTTTTGTGTAGTTAATAACCCTATCTAACTAACAAATTTTCACTTTTCAGGAAATGCACGATATCTTGATAAAACCGCTTCCCCGGGACTGTCGCTTCTCAGTAAGCCAAACTCTTCTCAAAAAGAAAAACACAACTTACATAAATGCAGTCCCTATTCGATTCCTGTCACTCGGGTACAATCCTAGACCTCCCCTTCTCCAGATACTACGGACCCCTCTCCCTAAACACCTCTGCCGAGAGCCTCATCATCCCTCGCTCCCCAATAAGTCGATCACCCACACACCTGACCAGTCCCCAGCATCCCACTCCCCAAAAAGATCTTCAAACAAAAGTATACCACGACCTCGAAACAACGTTTATTCTCCCTAGTGCGACTCGTCCAGGAAGCCCTATAAGCCCTACCGAGCTCGCTTTTGCTAATCACTTTCCAGTCCGCGGTCCGCTAGGTAAAATTTTTGCTTTCCTGGTGCACTTTTGGTTGGTTATATGATATCATTCTCCGTCAGATCTATCGTACACATATACTCGGTTAAGCTCGCGAGGTAGATTTGATCCCTTTTGGAGAGATGGTGCATGGGTCCTGCGAGGTGAAGATCTTGATCATGAAACAGGACCCAGTCGCGGCGCCCGCGCAGTAAGAAAGTTTTCATCATTAAGAATATTACACAAATCAAACGTTAATTTTAAGGTTTCTTGGTCGGCTTGTTCGGACGGTCAAAATGGTTATGAAGTATCTAGCCCGAATTCGAATGCACTGACGGGGGGTATTATGGTCAGAGTACGTCACATCACCTTTTCGAAAATCAATGACCCGTGTTAACACGTATGAATCATAGGCATTCGTTGATATTTTGAGTAATTGATAATGTTTTTCGTTTTTGTTTCGTAACTCATCACTAGTAATCCAGACGATAATCCACATCGCACCTATGGCGACATCCTAAAACTTTTAGGGTAAACATCTCACTATCCCCTTGTTATTTTGTACGACTCGTGTCTAACTCCAGCGATTGTCAGAGACCGATTACGTGCAGCCTGTACAAACATTAATAAAACAAGAGCCCGAGCCGATTGGATCATGCAGGAACCACAGGTGAGCCATGGTCATATTATACCGAACATACGCCCTTTGAAAACCGAATACTTTTCAGTTAGGAACAAATTATCTGCCCGTAAGTACCTCGTATTCCTAAGACAGATACTTGTTTTTTTACGTTCACAAGGACTTGAACGAATTATTTATCCCATAAGCTGAATGTTTTCTTTTCATCTTTTAATCAAATGTATTTTTGGTTTGTCAACAGTATCAAATTAGTAGGTATCTCACTATACTAACATGGGGGTAACCAGATACAATTACAATATATAATGTCAATCTGTTCCCAAGAATCGTACAAAAAATTGGGAAAAAAGAAGAAAAAAGTGAGATGCATGATGACGGGAAACAGAGGAAAAAACAAGACTAGGAAAAAAAAACTTGGGAACAAAGAAGCGAAGAAGAAAGAAAACTAAAGAGCTGAATTTAGTAATGCTATCAAAAAAAAGGAAGGAAGAAGGGAATAATAAAGTGGCCATCCGCCAGAAGAACGAAAAACGGAAGCGCAAAAAAAGTCCAATCATCTAAGTATTTTTCTATAAACACTGCGGCATAGTCGGTTCCAACAGGGGCATCGTTGCATGGGGTGGAGGAATGTTATATACTCTCAAGCGGCAAAACTGGCTTCACTTCGATTCGAAGGTAACCGTGAAAACGCAGGTGGAGGAAAGAGCATCCCGTTTGGAGTCTGGTTTGGATTCGGATAACGATCTTTATCTCGTTCAAGCCGCGCTGTTTGAACTTCCAATAATTGTGCTTGGCGTACGTAGGCGTATTTGTGGAAATGATTTAGCGATTGAAGAAAGAGAACTCCAATCTGAACACGTAAGGCAAGATGGTTAGATTATGCAACGGAAATTGGTGCAAGGTAATAGGTCTTACAGGGTATGCACGTAAAGCTGTTAATAGATCTACTGTCAAGTCGCGAATAGTTTCTTGTTGATGGAAAAGACCAAAGCTTATTGGCACGAGACCACCAGTGTGTGGAGGTAACATCGATAAAAGCTGCAAAAGAGAAGGTTCTCTCAATAAAGAACGAAATAACATTCTGAGAGTACATACTTCAATGACCTGCTCATAAGTCTGCACCGAGTCCACTAACGCCCGCATAATAAGCTCGACCTCAGCATCCGACAGATTTTTCCCGTGACGAAGCTTCCATAGCTGATGAACGAGATCAAACCCTTGAATAGCCTTCGTCTCCAACGAAGTCTGAAAGTCCTAAAGCCAAGTTCAACACGCGCAAATTCACTAAAACGCGCGAAAAAAAGAAAAGCTCAAACGAACAAGTTTAAAATACTCATAACTCTTCGTATGCCTCCACCCTTCAATCCGACTGATATTCGCAGCTAACTCTCGGGACCCGGCAACTTCATCCACGAACGCAATTCCACTTCCTAATCGTCCACGTGGATGTTCGGGTGTCGGAAATTCAAACGGCGCAACGGGGTGGCCTATAAGAGTCCCGCCGAGACAGTCTTCTTCGTACCGTGCAGCCAGACGTACAAACCGCATCGCATACTCCGTCATTCGATTGCGAATGAGCGATTCTCCATAATGGCAAGCTATAGCAGTCAAAATCTATTCAAAAAATGACACAAACAATAAGCACGAAGCCAAGAAAAAAAGAAAAAAAGAAGAGTAGTCAGGCACAAAAGACAACGTACCTCCTCCACAAACATATTATCAGGATGATCATTCCTCGCAATAAACTCTTTAACACCACTAGCGCTCTCCTTCCGGGGTGCAACAACCTCTTCATCATGCCCCGACGAATCGGATCGCACAGTTCCAGACCGTGGAATGATAGGTGGCGGTGAAGGAAACAAACTAGGCGGTGGAGCAACCGGTCGCAAGTCTTTGCTCACGGTAATCTTTCCAGTATCAATATTGCACAGCACATCCCATATCGGCATCGTTTCGAAAATGGGGTTCGTTACGCCCGCGATAAAGTCCGGGCTAGAAAAAAAAAAGTGGCAACAATCACAATCAGAAATGCTGTGCTTTAGATGATTCTCTTCTTTTTTTGAGAGAGAGAGGAAGAAGCTTTGGAACGGATATACATACACGGTTTGTAATGCAGCTTCTTGCGCTAGACATGTATACGGATACGCCCGGGCGGTGAATCCTCGCAAGACGGTGCCGCAGCCTGACCCTAAAGCACAGGCTGCGAGAACGTAGTTGGCAACAACCGAAGCAGGTCGTCCATATCCCAAGAATATGATTCGTTTCCCGGTAACGAGCGCGTTGAAAAGAAGGATGATAGGGTGGGTTAGATAGCCGTTGGTGTGAAGATGGGCATGGAGCGGTCCGGATATACTAGCGTTAGGAGATGAAAATGTTTGAATGAGTTGTATTAGAGAGTACTGCGGAGATCTTTGTTAGACATCAAAGAAAAAACAACGTGAAAAGTGAACGTACATCTCCAACTTCCTCTGGGAACGTCGAGAGCGGTACTCGTATGTTAAGCTTGGTTTTCTTATATGTAATAGTCGTGTCATAAAAATGCGTGTCTAACGTCATTTTGGGTAACTGTGTATGTGAATCGGCTGATGTTGACGAATGCCCGTTTTGACGCGATACTTCATCGAAAGACGAGCGAGGTCGGTGTAATTGTGAATGTGCATGTGAATTCGAATGCGAATCTTGAGATACATTATTACCAATCCAGACTACACTGCTTCCGTTTGAAGAGTGCGACTCTGCTTTTGACCGAGACGACTGGAGACTTGACAGACTATCAGCCCGCGTCCGAGTGGCCAAGTCATGATCGTTTGCAGATCGGGAATGAATAGAGTTGACTTCTGTTCTTGAGGAAGATCCTACTAGGGTAACATCGTCTTGAGGTATAAACTTCTCCGCGAAAACGTCTTTGCGTTCCGAGGCACGCAGAATGAACTTTTCTTCTCTGGAGAGGGTTGGCGCCATGGATATGTCCATTGCGTTGACTGCATCGTACAAACGTGTTATGCAATCGTCAGAAGGGTCGCTGAAGTACTCTTGTAGCGCTATCCATAGTACGGGCTGAATCGGGGTCAGTCGTGTGAGCGAGCTCTGATAGGGAGAAAAAACTGACTTTGAAAAGTTGGATGAAAGGTAGTCGAGTACAGATGGCTAGTGCTTTTACTTCTGCACCTCTATGTGAAAGAAAAGAGATTCAAAAATGAGCAAAAAAGCGGCATTGAAAATAGGGAGTTGCGTACCGCCTTAAGGTTTTGTCGCGGTTCGTACGCACGAGGTTTAACACGTACAACAGCTCGGAGTTGGTGCCATCGATAACGCTTCCAGTAATGGAATCCGCATCCGCGATGACGGGTTCGACGGTGCTATCGGGAGTCTGGTTAAGCATGAAGTACGTCCAGTCCTCCTGCTGACTATGTACCCCTTCCGGAATCATCAGCTCAGCGATAAGCCTAAGTACAGAATTTCATTAAGCAAACCTTGTCTAAAAAGAAGAGCAAAGTAAGAAGTAACAAAGACACTCAACTGGTCATTTTCAACACCTAATGGCTGAGGAAACTGTCTAGCTAAACTCGCTCCAGTGTCGATGTCAAATTCGGCAAGAAGAACGAAAGATACGTGTCGTGTAGAGCCCTGTCGGACCATTGAGGCTATATAAGAATGCCTCTAGCAATATCCCTAAATCAATGATCCAGGATAAAATAGGGGTTTCGGAGTGAATTGTCGTCAAAAGGAAGTGTTGACAGTAGGGTTGAACAGTAAAGTTATTTGGGTACTTGAGGAGAGGCCGAAGGTCACGTGGTTTCCGGCCAAATATATAATTTCTTTAAAATATTGCGTTCATCAATCTTTATGGAATTGTCGTCAAAAGTCAATTCCCTTTCCTTCGTATTATATGAAATCCATCTTGTCAATATATCAACTACAAAAATTTTTGTAACCATCCCAATGGTATACTTGACAACGCTTACTATTTCTGTCACTGTTACTGAGTATGTACATCATGTATTTGACTCCAACTATTTACAAAAATATAGTTTCCACCACGCTATACTTATTTTAGAATATTATCTAGCTGTCAAAGATTTCCAAAAAAATGATTGATGAATGTTATTGTTGCCCATTTAATATCAGTCTCATCATGATATAACAAAGATCGGTTATTCAATACAAATCATGGGATCCATAGAGCGGAATGCACGGCTAGTGGCTCAAATATATATCTTAATATTCCGATGAATAATGCGTTAGTCTTGTCTTGTGTGTGTAAAGAGATCAGTTCTTCACAGTCCCTCGGTCCTATTGATCAAGGAGATTAACATCCATATGTAGACTCAAGGTACGCCGGATAACATACAGTCAAATTGGCGCTAATTCACCGTAGAATTGAAATTTGACCCCTGGACTGATTTTTCTTCCATGAAATCGCGGAGGAGCGAGGCCCAACGAGTAAAAACTGACTAGTATTCATCCCATCCGGGACCCCTACTAACCACATCCAATAATGATTAGTTCGATTTGTGAATGTACAGCTATACAGTTAAAAAAGGCGTTGCAGAACATAACATAACATAACATATAAGTAATAGGACCCGTGATGCATTGATGCGTGAGTGGGATATAGTAGGTGCATGTTGAGTTGCGATCTCAGTGGACAAATGGAGGCGGAGTTTTAGGCCAACAAGGTACAACGTCTCCTGCAACCGAATGACGGGAGAAATGGCAGTGCCCCTTTTGACTCCCCTTAGGTTTATGAGCCGTTATTAATCTTCCTTCTCCAGCACTTCTTTAAGATTATCCATAAGTTTATTATGTGCTGACCCTTGCGTCGATAGGATATATGGCATTAATAAAGCGTTTGCCTACATGAAAATGAATAACAATAAGCTACAAGTTATACACAGCGGACCAAGACTCTCACAAGAATGGTATAGTCCTCAACAACCTCGCAAGTGTGTTCTTCACTGGTACCTTTCACAGTGAACTTGCTCGATATTACGGCCTTAAAACCCATCGAATTCGCCGTGATCTCGGAGTCAATCCCATTCTCGTGCAGCCTGGAATGCACTTGATACTCCAAAGTCTTCTTCCAGCACCCGAACGTCAAAACGTCCGTTATAATCCACGAGTCGGGTAGTACCTTCTCGTCGGGCCGTATATCCGACACCAATGGATTGAGAAGGAAGAATTTGCGTGGATCGTGTAATAGGTTGAGAATCTTCTCTTTGGGAGCGTGGATTTGGCGGGAGACGCTCGTGTGTGATGTCTTCTGGAATGGCATGATACGCTCAGATGAGGTCGAAGTGGTATGTAGGCGTGGGGAGAGCGTGGGAATAACTGTTTGGACAAACCCGGTGGATTTCTGTTATGAATTGGAAAGCATTTCATCAAGTTATATATTGATAACAATTCAATTAGATTATCTCCCGGTATAAAACACAAATACAGCCAGCGAGTGCAGTTCCGGTCGCATATTTACCGAGTCTACCAAAGAACGTTCCGAATCACAGGTTCAAGCTTAATAAACTCCGTTTGGAGGCACGAAGGTTAACGTTAAGGCGTCGTAATCTCCTTCAATTCCTTCTAATCATCACAGCAATCACAGTGGTCTTCTGAGGCAGGTGCGGCAGGCACGGGGGCCACGTTAGCTTGAGTCGTCTGACGAATCCCGTTCAGAATTGAGACCGAATTTGTAAAAAACAGAGGAACATACCTGACTGTTGTTTGAGGACAACTCAGGCGCCCTCGCAAACGTCATTTCCCTAGTACAGCATTTCTCGCCATTAGCACTGAGCGGCGTGCAACAAGCCTGAACCAAAAAGATAGCAACGTCAGCATACTCAGTCTCACTGCGTGCTACGATGACAAACCTCAGTTACATTGTTCGAGTTCGAAATATCAGGTGAGCACCGGCATTGATCTGCTTGCTTGCATTCTTCTTTTTCCACACAGCACTTGCAAATGTCCACGCGACTTGTTCCTCTCTCAAGCTCGATACCTTGGCTCGGAACACGACAAGATGAACAGCAACCTCCATCGAAACTCGGATCTCGAGCCCATCTAATCATTTTGACACCCTCCCATCCGAAAAGGTGTGCCAGAACTATAGACGTAGCGCCATCTATCCACCATCCTCCACGCCAGAGACGATAGATTAACGACCCAATAAACAAAACGACTGTAATTTGAATACAAGATAAAGAGCAAGTAGCTTCGCCTTCCATTGCAGAACTGTTCAGTTGTTTGGCTAGATACCGCTTGGGAAGCCAGATGAGGATCATAATGCCGATAGCACTCGCAGATATGATGAGGGATGCATCACTGCTGTCAGGTCTTTCATGTAAAGCAAGAATCGAGATAGCTGTTGCCAATGTCCCGAGCCCAAGTAACACTAAAAGCGTGCCAATAGCGTACGTAGCGTACTTCTCGAATCTACACTCCGAAGTTTATTAGTAAACCACGTCTTTCTTTTGTTTACATCTCACAAGCCCCCAAAGCGTACCGTATAATACGGGGATCGACCTTTGTTGACTGCTCTTCTCCAGGTTTCACTACAGAGAGGAATCTCCATAACACAATGATGGAAGACGCCACTTCAATGCCTGACTGGACACCGAAAAAGACCAAGGATCGGGAAGATGATTCGGCTCCGAAGACTATAGATATCGCACCCTCCGCACCATTGTATATCACGGAGATGATACTAATGGCTATTGCGAAATACTGTAGAGCTCGATACGAGGGCGACATGGACTTGGGTGGTTGAGGGTGAGGCCTGTGAGGGTGAAGTGGAAGTCGCTGCCAACCGAGTTACCTAAGCGTATAAGTTCGGAACTTCTAAACACGAGTTTTGAAGACACATTTCGGAAAAACGTGGCCACATGACGGGGGATGCTGGATATGAAAAGAAAATATTTTTGGGTTGAGAATTCACTGCGAATGAGGGTAACGCAGCGCTCAGCGGCTATCTGAAGACGTTATCCTTTCCGCCAGTACACAGCGCTGTTTTCGCTAGCTCAGTCTAGACCAATCAATTCCGACCGGTTCTGCTTGCTTGACACCACCGTTAACTAGCAAAAATGTCTGTTGGGTGCATTCTCGTACGAAAATGTTTCGGAAGTACCTTATACAGATAGAGAACCCTGTAGCGCGACTCGATACCGCTGCAATGTTCAAAAACTAGTATCAACGTAGGTGTTGCTGTTATTTACCTTTTTAGTGCTTCCTGAAATAGGTTCTTTTAAAAGACGCGCTTTTCAAACGTGATTCAGTTACCATATATAGGCCATCTTTGCCCCAGATTATTTGACTTCTAAAATGTCGCTCGCTCTAGGGCGTGAAGAAGTAAACGTAAAGACACAGAGATACCGTTTCTGCACAAACGCGTTAAAAATCAAATATAATCGCGATTATCAAAGACAGAGTCGCTGCGGGTAACAAAGGCCGGAGATGCCGTTTCAAGTCAGGTAAACGACTACACGTAGTTCCCTTTGACAACTTCACCTATCGCCTGTCTCTCCCACCATTTGACTCGTAACGCGTAACGTCTCAACATTTCGAGGACTTCCCTGGACTTCCTCAGCTGACTTGTTGATGGCGTTCTGAGTTGCGTGATGAATAATGTAAGTTTTTAAAAAATGTTTCTACACTGTATGCTCACCTTCTTATAGATTATAGTACTAACTTACTTTCCGATCTGTAAATAACACTGAGATGGCGAAATATAAACAACTTAGGAACTGCATACGTGAGAACTGGTGTTGATGATCGGTCGTAAAACCACTGCTGTATCAGGAATATACGTCGAGCGGGCGTTCATTCATCAACTTTAAGACGTAAATCATATGCTTTTAGACCTAGGTAACAACGTTAAGGTTTGCTTATTTTGTCGACAATAGAGCTGATTTTCTCACGTGTTTTGGTATTGGAAAGGTCCAGGACAAGTTCGGTAGAACAGGTGGAACGGACATGAAGCGTTTGAGCTGGTTCCTGTGGACGAAGGGCCACCTCTTCTGGGCGTGGTGTTCTCTCTTTGGAGTGACCTCTCGTTACCCCACCCTGGTCCAAAATAACAAAAACTCGACGGACCCTCGGCAAGGGTGGATTTTCAGCACGGACACGCAAAAGTAGCGATCTCTCTATTGGCGATCTCCCAACTGTGGTCAACCTGTGGATTTTGTTGTCCTAATGTGGATTCAAACGATCAGCAAGATTACGCACGTCGTCCAACGTTGAACCTTAGAAACTATAAAAAGCGCAACTGGTTCCATGTTCGGTATACAATTTCTTCCCCTACCCATTCGTCTACCATCAGTATTTAACAACTGACAAACCTTTTCCTTCGACTTCTAAAATGTCTAACTCTTTTGCTAACAACGGTCAGGAACCTAACTTTTTCCAGCGACCTCCGAGAGCACACCAGTACGAAGAAGCCGAGAACCATCCTGATCCCGATCCTGAGCATACTCCCCAAGTAAAGTCATTTCCACGTTTCCAGCGGCCTGAGCAATTCCTTTCCACGGTACCGATCGCAGGCCCTTCCTCACAGTGGTACTCCCTCCCAGGCGCGTCGTCGGCTCCATCGTCCTCGAGATCCTTCCCAGCCTCTGGCATCCGTTCGTTTCCTCAGTCGGCCTCGCAGACATCCTACGTATCTCCTTTGAGAATCCATGGCGTTCCTATGACCTCTCCCGCAGAACCAGTGTACCAGACGTTCCCGAATGCGCCTTCCGGTAGTTCCAGGTCCGATCGCGCCTTCCTTGCTGATGGAGATCCTTCCTCTGAGCCCTTAAGACAACGACCTCGGACCAATGGAGAACCCGAATTGAATAACGCGTCGATCGACGCGCCCTCGGATGCTAAACTTTATAGAATCAGCGGTAACAACTACCAGAACTCACCAAGTACGTCATTAAACCCTGTTTGAACGCGATCTCACCTCTTTCGACGTGTCGTCATCTTCACAGACGTTCCGTATCCAGCGAATACTTACAACAATAACTTCGTCAATTCTAATTCTTCCAATAACTTTGGTAAGTAAACATGATAGTTTTTCGTTACCGTATATGGGCACTGAATATGCATGATCTTCGACGCTTCAGTGGGACCCTCGGCTTCGTCTTCCTATGCCAACACGACGCCTTACCCAAATTACCGAAACGTTGACGGTATGATCGCTTTCGTGTCGGGGGATTTTTAATGATCTGACATGTACTAAATAGATGCCTTCTTATACTCAGTACCTTGTCCCCCTGTTCCACCAATTCCAGCGTACAACATAGGTCCGAATCAAATAGGACCGAATCTCATGGCGGTGAACAATACAGCGTGGTACAATTAAAATGTAAATCCGTATCGTCCTGCCTTCAATCAGCTGTCCGCCCTTCCGGCCGGCGTTGGTCCTCCCGCCAGTTTGGTTCAAATGTTTATCCTGCCAGATATGGTGGCATGGGCAGCTACGCTTTTGGCTCGGGATTGAGCGCAATTGGAAATGGAAATTACTGTAATAGTCTGTATCAATTTTATTACGCTCTAGATTCTTCGCTCAATTATTATTTTGGTAGCCACGGGGACTTCGGGGATTCCAAATTTCGCGCCTCCCAATCTGCCAAATGCTCCTCTCGGCTGGACTCCGGATTTTCCAGCCCCTGAAAACTTATATAACAATTGTACGTGATTTTATTTCATAACCGTTCGTTTAGTTGACGAGTTTCATTGCGAACAGCCGTGGGTTCGACTGGATCGGGACCAAACGTTGCTTCTCGAACTTCAGAAATTCAGACGAATGGAGATGTCAATAGCATATACGAAGATGAAAACGGTAAATCACTTCAATCTTATTGTATACGCGAACAATCATATTGACAAGTTCATATATAAGATGAAACCTACTCAGATATTACCGATTTTGATCAACACCCAGGTACCACTGGACACGGCGCCGCAAATACCAACGCTGTTGCGTCTTCGTCATCAGTGACACAGAATGTTGATCCTTTAGCGATCACACAGGAGATTGATCTGTTGCATTCCTCCTATGAAGCCCCCAAAAAACGTACAAGAAATTCAGAACCTAAACCGGCGATAGACCCTAGACTATGGCACCTGCAAGACGGGTTTTATTATTGCCAGTACATTGGACCGGACCGCCCAGAGGGATGTTGGCACTCGGAAACGAGCACGGACCAAAGCTTCAAAACAAACTCGATTAGAAACCTGGAAAGACATGTTCGCAAACACGCCAAAGTGGAGGCGGGGATGTCAAATCTCTCTCAAAACCAAAGAGTGGCGATGAACGCTCTCGCCGAATACGGAAAGTTGCGAACATTGGCGAAATGCGATCTTGAAGACGAAGACCTGGCTCATTGTGCGTTTTATCGTAAGCACGATCGTCGTTGGGCTGCGATGACGATGGAAAGAGCGGAAAATCTGGAGCGAAAGCATCGGAAAAGATACCATGATGTCGATTGGCAGGAGAAGACCAAAAGATCTCGTATGCCCCGTTCCAAGTCACAGGGAAAGCGAGGTAACTTGAAGAAGATGACTTGATCATGGTGCCTTGGGGTCATCCGTTCATTTTCAAGAAGTTTCTTCTTCTTTTACTTTTGCTTTACTACTATCACTCCATCATTTAAGATGACACCGGTCTCAAAACACATACTTTTTTATATTTGTTCACCTTTTCAATATCTGTTATGTCATCTTAAAATAACGAATGTACTATTGATCTTCATCCTCATCATCGTGTATTCATATCTTTTGGTCATCGCTAATCATAATAAAAACAAGAATGAGAGAAACAATTCAATTGAATTCTTGCCGCAATAACAATACCGCCTTATAATAAAGCACATTTGGATCGATATAAAAAGACTGAAGGACGTGTTGAAATCGTTTGCTGCTACTATGTCTAAATACTTTATCGACCACAAGCTCCACAAGTCATGCGCGGTGATGCGATCACGTGCATGGATTGTGTAATCCGAGAGGCTAGAGCGGCAACCGTTCTTGAACTCTTCGCGCTCTCAAACTTCTATTCACAATTATTCTTAATGGATACCAAGAATCGGATTTTGGAGTCTTATAACAAGAGTCTAGTATTGGAAAATTGCCTCATTTCGAGATCTCATGGGCTACATTCAGTCAAGTGGTCGAATCTTCCGTGGTCTTGCGATGGTCATCCCTGACGGCGATGCGATTTGTCGGGTTTACGTGCCCGAGATGAAGTAAGATGTTATCTATAATGTTCCCATAAAGAATCTCATCTTGATCCTTACTTTCACTATTACACAACTCTCGCAGACATGTCTACACCGGCAAAACAGTTGGTCTGGTTCATAACTGGCACATCGTACGTTTTCAAGACTTATTTACCAAGATCTCGCTCATTAACGAATGTCTAGCACCGGTATAGGTCGCGAACTCACCTTGGCCGCTTTAAAGCGTGGAGAGAAGGTTATAGCAACAGCCCGCAACATCGCTAAAATCGATGATTTGAAAAAAGCGGGTGCCGATATTCTGCAATTGGATGTTACGGATTCGCTAGACAACCTGCATGCCATTACGAAAGAAGCTGTTAAAATTCACGGCCGTATTGATGTTTTGGTTAATAACGCAGCCTATGGTGAGATCGGTGTGTTGGAAGAAAATACGTAAGACAGTTATTATGTTTCGTATGTGGTGGTATATGATCGTTCAAATTGTAGCCCCGAGGAAACGTACCGACTATACAAGTATACGATTTCTACTCTAGTCTTACGGATGCGCTGATCATATCTTAATCCAGCACGCTTGTCTTTGGAGCACTAAATACTATCCGTGCTGTTCTACCTTACATGAGAGCTCAAAAATCGGGAACGGTCGTGTTCATGGGCTCTTTCGGCTCGTGGAGTGGTGTTTCAAATTTTGGGCTTTATCTCAGTGCTAAGTCTGCTATACGAAGTTAGTATCGGCTTTGGTTATTTGACAAGTTGTAATAATGGTTGTTCTAGCTCTGTCAGAAACGTTGCACCATGAGATTGAACCGTTGGGTCTTAGAAGCATTTGTTTTGAGCCGGGATTTGTTAGGACGCCCTTGCTTAAAGAAAGTCATGTTATCCATAAACCCAGGATCGCGGATTATAACGAAATGACAAGAGCGAATTTGGCTGGTCTCCATGGTGCGTGTGCGCTCGAATCTGTTATAGAGGCTTTGAAATAGCGATTGCAAAAAAGCGTATAGAGGGAAGCAACTTGGTGACCCTACGAGAGTTGCACAAGTAATCTTGGACGTTGTGCGTCAAGAAGGCGTCGCTCATGGACGACAAATCCCACTGGTCCTTCAGCTTGGTAGCGATTCCTCAGTGGGGCTTCGGAGTATTCTGGATAAAACTGCTCAGACGTTGACAGAATGGGAAGATGTGATAATTGGAACTGATTTTCCAAATGGTAGTTAAAATGTCGTCTGCTGGAATGTTAATTGTACAGGGAATTGTGAGAGATCTTCTTGAAATAACTTTGTTTTCTTCGGTTGATTCAGGAGCCGAGATACTCCGAGAAACATCCCGCTGATTAGGACTGACAGCAATGAATAGCTTCCTTGTCATCCTTTGTCAGACACGTCGGGAAAATCCAGTATTACTGGTTGAATGATAGTAAGGCTACCGCAAGATTTCCTTTCAGACATCTATTCTCCGTCTGCAGGGCATCAATGACCATCTCACTTTTAACGGCCAACAAATAAACACTGCTTGCCAATGCGCCACAAGAGTCGAGACAATAATAAGTAAATAACGGCTTTGAGAAAATCATATGACTAGATATTTTGGCAATAAATAATAGACGACTCGGACAGCAGCACCAAATTTATCGCTTATATATCGGAACAGCGTATGTGACCTATTGTGGTGACGACTTTTCTGACTGTGCGTTGTTTCAGCGCCAAAGTAAATTCTCCGGAAGTGTTCTCTGGGACATTTCTTTCTGGGTTCATCAAGAGGATGGAAGAAGTGAATGTCGCTGTCATGCATGTCAAGTGTATTGAAAAGTGCGCGTCCGTTTTATTTATGAAAAATTGGCTGACTGTGTGAAATTCAGGTTGCGCGATATGTTTTTTGGTGATTACCGTGACGACACAGTAAAACGAAGTAGGACCGTACTGCAAATCAATTAATATATCACTGGATCACTGGATTCGAGTCATATTCATCCATGCGATATCAGATACCTTTCAAAACTGAATAGCCACGTGAAGAGCGAATACGACTGAGAGCTGTACTAATTTGTGGGTTATCACCTTTCCGTCCTAAGGCATTAAGTGACTATTACTATCTTGCTAACTAAATTATGGTTCTCACTCAAGTACATGGCTGCTAGAAATTGTAGATGGCGCCGGGCTCCAAACGTCGGGCGAAGCAGTGTGTTGACCATGTAGGACGACAATAGGGAACAGCTCACTTCACACGAATGCGGTGATGGCCTCTGACAAAAATGACAGATCCGAGAAGACGAGTACAAGAGGTGGGCTTCTGCCAGGCACCAGAAATTTGTGCTGACTTCTGAAAAAGTTAGCAAATCGAGTACTGATTGGTGTTTTATTAAAGTTCAATTAGATAAAGCAACGTTTTCTGGCACGCAATCCTATTAGTATTGATCTTCACTGCCACAAGATGCAAACGAAGCGAGCGTTTTGAGTAACAAATTGAAGGTAAGTTTTGGCACAAACTTTTTTCAACAACCCCTCTTCACATAACCAACCCTATATCCCAATCAACCATCAGCTACATACCATGTCTGAAACATCTAGCTTGAAAGGAAAAACAACACTCATCGAGGCTCAGAACGAAAATGGAAGAAGTTCTGGAATGGCCCCGGATGGGCCTAGCGAACACCTTGAAGAAGCTCCGCCGCCTGCACGGATTACTGCTTCTTTGGACGAGGACAGCGAGCCACGTGCCCCTGTGCTACTGGCAGTGGAAAAACGTCCTGGAATAACTCCGGAAAGGCCTAGTAGTGAACACTGTGAAAAAGTTGCGCGGATTACTGAAAGCTCTTTATCCACAAGCTCACGGGCGACTTCTTTGGACGAGGACAGCGAGCAATCTGTGCCACCCCGCAATCTGCTCAGTGAGTTTTCCGTTTCACGATATGCTATATTCAAGTTTCATCATTTACATACTTTTTCAAAGGAGCTGCTCCTGATGTTACCCAACCTGTGAAGCAACGACGCAAGAAGAAACATAGAAGCGTTTTTGGATTAACACATGAAACTGGTCGTGAGTACTAATGACAACTCCCGCTTACTTTATGCAATCTAACATGACGCATCTTAGTGAATTATAGAGATGCCTACGACCAGAAATATGCTCGAGATCGATACGGAGAAGAGACTTCGGAGAATGCTCGTATTTGGTTGACTTATCTTGATGAAGCCGAGCCATTCGATCGCGAGAGAGTTGAAGAGTGGAAAGGGGCGGCAGATGTTCTCCTAGTTTTTGTAAGACATTCGTTTTGTTTCTTTACTTAAGCTCATTATTTTGTTGCCAGGCCGGTCTGTTCTCCAGCGTTATAACGACATTCATCGTACAGGCTTTGCAGAGCCTACAACAAGATAATAGCCAAGTCTCTGCATCCCTGTTATTCGAAATAGCCGGAATCCTACGAGCCCAATCTAATGGCACCCCACTAAATATGATCCAAAACTCACCATTGACGCCTACATCGCCGTTCACGCCATCGACGAACGCATTGTTAGTAAACGGTCTGTGGTTTACTAGCTTAGCGATCACGTTGTCTACAGCGTTGTTTGCTGTCATCGCGAAACAATGGGCACGGTATTCATTGGCTTCTATCCCTGGAACAGCCAAGGAAAGGGCGAGGGTCAGGCAACTACGGTTCAAAGGGTTTGAAGTGTGGAAGGTCGGTGCCATCCTTGACCTCCTTCCCGTCCTTCTGTATCTTGCTGTTGGTCTGTTCCTCACGGGCATCATCATAATGCTATTTCCATTAAACGCTACCATCGCATGGACGATTGTGGGTATTACGGGGATCACGTATACCTGGTACTTTATTTCTGTGATATTGCCGATTCGGTATCCAGAATGTCCATATACAACCTCGATGACGATCTATGTCGGCGTTCTCTTTTTTGTTCTACGAAACATTTTCAATCGGGGTCTTCAGGTTGTCCTGAGAAAAATAAATCCTGAAGCCAGTGTCATTTGGAGACTCCGTGGCAACTTGACTGGATTCACCAAGTGGAGAGAAGATAAAATAAAACAAGTAGTTGAAACTGCAACGTACCTCGATTTTGAAGCGCTCAGTTGGCTCTATGGGATTTCCTGGAACAGAAGCGTTCATCGAATGATTGCACGTTGTGCCGCGGGGAATTTAACCATCAGCAATCAATTTGGATCTGATATCCTTGGAAATCTCAACCGTAGTCTGGAAATCAGTGAAGCCAATGTTGTAGACTTGCGTTATGGCCTATGCTTGGATCTCCTGATAGGCAAACGCGGTCACTGGCGTCTCCTGCGGTCTATTCCCGACGCGCTAGAAAATCACCTGGAGGAAGGAGAGTTTCAAAGCTATCTCCGTATTGCAGACACTGTGTTACGATGCGATGATAAGCTCCAAGTTCTCCATGATGCGATCACGGGCAATTGCAGACTTCCACCGGTCATGTGGGGTTATCTCCTAGAGATGGGACCTGGTGCTATTGCGGCTGCGGATATATTCAGTATGGGTGACACGGGGTTGGTACGCTTTGACAGTGAAAAACTAGGATCGTGGAGGTTTTATTGTCTGTTTGGTCACTTGAACGCCGAAACTTATGAAACATGCTACAACCTCCTTCTCACCATTTATCGTAACCTCACTTCCCATGATCGGCCCGACATTGGGAAAGAGCGAAAACAGGAGTCCTTGCGACATATGTTTGAGAGCTTTTATGACTGTCTTCTATTCGCTGGTTGCCTTCCCCAACCAGGGGATGGCCTCCGTTTAGCGTATGCCCTCCGCTTCTTCAGAGAGATTTGCTGCATGGACTCGTTCTGGTGCGAGCCTATGACAGATAGAGCCAGAAAAAATGCAATCTGGTCTTTGAAGGAAATAATGCCCCTGCGACTTGCAGAAATTCAGCTGGATAACTTTCCTTTTACGGACGGCCACGACCTCTCTCTCATATATCAATGGTACTCGCGAGATCTCGACTCGAACCTCTCACGTGCCACACCTCCCCTTTACGTGCTGCTGCTCGTGTCTCAGAACCGACACCATCTATCCACGATTCTCTTGAATGACACGAATGCTGTCTCTAACTTCTCAAAATGTGTTCAGAACCTGGGGAATTGTTATATCGATTATAGGGAGGAACAAATGATATATCGAAACTTAATGGACCTCCTCAAATCCGTGGATCCGAACAAGAATCCCAGGCTGTTCACCGTTCTTTACGACCGCTCCGTGCTTTTACAACTATGGTCATTCCTCGTGCTCTACGGCCTCGATACAAAAAAATATTTCCTGCTTCTGAATTCGAAGATTGCGAGGGACAAGTTGGAAGAGCTATATGCCGCTATGAATGAACTGGCTCAATCTGCCTACGCAAATTTACCTATTGTATTTCAACAAGAGGGTGACTGGGCTCGTCTTAGATTAGTGACATCTGTGCGTGTGTTTGGACAACTTATAGGTGTGTCCCACATACAACCTGCGGCCACTTCCGATCAATTTGTGCCTGGGAATGCAACGTCAATCAATGACCACGATAACGAAGAACGTGCACAGGTGGGGGGTGGTGGTGGTTTAGCGGTACCATCACTGGGGGGCGTCTCTGATTATGTCAGGGGTGTTCTTCATTCGGACGTGAGTTCGAATACTCTCACACACGCCAAATAATAGGCCTCTGTTACCCGCAGGGGGGAGTTTTAGTGGGTATTGAGCAATTGAGTCCCACACTACCTATCTAGGTGTGCGTAAATGCATTTCTCCTCCTCGTCAGGTGTGTTCTATGTGCTGGACCAGGTCCAAACACCATAGTCACGTATACCTCCATAAAAAAAAAAAAAAAAAAAAAAAAAGAACGTGCACAGGTGCCTGGTCCGGATGAGGTACTTCATTTACTACAGAGTTCATCATCCTTGAGAGACCCCTTACTGAGATACTTGTATAGCGTGGAACTTTTAACGTTACGGGCAATTGGATGAAAAAAGTGTTCGATTCCATTCGGTTAAAGATACCCCGTCAAATTAGTGATCAGTCGACTGCTAGTGCGATCCCGCTTGGTGAAATTGGCCCTACCTCAAGAGCATAGTAAAATAAGTCTAGATAACAACGTTTTTTTAAATACACTATATTTGTACTTGAAAATGTGCTTAGTGGTAAACGTTACGTGCCAATAGAATTATGTATTTTGTCAACCGCTCCTGGTTGGAAAAAGCGACAAAGAAAAAAGTAAAATTCACCCACTACGCCACAGGGCAGCCAACATTCTCGACCACACTCGTACGTAGTATGACTCGTTGGGAAAACTCGCAGCCTATTCACAAGGTCAACCAATTAAGAGAGCGATGATTGGAATTTCAACTGTTCTCCTTTTTATTTCTCGTGATAAATTTCTCTCTCTCTCGAAGACACAGCCCGATGATCCAAAACCTATTAAAATACATGAAGACCGAGAGCGCTGGAAGCTTTTCCAGGGAACGGCCCAGGAATAGAGCAACTAAGTTAGAATGTGAGATTGGAAAACTACGTAACAACACCAAATCTCCTTGTTTCGCTAATTTTCAAATGTGTTTCGTCCAGGGTCTGACTTTAAGTTATTATCGATTCAGTTTCGGACTGTGAGAATAAAAATAAAATCTAAGTTTGTCACGATCAGCGAGACAATACCATGCTTCTAGTCCAAATCAGCTTATTCTGTCTTCTGGGGTATAGTTTTTAAGTTGTGTTATATAAATTGTGCGTACATGATGTGAGGAATTTTACGCGTGTGTCAGCTCTGTCGAACTGTTGAAACAAATTTTGTTAGGAAATCGCAAATATTTCTCGTAAATGTACTTCTGGGAAAGAAAGCATCGTCGGATGCTCATCATTCATTGAAATTTAGTACTGCACACTGGGAACTCGATACCGGTCGGCGATCTCGGATTTATCTCTGAAGATTGGTTGGAATGCGTATACCGAAGGATTTTTTTTATTCCAAGTCTTTCAACGGACAACCATCATACTTTTCTATCCCTGGGGCGAACAACCATAATCCCTTTTTCGCTCGAAACGATTTCTATATCCTTGCATCTCTCAATAAATAAGCTTATCCCGCGAGTTTCCAAAATCTTAGCTCGAGTCTTTGTGACCACGGGAAGAACAGCATCAGCAACTGAATCTGTGAATATACCAGGATTTGTTAGTATCAGTTTTTTGAGTTCCAAACCTGTTGGCAGCGAATTCAGAGCCTGAATGACATTAGCTTCGCACTGACAACGAACCGAAAGTTTAATACTAAAGTATCAAGGCAAGGAAATGATCTGGGTATGTCAATGATCCAAGGAACATCCCAGGCGTAAGAGCCTAATTCTAGGTGTGTGATTTTGGCCATAGAGCGTACAAAGTCCTGAATCGGAGTCAAATAATCAAATACAGGTCGCCCTCAAGGTATGATGCCTTCTATTTGATGTGGGGAATCAGGCTGCCAAATACGATTGGGTGTCGAGGACATTTTGAAGAGTCCGTTCTCAAAGTCAACGACGATATACAAGGAACTAGTTTGAAAAACAAGATAATCCGCCGGATGGGATTGCCTCGAAAATGTTGAAAGACATAGGTGCGGTTGTAGAAGTCATAAGTGACGGCGATTGGTGAGGTTTTTGTAAAAGTGTATAGAACCTATAACGCAGACGGAGCTCGGATAGCAACCGTGGCGTCGAAATTCGGATGCGGGACGAGAGTTCTCGAATATAACGATAGCCTAATTTTTTGTATGATGTCATTACAAGTCGTCTGAGGTAAGGAAAGTCCAATCTTGAGATTGATTTTGTTATACCCCTCGAATAATATCTCCCTCAGTGACACCATCAAAATCTACAGTACAGCACTTCAGATCACATACAAGAGGACTGCGGCGAAGGAAGCTCAAGAGATTGGAAAGAGCAGGCGGATTCGGTGGAAATGCAAGTTTGAAATATGTCAATTTAGGTAGTGGAAGATCGAACAATGACGCTGGTAGATTTATTGCATGAAGCCGGAGCACTTGAGGATAGGTAACAACAACTAGGAGTAATATATGTATATTACGACGAGACAGAATGCACTAAGAGGTTCAAGGCGAAGCCTTGAACGTCAGAAATATACTACTGAATAAATAAGGAAAAAATAGCGCACCTAAGAGGTTCAAGGCGAAGCCTTGAACTCTTAGCGAGCGCGTGACTAAGCTAAAAACTGTCTACGCAAGCGCCCACACTTAGTGTCGCTGACTCTACATTCGACACTCCCACTCAGCGCACTAAGTCGCTGCTCCCACTCCCAATTCGCTCCGGAACCTTTCGAACGTGTCGCGCGGCAGTTGTTTAGTGAATATGTCGGCCAACATGTGCTTCGTCGACGCGAATCGGGTCTCAATCTCCCCCATTTCCACCTGCTCCCTGATGAAATGGTAACGGATGTCAATGTGCTTCGCTCGACTGTGTGCAATCGGATTTCGCGCCAGCGCAATGCACCCTTGGTTGTCGATGTGTAGGATGGTTGCCTCTAGTTGAGGGTACCCGAAGTCGACTAAGAGGGTTCGCAACTAGATTGCCTCTTTGGTTGCTGTTGACGCGGCCATAAATTCGGCTTCTACAGTCGACAACGCTACCGTTGGTTGTTTTTTGGACGACCAGCAGACAGTTCCGCTCGCGACATCAAAGATAAATCCCCCAACCGAGCGTCGATTATCCGGATCTTGAGCCCAGTCTGAGTCGCTCCAACCTACAACATCGACTACACGTTTGGCATCCGTTCCAAAGGTTAGTCTAAATTCAGCGGTCCCTTTCAGATACCTTAGAATTCGTTTTGCAGCTTCTAGGTGCTCTTTTCCAGGGTTGCCGCCAAACTGGGAAATCAGACCGACCGCAAACTGGATGTCGGGTCGAGTTTGCGTTGCGAATAGTAGCGATCCGACCAATTCAAGATACTTTACGCCGTTGGCGTAATTGAGGTAAGCCTTGCGCTCTTCTTCTGATGACGGGCATTGAGCTTGAGATAGATTATGCTTTACCGGTAGTGGCGTGCTGACCGGGTTACAATTGGTCATGCCAAAACGGTCGAGTATCTTGCGAATGTAGGCCGTCTGATTTAGCGAGACGGTGCGTTTTTCTCTGTCTCTTTCGACTTGGATTCCTAAAATATATTTTAGCTCTCCCATGTCCGTAACATCAAGGTGCGCGCGCAAGTTCGCCTTGAATTGTTCGATCGTCAACACGGATTTCCCGGCAACAGCCATATCGTCAACGTAGACAAGGACCATTAAATCGACGCCATCCTTCCCCTTTTCCTTCAAAATGTACAAGCAATCATCAGCGGTGCTCTTTTGGAAACCAAGCTCTTGGAGAATTCCATCAAGCTTCTGCTTCCATTGTCGTCCGGCTTGCTTTAAGCCATACAACGCCTTTTTGAGCCGCCATGACCAGCCTTCTTTTCCTCCCTCCTTCACACCCTCAGGTACGTTCATATAAATTTCCTTGTCCAATTCACCTTGAAGATAGGCGCTGACAACATCCACTTGATGCAGCTCCAAATCTTCATGCGCTACAATTGACAATAAGACGCGAAGGGTCGTGAACTTTGCGACGGAAGAAAATGTTTCCGAAAAATCGACGCCTGGCACTTGTGAGAAGCCCTTGGCAACAATTCTCGCCTTGCGTTTCGTCACATCGCCATCGCCGTTTCTCTTGGTTTTAAAGACTATGCGACTGCCTACAGCCTTTCGTCCTTCCGGGATCTTTTTAACCCACTCAAAAGTTCCCGTTGCCTGCAACATCTTGTACTCCACCTCGATCGCCTTCTCCCACTGCTTCGACTCAAGTGACAGGGTCGCTTCTCGGTAAGTTTCAGGGTCACCCTCAACTGTAAGATAGGTATGATGTTGATCAGGTGTTTCTTCAGACGCTACATCAACTTCTTTCTCAGTTGTGGCCACACCTGGTGGTTGTCAGGGTACACTACCGCGTCCCCTCATTTTTCCTTATTTATTATCATCGGTATATATCTATTTCTATCTTATTTATATTTCCCGTGCATTACCTCTACCATCCGTTTATTCTCTCCGTCCATATTTCACCTTCTCTACTCGCGCGCGTTGTGCGCTCGTACACGGCGTGATGCCCGTGACATCACGTCGCTTAGGCTCGGCTTGGGCGCCTGGCACTTAGCTGTGTCAGGGCCGCACGCCATGTCGTCGTTTTATGTATATAGTAGCTGTACCTAGAGTGAGGGTCCCTAAGCTTGTTCTCTTAGGATCCCCTCCCTCTAGGTGAGTAGTTAGTTTCCCTTCCAATATATTCTCTTAGGATCCCCTCCCTCTAGTCTGAGCTGAGTAGCCCTAACACCCTCGACGAAACCGAATCCACCGATCCAGATATGCCAGATCTGGTTAAGGCTCTCAACGGGTTGGATCCGCGGGTACGGGTACCCGTACCCGCGGGTCAGTGTCAAAAATTTGGGTATCCTCGACCTGACCCGGGTTTTGACCCGCGGTGTAACGATCCGATGAATATAGCTTAGTGTATGCCGGCTATAAGTGATCGGAATAACTACGAGATATTTGATTATAGAGGTCGTTAGTCTACCGTGGAGCGGGTCCTGGTGCTGATTTCGGGTAATGAGAGAACGAGTAGATGGGGAATGGGGATGTAGGGATGTATGCGCTGATATCGAAACCAACACAGACAAAACACCAACAACAACTGCAACGACTAGGAGAGATCGTATGCAAATGTGCAAGTGATATAATGAACAGGCGTCAGCAAAAGACTTGAGTTGCGACTTAGTACGGAGGATCTACAATCAATGATGACAGTTATCCTTCTGCGAGTTAGTGAAGCGACAATAAAATTGAAATGAAAATCGCTAGTTTATACTCCGAGACCTCACTCAGAGTTAATCCAAAGATAAAGATGTGAGCGTAGAATTAGACTAGAGACGAAACTTGACTTGAACTTGAACTGAGCTTGACTTAAACTGAACTGGACTTAAACTGTGAGACAACTCGTCCGGTAGAATTGCTGCTGATACAAGTATTTACATGCAGTATTTATACCTTTCAGAGTACATAGCATTGGTGAGACGATCACTCATCGTTCACCGGGATAACAAACAGGAAGAAACAAAAGAACAAAAAGAAATATGGAAGATAGGGGAATCACGAGAGAATGATGGGGATACAATTACAACAAAAAGGAGTCATAAACATAGATAGGAGAAAATGATGAAGCCAAAACAAAAGAACAAAAGAAAACAAAAAGAGATCAAATAGGAAGAACAAAACCGGCTTGAGACACAGCCCTTGCCTGACTCAACACCTGGCACTTCCCGCGCTGCCTCTATCCTGTACCATACCATACCATCTTATTCTTCTTACTGATCTGGCTCTGGCTGCTGAGATCGGCTTCTTCGTGGCAGTGGAAGAATGATGTGAGGGGTAGGTAACGATGGTCGCCTCAGATCTTCGAACAGATCATTTTCCACTTCTTGATATGAGGGAGGAGGGTGAGTAAGATCATCTGAAAAGTCTGGGGGAGGTGGCATGACGGATAGGGGGGCATCGACAAATAGAAACTGTACGTATCCATAAAACCAATTGCGGAAAACTAATCTCCATATAAGTACTCCATCCCTTTGAGCTCTCAGGAACCCGACAAACTCATACGATTCGTGCATGACATTGATGTCCGTTCGTTCGTATAGAGTTAGTGCTCGCGGGTATTCTAGTTCTAAATCATCGTAAGGAAGGGTTATTTCCAAAGATGGGGGAGGTGTAGCGGGGAGTACTGTATTAGCGTCGATATTGATTTCAGAGGTGAAGGTGTTGTAGACACGGATTATGGTAAGGAAGTCGGGATTAGGGCCGGTTCTGAGAGAAGAACGGAACGAAAAAGAGAAAAATGGGAGTTGTAAATAGGGGATAGAGTTTTGTGAGTTTTCATGGTTGTACAACATAGTGGGATAACAGGATGAAAAGAAGCGCTAAGGGAACTGTTCAAGAAAGAAGAAGGAAAATAAGTGGATCTGATTGTTTTTGCCTCGTATGTTATCTTTATTGTTCTAGGTTCGTCCAAAAATGTTGGAACAAGCTCGTCGGATCTTTCGGAAGGATCGTTTGGTGGGAGAAGAGGGACTGGGAAGGTTATGGGAGGACTGCGTTGGAGAAGTGTCGAATGATAAAGGGGAGAATCGTGATGGTGGGGTGTCTTCTGGGATAGGATTCGTGGGTCTGGAAGGGCTAAGTTTTTGTGTACTCATGCCCTTCATGATTACCCATCGACTTGGCACGTCCAGTACTAAAAACGTGAACTTGAATCCTTCTTGAGTTGCTAACCATATTCGATACAAGTCTCGTTTTGCTGATTCTGGTGTCAAATATATGTTAACAACTGTAAACCAGTTTAATTGCTCCTCGATATAAACTTTCTCTCCAAACATGATCCCGGGGTGAACCAGATCCGAACTTCTGCACTGACGGATAACGATAGGTGAAGGTTCCTTCGGTAAGTGCGTGTCCTGATCGAGGTCGAGGCTTGCATATTTGGAACTATAGATATACAAAGTCGTAAAAAGATCCAAATCGTATGTCCTGGGACTGGAAGGCGAATAGCGAAAAGGAGACATAGATTCATTATCAGAAAGAATTGGTGATTCGGTGGAGGAATTTGGAATTGGTAAAGAGACTGAGGATGAGTAATGGAACGAAAACGTAGTCATTTTATTGTTTTGAATTTTTGAGGCTGTGATGTTGGCGATAGGGGATTTCTGGATGATTAGAACTCCGCTTTGAACAAAAAAAGAACCTTCCCCAATTAGGAAGATTTTGGTGCGCGACAGCGGGTCACGTGACAACCTGCGGGTAGGCAGGTCAACCTGTGACAACAGGTAATCTGCAGGTACCTGTGTGTTACCTGCAGGTAATGTCACGTGTGACTAGATGTTACTAGATTAAGTTATTAAGCGAGATGGGCGCCTATTTAAGCGCCCAACTTATCTTGTAGAGAATTAAAAAATATTGTTGACATATTTTTTTATTTCCATTTTAAGTAAGATTTGAGCTCTCTAGAGCCAAAATAAAAAAAAAATCATGACAAACACCACTCAAAAATCACCCACTTGTCACTATGTCTTATAGGGCGGGTTAGCATGGGTACCCGTGGTTTCGAAAATGGCTACCTGTACCCGACCCAGGTCAATTAGGCGCCGGGTACCTGCGGGTTAAACCTGTGCGACCTCTAACCCGTTGAGAGCCTTAGATCTGGTGAATGTAGAAGACGAGTTTCACCCAGAGGAGGGTGATCGATTATTCGCGGTTTCCCTTAATTCAGAACCCCTGGACAGTTGCCGTATTAGTGCCACTGAGACTATCTCCCAGCGATTGGCTTAGGCACATGCGAATAACACCAGAGATGCGCTCAAATCGGGATTTCGAGAAATCGTCCCTGAAATGTTCCACGATTTCGAAGACGTCTTCGCAAAAGAATCTTTCGACTCCTTACCACCTCCAAAGAAGTGGGATCATGCAATAGAGCTCTTACCCGATTCAGATCCCAAGTTTTGCAAGGTGTACCCTCTGTCGCCCAACGAGCAGAAAGAACTCGATGCGTTTTTGGAAGAGAATCTTCGTTCGGGTCGAATCCGTCCCTCGAAATCACCCATGGCTTCCCCGGTCTTCTTTATTAAGAAGAAAGATGGCTCCCTGCGGCTCATTCAGGACTATCGGGCTCTCAATGTGATGACCATCAAAAATCGATACCCGCTGCCCCTAATTCCTGAACTCGTCAACAAATTGAGAGGCGCGAAGTACTTCACGAAGCTCGATGTTAGATGGGGATACAACAACGTTCACATCAAAGAAGGCGACGAGTGGAAAGCAGCATTTCGCACAAATCGAGGACTGTTTGAACCCTTGGTCATGTTCTTTGGTTTGACTAACAGTCCAGCGACTTTCCAGACGATGATGAACGAGATCTTCGAGGACATGATCACAGAAGGGGTCGTGGCTGTTTATATCGATGATATCCTGATCTATACGAGAACGAAAGAAGAACACGATCGCATCACATGTCGTGTCTTAGAACGTCTAAGGGAGCATAAACTCTATCTCAAAGCCGAGAAATGTGAATTCTGTCGTACTAAGATCGAGTATTTAGGTCTGGTCATCTCCGAGAACACTGTCGAAATGGATCCTGCGAAGGTGTCGGGTGTCAGAGATTGGCCAATCCCGAAGAACGTTACCGAGGTTCAGTCGTTTCTGGGTTTTGCGAACTTCTATCGCCGATTTATTAAGGATTTCTCGCTCATCGCCGTCCCCTTATTTGGTCTCACTAAGAAAGAAGTCCCGTTCATCTGGTCCGACAATTGTCAACAAGTGTCATGATCCGAAATCATGACTTCGATTCCGATACGTTTCCGACGAACTATTTACGACCGAACCTCTTCGACGAACCGAACTCGAACTACACTCGAACTGATCGAGTCTAGATTAGCGTCTAGACTAACGATCTATTCTAGAACGACTTATATAAGAGGTTCTCATGACGTCGTATTATTTCCCTTTGTTTAATCTTTAGTTAGCGAAAACTCATGTTTTCCATGAGTTCGATTATGTAAGCAAGAAATACCTTCCTAACTTGTATTTCTTTGTCTTCGACCCTGACTCTAGAATATGTATATAAACCCATGTAAAATACATAGTTAGAGTCGTCTTGAAATCGAACTTTGGTTCGTTTCAATATATTCTCTCTATCTGATTCTTGCTCGACGACTTCTTCGAAGTCGTCTCGAACTTCTTCTTCGATCTCGAACTTCATCGTCTGCGCCGACGAAGTTATTGTCATCGTGGTCGGACATCATTGTCGTGAGTACTTGTCGTTACCGAATCAAATCGAGGAACAACTCAGACCTTCCGGAGCGGGCGCAATGTCAGGGTATGCTACCGCGTCCCCTCTTTTTTCCTTATTTATTATCCTCGGTATATGTTCATTTCCATTCCATTTACATTTCCCGTACATTAAGTCCACCTTCCGTTTGCTCCCTCCGTCTCTATTTTACATTCTCTACTCGCGCGCGTTGCGCGCTCATACCCGGCGTGATGCCCGTGACATCACGTCGCTTAGGCTCGGCTTGGGCGCCTGGCACTTAGCTGTGTCAGGGCCGCACGCCGCGTCGTCGTTTTATGTATATAGTAGCTGTACCTAGAGTGAGGGTCCCTAAGCTTGTTCTCTTAGGATCCCCTCCCTCTAGGTGAGTAGTATAGTTATCGTCCAATATAGTACTTAGGATCCCCTCCCTCTAGTGTGAGCTGAGTAGCCCTAACACGCAACACATACGTTGAAGCCAAGTTCCTCATCGATCTTGAACTCGTTCTCGAACCCCTCGAACTCATCCGAAGACTCGGACCTTGACAACAAGCTTTCGATTCTCTGAAATCAGCGATGACCTCTGCACCGGTTCTTGCGATTCCCGATCCATCGAAACCTTACCGGGTAGAAGCTGACAGTTCTGATTTCGCGACAGGTGCCGTCTTGTCTCAACCTTCTCTCGAAGACAACAAATGGCACCCAGTGGCCTTCTTCTCGAAGGCTTTGAGCCCGGTGGAGCGAAATTACGAAATCCACGATAAAGAGATGTTAGCTATCATTCAAGCATTAGAAGAGTGGCGACATTTCTTGGAAGGTGCGACTCATCCAATTGACATTCGCACAGATCACAAAAACCTAGAGTACTTCATGACGGCTCGTAATCTAAATCGCAGGCAAGCTCGTTGGTCGGTTTATCTCGCGCGTTTTAATTTCACCTTGCGGCATATACCTGGTAAATCGATGGGTAAGCCTGACGGTCTCTTGTGTCGTGCTGATCATGGTTCGGGAAAGTTCGACAATCAGGGTATCACCCTAATCCGTCCCGAAATGTTTGCGATCAATGCCATGCAAACATTCCGCCTTAGAGGGGAGGAGGACAAGTTCCTAGGCCAGATACGGAAAGCGAACAGAGAAGGCAAACGAGAAGACAGCGTTTCGAAAGCTGTCGAATCCCTTAAGGCAATAGGCGGGAAATCGGTTCACACTAGTGAGTGGGCTGAAGATCAAGACGTCATCTACTATCGAGGGAAGATTTATGTTCCTGAAGTGGACGATCTGTGACGGGAAATCCTCCAACGACACCACAACACCAAACTCGCTGGTCACCCAGGTCGATTTAAAACATTAGAACTGGTGTAAGGGTATGATCGTTCAGTAGTTAGCTTAAGGATCAGACGGAGTATAACCCAGTAGCCCAATCTATAATAGTGCAAGGAACTACTCTTACGCGCACAGGTGTATATATATACATGAGTACATTATCTCTACCAATAACGGTCAGGTGCTATATCTACCAATAGGGAAGGAGGTAGTCGATGGCGAATAGGAAAACATGAGAAAGAGGAAGATGGTGGCAGAATGGAAGCGTACGGAGAAACGGTAAAAGTACGGGAGAATACGGGAGGATAATACGGACCAGCATACCGGGTACCGTATGATGGATATGATAACGCGTAGGTCAGCATATACGTCTATACTATACGCACAGTATACTAGATTAGTCCTAATGGTCCTAGCATGTACCCTGACAACTGGTGTCTCGAACCTTTTGGTGGCCTGGGATCTCTCGATATGTACAGCGGTATGTAGAGGCCTGCGACATTTGTATGCGTACGAAACCTTCTCGACATGCTCCGTATGGTGAATTGCAACCTACCGAAACTCCCAATCGACCTTGGCAATTCATATCAGTCGATTTCATTGTCGAACTCCCAGAATCGAATGGTTATGATGCAATTCTCTCTGTAGTAGATTCGCTGACAAAATGGGTTCACTTTGTCCCAACGTTTACTACTGTTGATGCTTCTGGCCTTGCATCTCTCTACCTCCAACACATCTGGAAGCTGCATGGGTTACCCAAGAAGATCATATCGGATCGTGTAAGGTTACCGAGCGTAGTGTAGTTCTTAGGTTTAACAATAGAAAATATTGTTGAATGATTTTGAATAATGTCCGATGTCCGAATACGAAGGTCTAGTTGCTGAAGATCGAGAGATTCGAGAATGCGTATGGAAGGTGAAAGACGTGATAAGATTATCCGAATCTTATCACAGATGCCGTCGAGTCGACGAGTTTTAGCTGGATTAGAGAAGAGAAGAGCCGATAACCGATAAAGCAAGTACAATGTATTCTGTGAGAGAGATGTCTAACTAAGTACAAGATTCCGCTCTTTTATAACAGAGGCGGATTAACTATTCTACGAAAAGGAGGGAGAAAGGAGAAAAAGGGAAAAAAGGGGAAAGGGGAAAAGGAGCAAGGAGGCAATGACCCGCGAACACAAACAATAGTAATCTACAGACAAACAGGATGCGAAATGTTAAGCAAAGGTCCACAACAAAAGGAGAAAAGAAAGAAAAATGGTCCGGTCCGTGTGTTAGTCATATTTTTGATGAAAAAGGATGGCCGCCGGTCTCCTGCAAGTGCCGGTTACCTAACAGATCGTGGGCCTCAATTTTCGTCTCATTTTACCCAAGAACTCTCTCGATTGCTCGGTATTCGGCTCGTGCGCTCCACTGCGTATCACCCCCAAACTGATGGTCAGACAGAACGAGCGAATGCCGAGGTCGAGCAATATCTTCATATCTTTACCTCTGAACGTCAGGACGATTGGGATTGACTACTGCCAATGGCCAAATTCGCATATAACAATCACGTTCACTCGGCTACTCAAGCTACGCCTTTTGAACTCGACACTGGTCACCATCCTCGAATGGGTTTCGAACCGCGATCAGCAGAATTGAAAATCGAATCGGTTAACAATTTCAAGGACCGGATGTCTCAGTCTTGGGAGGAAGCTCGTGCTGCGATTCTAAAGGCTAAGGACGACATGGCTAAGTACTATGATCGTAAACATTTGCCGGCACCTGACTACAAATCTGGAGACAAGGTTTATCTAGATGCTAGTGATATCAAAACCACTTGCCCATCTGTCAAATTATCACATCGTTTCCTGGGTCCTTTTCCCATTGCAACCAAGATCGGGACCCGCTCGTATCGACTCGTTCTACTGAAATCGATGTCTCGAATTCATCCTGTATTTCACGTTAGTAAGTTGAAACCCTCGGTACTGGATAGCATACCAGGTCGTCGTTCGAAACCTCCCCCACCCCCAGAGATTCACGATGATGGTGAATATTACGTGGTTGAAGAAATACTGGATAGTCGCATTTTCCGCCGTCGACTGGAGTTCAAGGTTCGCTGGGAGGGCTATGGTCCAGAGCACGACCAGTGGGTTCCCGAGAAGGATGTCGCGGCACACGATCTCATACAAGATTTCTATCGATCTCATCCGAATGCACCCAGAACAATCGGTGATCTTATTTTCCTGCCTCGTCCTAACAGTTGACTTTCAGGCGTCGGGTCGCCGCCTTGTTGAAGGGGGGGGTGGTGTTACGGTACGCTAGCGCCTTGCTCGATTATTCGATCTTTTTGATTTCTTTCGATTTCATTTCGCACTTCGATTTCCTTCATTTCCCGTATTTCGCCGTTTCCACTATTTTCATTGTTTTCTCGATTTCTTGATTTCTTTGATCTGCTCCGATTTCTGTTTGTATCTCCTCGGATCCCATGGGGATCAGTCGGGTGCCTCGGACTCTGTACTTATATGTGTCTTCCCTAGAGGGGGATACCTAAGCTTGTTCTCTTAGGTTTTCCCTCCTCTAGGTGAGTAGTTAGTCGATGCCCTCAATAGATCTTAGGTTTTCCCTCCTCTAGGTGTGTGCCCTGAGTCGCCCTAACAGTAGAACAAGCTTCTACATTCGGACCGGTCGTTTCTATCGTTGTTTTCTTTCGGAAACTCTTCGTCAGCAGTGTCTCAGACGTTCCTGACACTTTTCGCCCATAAAACGACCCCTCCGTCCTTCGTTCTTCGATTCCTTTCGTCATGGAGCAAGATGAGAGTGACCCTATTGTTCGCCTCACTGCAATTGAACAAAGAATGGAAGAGCTTGTAACTCATCTCAACCGACTTCTTCCCCCCCAGGCTTCTACTGCCGATCCCGCCAATCCGAACACCCCTAATCCTGGAGCCTCGGTTCCAAATCCCCAAAACGAGGCGAGATCGTCTCGAAACACTCGCCCTGCGGTACCTCTCGCCTATGATGGAGATCGCAAAAACGGCCGTACCTTCTGGAACTCAGTCGAACTCTACATGAGCGTGTGCGGTGGCGACTTCCCGAATCTCAGTACCAAAATCATTTGGGTACTTTCTTACATGAATAGTGGACGTGCTGGTGCCTTTGCTGAACTTGTTCAGGCTCAGTACAATCGAGGATTGACTCCTTATGAGACTTGGGAAGACTTTCGACAAAAGTTTTGCTCTGAATTCTTCCCGGTAACCGAAGCCAAAGATTCGTTGAACCTCCTTCTTTCGGGACGTTATGCTCAAGGAGGTCGAAACGTAGACGATTACACTGACGCCTTTCGCATTATCGTGGATCGCGCAGGTTTCACTGTTCATGACGGGCTTGCGCTAACCACCTATTATCGACAGGGCCTAGATTGGGAAATCGCTAGCAAAGTGGGGATGATGCAGAATCAACCCGATTATAGCGATTACGAAGGATGGGTTCAGGCTGCTCGTCTTTTCGATCAAGCTCGCCATACCAATGATGCTTTCAACGCCACCCAACGTCGAGTCGTTCCCGGTAATTCAATTTCAACTCCTCTTACGTCGATTCCAATCTCTCGAGCTCGACCCAGCCCATTCCCAGTCTATCAACGTGCGGCGGGGCCCCCTATTTACCCCCCACCTCCTTTTCCTCCACCTCGCGCACCGATTCCTACCACCATGTCTCACCCAGTACGACCACCGATTTCTGCTCCTGCTAATGTTGCACCTCCAACCCGAAATGATGCCATGGAGGTCGACGCCACTTGCCGTCGTATGCAGACAGAGACAACGAGGTGTTTTCGATGTGGCCAACTGGGCCATCTGGTCAAGGATTGCCCACGTGCATTCGATGTTCGATTTATGCAGACCGATGAAATTGACGAGGTTCTCGAGCAGCGATTTGCTCAACAAGACGTACTGGAAACGCAGAACCATGCGGAAGTTGCTGCAGAGGAGAACGAGATCACGATCACTGCGAACAGAGAGGATTTTCAGAACGGCAGCGAGTAAGGGATGCGCTGTTAGGGCTACTCAGCTCACACTAGAGGGAGGGGATCCTAAGTAAATATATTGAGGGAGGAACTAACTACTCACCTAGAGGGAGGGGATCCTAAGAGAACAAGCTTAGGGACCCTCACTCTAGGTACAGCTACTATATACATAAAACGACGACGCGGCGTGCGGCCCTGACACAGCTAAGTGCCAGGCGCCCAAGCCGAGCCTAAGCGACATGACGTCACGGGCATCATGCCGGGTATGAGCACGCAACGCGCGCGAATAGAGAATGTGAAATAGAGACGGAGGGAGCAAACGGAAGGTGGACTTAATGTACGGGAAATGTAAATGAAATGGAAATGAACATATACCGATGATAATAAATAAGGAAAAATGAGGGGACGCGGTAGCGTACCCTGACACCCGCCCTCACTGCCGACGTCAAATAGATTTGATGTATTGTACATAGACGACAAGTGCAATGAGACTTCTGATTCGAATTCTATTGATTCTGATGCATCTATTCCTCCCTCAAATCCTCCGATCCCTGTTCCTCGTCGCCTTTCGATTGGAAAACGCAAGCGGATTCTGTAACATTTCGTTACTTTTTATAGTGTACCGCGTACGGTACACAAATTTTATCACGCTGTAGTTTCACACCACGAATAACAGACCAAGGGTGCTGTATTTTTTATGGTGTAAAACAAAATGCGCGTGCTGAATCAGCACGCGCGTAGCTACTACTAATGTATAGTTATTACATAATGGCTCGCCGCGATGCGGCGAGCCAGAGGCATTAAGCGCCTCTGTTATTAGAGTAAGTAATAGTAACTACTGCAGAGGGTGACGCCCTCTGCATATGCCTAAGTGGCATATACTCAATCCACCGCATGCGGTGGATCCGTTACAGATTCCACGCGAATATCGTCTGAATGCCACTGCCGGTACTCAAAAACTCGAAATCGATGTAGAACTCCAGAGCACCGACACTGGCGATCTTATTCACTCAAAAGCGATGCTTGACACTGGTGCCAGTGGGATGTTCCTTGACCAAGACTTTGTCGAGAAAAATCGGCTCCCGAAGATTCGTTTACCGAAGCCGATTCCCGTTTTCAACGTTGATGGTACCCCCAATCAAGCAGGAAACATCACACACGTGGTGGACCTGGTGATGCGATATCAGACGCATTCCGAACGTGTCATGTTTGCCGTCACACTGGAGATATTGTAGGGTTTGACCAAAAAAAGGATCCTAAAAAAATTATAGTTCGAGGTATAGGCATATGACAATTCACTAACTTGTAATATAATATTATAACTAATACTCAGATCAAGGGATTCTGACTTGAAAAATTGTCAGTATGTTGCTATTTTTATCTTAGTTAAATTATGTAGGAATCTTTACTTATATAACACTATCAATAACTTTTTCTTTTCAATCAAACAGTATACAAAGTAAAACATATATTATTATTAACTATAGCTGAAAATTATATAATGAAGTTAATATAATTACTTATCAATACAATTTTTCATCATAATTTTGAGGGAGTGAGAAATATTGAGTTTCTGTGTAATTAAAACTTGGGGTCACAATATGTGACATTAGAGTTTTCTCAAGATTTTCCAGAAATCCATGTATTATTAAGGTTTTGCCAGGACAACTCTGATATTACACAATGTAATCTCATGCTTAAAATTAAGGTTTTTCCATGCATGGAAATTATAATAGAAATATATTTTCACAATAAATATAAAAAAGATTTTTAGAACATTCTTCAATATAGATGATGATCATATAAGTTTCATTCTATTCATTATTTTACTGAATGGATAACATTAATCGTAGGCTTATATGATAAAGAATTATTACATAATTTGGTTAAGATAATTATAACAGTATACTGATAATTTTGCAAGCCAGAATCCCTTAATCTGAGTATTAGTTATAATATGATTTTGCAATTTGGTAAATTGTTAATAGCCTATACCTCGAACCATAATTTTGTTAAGATCCTTTTTTTGGCTAAACCCTACAATGTCTCCAGTGTCACTGCCCTCGGCAAGTACCCAGTGCTGCTTGGATTACCCTGGTTCAAGGCTCATAACCCGGTGATCGACTACTCAACTGGTGAGGTTGAGCTGACCCGGTGTAATCCCGAATGTCGATCTTGTAGACCGCCTCCTGTTGAAAGGAAAGGCCCAAAATAAGGGTGTTCACGATTCCGGATCCAGATTTTACGGATCCAGATCAACGGGTCATGGATCTCTTAAAATTGACACCTGGATCCTTACAGGTTTTTCCTACACGGTTCCAAGTCTTACGGATCCAAGTCACAGGTTTTCATTAAGGATCTGTCCGGATCCAGGTCTGAGGGACGGATCCGGATCCCCGCTGATCCCATTATCGCCTTTTCATGTGGATTAAAGGACTTTATTGGATATTTTGATTGTCTACAGGTTCTCAATCAAAGATTCGACCGGATCTGTGTCTCCGTCGATCCTATCACTCTTTTCGTGTCCGTTTTAATTATATCAATTACATAATTTTCATTGTTCTAAAATTGGGATAAAAAAAAACCAACACGAACGGCGTTATTTTGAAATTTAAATATAGCAGCAGAAGGTACCTGGTAGCAAGACTAATCTACCGAGAACATTAAGAAGCAATGAGTAATAGAGTAATTGTCAGATGTGTCCTTGTGTCCTGTCAAAAATCCGGCTTTGCTGCAATCGTCAAATAAGGTGCACTCCTTCAAGATTCCAACTTCACGAGCCTTGTCGCAATACCGACGTGGACCTCACGAAAGTACCACTACAACATAGCATCACCCAATCATGGCCAAGCCTAAATTACCGAAGAAGAAAAAAGGAATCAGGAGAAAACGCGTAGAACGCCGGCAACGATATTTGAAGTGAGTCATTCGAGTGTTCCTCATTGCCATCATTGAGAAACCATTCCAGTAATCGTGAAGAAAATCTGATTAAACAAAAAGAATGGCGCAAAAACCACAAAACAACTTATGAAGATATGACAAACGTTGATCACGCTCCCCACGCTGATCAGTTGGGTTCTTTGGAACCCAGCCCTGATGCCAGCTCACCCATCCCTGACGCCAGTTCACCCATTGCGAGACGTTCATTACACACTGAGAGTGTTTCACCAAAGAGCCCTGCCGCTGCATCATCAGAACGGAACTCAGAAGATATCCCAAACTCAAGACTGACGTCCTACGAGGTCGATAGTCAAGCGGCCGTGACGTTTGAGCGGAACCTGACTACGCTCCTCCAAATGATGGTATTAGTACCTCGGTTCTCAACGTAATTAGTGCTAATCTTTTGACAGGAGAACAACATAAAAAATAAGAACCTAAGCATGGCAATTAATGATCCACAGGTTTTCCTTCTTGATTCTTGGGCAAGTGACACAAAAGGAACCGTAGTACACAAGAAGAGTTTCAAGAGTTACCAAGATCTCCTAGATCAGCTATTGGCGACGGGTAAGTTCTATTTACGGTAGATATTCAACTACTTTCACTTACAGTGTAGATGCTTATGACGCACTGCGACCGATGTCCGATTCTCTTCCATATAACGCCAACCGGTACCCAAGCCAGTTTGAAGAATTTAACCTCTTGACGTTTCAGAGCCGTTTCATTTTGTCGATCCTCCACATGCTGGGGTGGCATGCGATCTGCGCCTACGAGGAGATATCAGTGCCGGGTTATGGAGTCATGTCAAAAAATAGGGAAAGATTGCTTACAGTGGAGCAAGTTTTTAAGGTGTATGTTCACCTATTGGATGCGTGGTTAGGCAGGCATCCGTTCCAAGGGTTTGAGGATTTTTGCCACTACTTGGCAGGGCTAGCATCTGATGGGTGGCTGACACTTCATGCCCTGGAAAAAGAAGAGAACCGGCCGATCTTTGTTCGAGGAGGCAACGATCATACACCTGGTAAAGGAGGAGGCTTCGTTGACATGTATGTTCAAGAGGCAAAAGGCGCCTTCGGCAAACAATTAGCCGTGTTCGCGAGTATTGGAATATCCCCTTGGGATATGTTATGCGACTGCGATTGATAAACACTCATTTTTATGAACAGAGATTGGTTCAATTCGAATAGTTGAATAGAAAATGAACCCACGGTAGTGTGTTGAGTTTAACATGGTCCGCCAGCCGGCCCGCAGGCTTAGTAGCCGGAAAGTTCGTATATAAATTGGTAAAACGTTTCTTTCTAATTAATTGAATAAAACTGGGCTCACAACGTGTTACTTGTAAATGGAATGAACAGTCAACTTACAACTTCTTTTTCCTTGAAGACTTGATGAATTCTGGGGAGCAGTTAACTAGCATGGTGAACTGCGGAAGTTCGCATATACATAGTATTGGTATCAGAACCTTTCTGATAAGACTGTGTTCATAGTGCATTAGGTTGGAACATAGACGAATAGTTTACTTACGATACTCCTTGCGACTTACTGGAAAAATATTTGAGTTTCGAAAAGCAACTGGCAGGATATTAAAATCACCAACCTAAATCGTTTCAATCAGTCCAGGCTTTCTCCTTGCTTCAATTTGGATGAAATAACAATGTAGTGCAACATATCGTAATGCACTCTATAATTTTACTTAACACAGCATGTCCATTTAAGCACCCCCCCAAAAAAATACTGAGAAGCAACTCACGGCAGACTGGGTTGCGGCCCAGTTACGGATGTAGATCAGGCTGACTAGTGTAATATAATCATAAAGGGGGTGAAATCGACTACGTGATGCTATATATTTGAAGAAAAATAAACGACGCACCTAATATACCAATCCAAATTAAGTAGCAAGACTCACAGGAATTTGGAAGCAAGTTGAAATGATTCTGGGTTGAACAGGTCGCGGGATGTCATGTCATGCTAATTAAGATACAATCGTATTTAACCAGATGATGTTTTTGACTAGACAATTTAGCGTAAAATCTATTTTGAATACTGAATAACAACCAAATAACCAAATTACTGTTGCGTTAATGGGCTTTAATTGTTGGGCCGGTATGATGTGCGACCCGTAGTGAAGTTATATGCATATCCGTGTAGGCCTGTATATACTAGGTGAATTCAACACACTGATCCAACATACCTCAAGCACCAGTGATTAGATATTTTGATGTATTTATTAATACGAATCATTCAGACTGTAACTTGCGTAGGCATTTTATAGTTGTTAGGGCACGATCGTTCAGCGATTAGACTTAAGGATCAGACTGCTACTATAACCCAGTAACCCAGTCTATAATAGCGCAAGGAACTACTCATGCGCGCACAGTTGTATATATACATGATTACGCTATCTCTAACCAATAGCTATCAGGTGCATTATCTACCAATAGGAAGAGTGGTAGTCGAGGACAATACGGATGACATAGAGAAAGAGGGAGATAGGGCAGAATGGAGCGAACGGAGAAACGGGGAGAGTTCGGGAGAATACGCGGGGGATAAGTACGGACCGGTATACCGGTGTCGCGCACCAAAATCTTCCTTATTTGGTAATAGGGATGGTTCTTCCTAAAGCGGACTTCTAAATCTACTCTTCTTGAACAACTCACTTCCAGCTCGTTTGACACCCCAGTTCACCCAAAAATCAACAAACAATAAAATGTTCAATCTTCGACTCTCTTCTTCCATTTCTTTCAAACACCCCTCCCCTTCTTCCAATTCTCGAGAACCGTCCCCAGAAGAAGATGTTTTTCCCCCGGTCTTTCGTTATACTCATGATAGTCCTCGCACTCATGATTTGGATATCGAGACAACTCTATTTACATATTATTCGCCCACTCCTATTCTTGAAATGGATTCCAAGACCTTACTCCCAGTTTATTCGCACAAGGTCCCTCGATCTATCGATAAGTGTAGAAGTTCAGATATCGTACACCCCTTCTTGGCTTTCGGAAAAGAAGTCTACATCGAGAAGGAACTAAGATGGTTCACAGTCACTCATGTTTATTCTACTCCAGAATCGGCCCTACAAGATTCATATCGTGTTTGGTTAACAGCACAAGTCGGATTAGATTACATGATAATGGTCCTGGATGTTCCCAGCCGATGAATCCTATCAGCATGTAATCACCAACCTGCTCTAGGATTTTATCGATCACCCAATCCCATTCCTAAAGAACCACTAAACCCTTCTTTTCATGATTCCTCCCCTCCTCAATCTCCTACTACTTCCGAAATGACCATACGACCTCCCCGATATCAACAAACCCTTCGCACTCTTCGACAAGTCTGTTCTGGCCTCCTGGAACGAACCCGATCAGAATCAGGAGAACAATAGAGAATAAAAGGAATAATACAAGAGAAGTTTCGCACCTATCCATTCACCTAAAAACATCCTTCTTGTTTCGGAGCTTAAATTCTTTTCAACTTTTGTCTTTTTCACCATTATGTCCATCCAACCTATTGGCTATCGCACACTCTCCATCATTCCATTTCCTTTTTATCCCAATTTTAATTCTCCACCTCCATATAGAAGACATGATAACTTTCAGACTATGGTTCGCGAATACCAATTGGAGAGCGACGAAGTAGAAGTGGAAGAAGATAATCCCTGGCCACGATACGCCAATCCAGTGTTCGAGTTTCGGTATTTTTACGACAATCTACAATTACCCGATGAAGTCAAAGTAGACGAAAACATTCATATACCGATTATGCAAGCATCGTATACTCTGATCGGGGCCCTCGTATCACATCGCCCTGGGATTCTCATTTGGCGTCTTATTTTCTATCGACCTGCCTTATTCCACAATTATGTTCTCTTTCTAGACGCTCCCTGGGATGTTTTTGTAGAACCCCCTCCCCACCAGCATACAACTCTCTTGCCAGAATATGAAGAACCCGAAGAACCTGCCCCCGATGCCCCTCGACTACGTACTAATCGAAATCGCATGCGACCTATGCAAATTATACCCAGACCTAGTCAACGAAGAAGGTTAGAATAGTATCTATCGATCAAAACACCATACGATATAACTAAGATCTCCCCCTTGGCCTATGCTGAGCTCCATGCTGATCTGGTGCGCGATCCGAGGATACTAAGCATAGCTTTAGGATTCATGGATGTATCATATTCATGACGAAGACGATCCTATCAATGGATGACTGATCAGTAAGAAGATTAGGATGGTAACGATGCGATTCAGGATAAAGAGGCAGCACGAGAAGAGTCGGGTGCCAGTTCTGACAAAGGCTGTGTCTTAGGCTGGTTTTGTTCCTTTGTTGTTTTTTTCTTTTTGTTCTTTTGTTTGGGTTTCATCATTTCTCCTATTTGATTTGTGATATCATTCTTTTGTTGTACTTGTATTACTCATTCCTCTCTCGCACTCCCCCTATTTCATATTTCTTTTTGTTCCCTGTTAGGGCTACTCAGCTCACACTAGAGGGAGGGGATCCTAAGCAAAATATATTGAGAGAACTATGCTACTCACCTAGAGGGAGGGGATCCTAAGAGAACAAGCTTAGGGACCCTCACTCTAGGGACAGCGACTATATACATGAAAAACGATAACGCGGCGTGCGGCCCTGACACAGCTAAGTGCTAGGCGCCCGAACCGAGCCTAAGCGACATGATGTCACGGGCATCACGCCGGGTACGAGCGCGCGACGCGCGCGAGTAGAGAATGCGAAATAGAGACTGAACAAGGGAACGGAAGATAAAAGTAAAATACGGAAATAGTAAATGGAATGGAAATGAAGTGATGCCGATGATAATAAATAGAAAAATGAGAGACGGTGGTAGCGTACCCTGACACCACCCCCCCTTCAACGAGGCGACGTCCCGACGCCTGTAGCCTCGACTAATGATGCCTGTAACTTAGAGAAATCGAACCGAGGGCGACGATGGAAAAGAAGACCATTTATCGAGCGTGGCGCACTCGGATGTTCGCGGTGGAATTGCCTAATGAGATCCGGGGCTGCAATGTTCGACTCGGGTTCCCATTGGTCATGCTCGGGACCATAGCCTTCCCAACGCACCTTATACTCGAGTCGTCTCCGGAACACGCGACTGTCCAAAATCCGTTCTACGACGTAGTGTTCACCGTCATCTCTGACCTCAGGAGGCGGAGGGGCCTTAACGCGACGACCCGGGATCGTGTCTTCAACCTTTGGACGTAACTTCCCGACGTGGAACACTGGATGAAGCCTTGACATCGACAGTGGTAGACGCAGCTTGTATGCGTGTGACCCGACCTTGCTGACTATCGGAAAAGGGCCTAGGTACCGGTGCGACAACTTGGCGGAGGGCCTGGTGGTGCGAATGTCGCTCGAATCGAGGTAGACCTTATCGCCAACCTTGTATTCAGGTGCCGGGATGTGTTTCCGATCGTAGTACTTGGCCATTTCGTCCTTCGACTTGGCTATGGCAGCCTTGGCTTCCTCGATCGTCGACTCCATACGCGTCTTGAACTCGTTGACAGATTCGATCTTCGAGTCGGCGACCAACGGTTCGAATCCCATACGAGGATGTCGTCCAGTGTCGAGCTCGAACGGTGTCGCACGCGTAGCTGAGTGTACGTGGTTGTTATATGCGAACTCAGCCAAGGGCAGTATCTGGTCCCAGTCGTCCTGTCGCTCAGAGGTGAAAAGTCGAAGGTACTGCTCGACCTCTGCGTTGACGCGCTCTGTCTGACCATCGGTTTGAGGATGATATGCCGTCGAGGGTGCAAGCCGTATGCCAAGGAGCCTAGAAAGTTCCTGCGTGAAGCGAGACGCGAACTGGGGGCCTCTGTCAGAGATCACCTTCAAGGGGAGACCATGGAGCTTCCAGACGTGTTGAAGGTACAGACGGGCTAGACCTGTCGCGTCAAGTGTCGTAAATGTCGGCACGAAATGAACCCGTTTGGTGAGAGAATCGACGACAGAGAGGATCGCGTCGAAACCGTTGGATTCTGGTAGTTCCACGATGAAATCGACCGAGATGTGTTCCCAAGGTCGACTTGGTACTTCTGTGGGTCGGAGGAGACCGTAGGGTGCATGGCGTGAAGGTTTCGTACGCAAACACATGTCGCAGGCCTCAACGTAACGCTGAACATACCTAGAGACACCTGGCCACCAGAAGGTGCGCGAAACGAGCTCGAGAGTCTTGAAACGACCAGGGTGACCGCCGAGTTTGGTGTCGTGGTGTCTGGAAAGGATTTTCCGACGTAACTCGTCCACGTCGGGCACATAAACCTTGCCACGATAGTACAGGAGGTCCTGGTCTTCAAACCATTCCGACGAGTGAGCTGAACGACCACCCAGGGCGCGGAGTGTTGCAACGGCTTTGGACACGCTATCTTCGACCTTGCCTTCTCGATTGGCCTTGCGAATCTGGCGTAAAAGGTCCTCCTCCTCCCCTTTAAGACGGAATGTTTGCAGAGCATTGATTGCAAACATTTCGGGTCGGATTAAGGTGACGCCACGATTGTCGTCCTTTCCCGAGCCATGATCTGGGCGACGGGATAAGCCATCAGGTTTACCCATCGACTTACCCGGTATATGCTGTAGAGTAAAGTCGAATCGTGAGAGATATACTGACCATCTAGCTTGACGACGATTGAGGTTACGCGCGGTCATGAAGTACTCGAGATTCTTGTGATCAGTCCGTATGTCGATAGGGTGAGACGCGCCTTCGAGAAAGTGTCGCCATTCCTCCAAAGATCGTATGATAGCGAGCATCTCCTTGTCGTGAATCTCATAGTTGCGTTCAACGGGGCTAAGGGCCTTCGAGAAAAACGCAACAGGGTGCCATTTACCATCCTCGTTCGACAACTGTGAAAGAACCGCGCCTGTTGCGAAGTCGGAACTGTCTGCTTCGACTCTGTAAGGATTAGCGGGGTTGGGAATGAGGAGTATGGGAGCGGAGGTGATTGACGACTTCAGAGTATCGAAAGCATGCTGACAAGTGTCGGACCAGACGAAGGGAGTGTCCTTCTTGGTTAGCCCGAACATGGGATTGGCAATGCGCGCGAAATCCTTGATGAACCGACGATAAAAGTTGGCGAAACCTAAGAAGGACTGCACCTCAGTGACGTTCTTCGGGATAGGCCAGTCTCTGACACCCGAGACTTTCGCGGGATCCATCTCTACGGTGTTCTCGGAAATGACGACACCCAAATATTCGATCTTAGTCCGACAGAACTCGCACTTCTCTGCCTTGAGATACAGCTTGTGCTCGCGGAGACGTTCGAGAACGCGTCGTGTTACCTGGTCATGCTGTTCCCGATTCCGAGTATAGATGAGGATGTCGTCAATATAGACGGCAACGACACCTTCTGAGATCATGTCCTCGAAGATCTCGTTCATCATCGTCTGGAAGGTCGCAGGGCTATTTGTGAGACCAAAGAACATTACTAGGGGCTCGAAAAGACCACGGTTGGTGCGGAAAGCGGCCTTCCACTCGTCTCCTTCCTTTATCCGCACGTTGTTGTAACCCCAGCGCACGTCCAGCTTGGTGAAGTACCGAGCACCTTGCAATTTGTTGATGAGCTCTGAGATCAGGGGCAACGGGTAACGGTTCTTAATCGTCATAGCATTCAGCGCACGATAATCTTGAATGAGACGGAGAGAGCCATCCTTCTTCTTGATGAAGAATACCGGGGATGCCATTGGTGACTTGGAGGGTCGGATTCGTCCAGACGCAAGGTTTTCTTCCAAAAACGCATCTAACTCGGCCTGTTCGTTGGGCGACAACGGGTAGATCTTGCACGACTTGGGCTCAGAACCTGGCACAAGTTCTATCGGGTGATCCCATTTCTTCGACTGCGGCAACGAGTCGAACGACTCCTTCGAGAAAATGTCGGCAAAGTCGTGGAACATCTCTGGTACGATGTCCCGAAAGCCTCTGGGAGCTGGCGCGTCCGAGTTATTGGCGTGGGCCTGGGCTAGTCGTTGGGAGATGGTCTCTGTGGCATATATGCGGTGAACATCGGGCTCGTCGGGCAGCATCGATATCGCGAACAGTCGGTCGCCTTCTTCAATCTCAGACTCGACGTCAACCAAGTCTGGTATATCAGGGTCATCGGCTTCAGTGCTGTCAAGTTCTGGCAGAGGTGCGCGTCGGATCTGCTGGAATGCACGCTTAGAAAGCTTACCCGCTGGCCAGCGCGGAGCACAAGACCGACAACTAGGGCTGCAGCGCATGAACTCTACTTGACCAGTTGTATAATCTATAACGGGATTGTGGGCCTTGAACCATGGCAGCCCGAACAAGACGGGATACTTGAGCGAGGTAACGGCGAACAAGGTACGTTCAGAGTGATCCCGAAAGCGAACGACCAGATCAACGACGTGGGTGATAGAGCCAGCATGATTGGGTGTACCGTCGACGTTAAACACGGGAATCGGTTTAGCAAGACGTACGGAGGGAAGTCGATGTTTCTCGACAAAGTTGCGATCGAGGAACATACCGCTAGCCCCAGTGTCTAGCATGGCCTTGCTGTGCAGCAAGGTCCCAGTGTCAACACTCTGCAGCTCTACAGGGATCTCCAGCTTCTGCGTACCAGCAGTAGCTGCGAGTCGGTATTCACTTGGCAATGAGCAACGTTGAGAAGGCGACAGCATACATGGAGTTGAAACAGAGCGTGTAGCAGGTGGGGGCGATTCTTTGGGTTTATCAGGGGATGCAGCAGGGGTAGTTAGATTCGAATCAGGAATGTCATTTTGTTCGCGATCTATGTACAAAATGTCGAATCTATTAGATGTCGGCAACGAGGGTGCATCTATCACTCGTCGCCGTTTTGAAAATCCTCTACCTCTGTTGCAGCTACAGTTTCACCTTCTGTCAGAGCAGGGTCGCCACGCGCCTGGGCTTCTAACGCGTCTTTCTGGGCCAGTAACTGTACGATACTGTCGTCTAACTCGTCTGGCTGGAGATACCGAATGTCATACGCGCGAGGGCATTCGCGAGCCCAGTGGCCTGCTGCTCCACAGCGACGGCACCTGGTCGATTCTGGGCCTAAGCGTCGACGAGCAGCGTCAACGTCCATCGGATCATGCCTGACCTGGGGTGTAGGAGCAGAAGCCGCGGGTCTAGGGGGCGGTGCGGGCATGACCTGGGGTATAGGCCTGGGAGGTGGGTAGGCAGGAGCCTGATAGGAAGGGACAAGGGGCCTCCTCTGGGTCTGGAGGGTCTGATACGACGGGAAGGGGTTGGGACGAGATCGATTAATGGGGACCGTCGCGGGATTTGTCTGAGTCGTTCCAGAGCCCACGAGTCGACGGCGAGCAGCGGTGAATGCCTCGTTGGAACGTCTGTCCATGTCAAACATGCGTGCTTGCCTGATCCAGCCCTCATAGTCGTGAAGCGCGGGTCGGTCTTTCATCGTCGCTACCAGAGAGGCAATTGCCGGGTCTAAACCGTTACGAAAGTACGTGTTAATGGCGAGTCCCTCCGTAAAGCCAGCGTGCTCGATGAGCACGCGGAAGGCGTCCACATACTCTTCTACAGTTCTGTTGCCTTGGATGTAGCGGTTGGAATAGAGGGTGTTGATGGCATCCTCCTGCTCGGATTGTGGAAAGAAATCCGTTTTGAATCGTTCTCGAAAGGCGTTCCAGTCGGCGAAAGGCTTTTCTCCTCTTTGGTATCTTTTCAACATAGACTCACTGAAAGCGAGGGCGCGGCCTTCGTTCATGTACGACATTGCCCAACCGATCTTGAGTTCATCAGTCTCGAAGTCGCGACTGCATATACTCATGTAAAACTCGACGGTGTTCCAGAAGGCACGTCCTTTGGAGCGATCTCCGTCGAACGAAGGAGGTACAGCAGGTCGAGTGTTTCGGGAAGAACGCGAACTTGCTTGATGCTCAGGTAGTGTGGCCGCGGTTCGGTTCGGTCCGGTTTTTTGACAGTTTTTGCCGAACCAAAAACCGAACCGTCGGTTCGGTTCGGGACATTTTGATGAACCGAAACCGATACAATTGGTCTCGGTCCGGTTCGGTTCACATCGGTTCAGGTTCTGGTTTGAACCGGTTCGAATGAGCAAACAAAATTTCACTGTGCGAACCGGTTCGAGCCTGTTTACTCATGCAAGACAATTGGTTCGAACCGGTTTAAATGAGGAAATAAAATTTCATTGTCAAGATGGATGCAACATTTTGCAAACCGGTTCAAGCCGGTTCGCACATACAAAATACTGTATGATTTTACAAGTTAGTGGCTTGTACAAAGTGGTCTTTTCTGTATCTATATACATGTAACTCTGGTAATGCAGCAATCCACCATTCTTTAAACGCCGCTAGGTGACGTTCTACTTCACCCGAGTCCAAACCGGCCCTCAGATGCTGTGCTTGCCTGTTGTGTACGTAGGCCAGAGCAGCACTGCGACGATACTCTGCTGTCAAGGTGGTAGCCATTTGCCTTATCGTCCTATCCCACCCCCGTACGCCAACTCTTTGAAACATGTGCTCCAGCATTGCAACCTGGCAGGCTACTGCTTTCCGTGCCTCAACAGCACCCCATGCCCCAGGTATTTCAGCCTCTTTGCCCTTCAGTATCCAACTTAACGGTCCAGCATCCATCTCCAGCAATCCGTCAATCTCGTTGTAGTATGTATGCAACCGCTCGATGAAACTTGCCTCGTCCTGAATAGTCTCATATTCCCAAGTTGCAGGAATTGAGAGCGGGTCGTTTTTTCAGGTTCAGCATCCGAAACACTAGCGATGGTGGATGATGTTGAGGTCCCAGCGTCCGAAAGCTGGTATTCCGAGCCACAGTCGTCATCACCGTTGTCATCAGATAGGGAGGGCGATTGTGATCTGCGCGAGGTCCCGAGTAGCGAGAAAAAAGATGGGACGTGGGGGAGTTCTTCAGCCCGAGTAGTCAGTGCATCAGGTGTGGAACTAGAAAAACTATAATAAAGCAACAGATGGCTCAAAAAATGCATGACTTACGGTGCGACAGATTGATTTATATCCCATAGTTCTGTGACGGCTTCTGACTCCCTGAGACGACGATTAGTACGAGACGTTTATTTAATTTTAGTATTAACGGAACTTACTCTTGCAAATCCTGATGACTGGCTATAACCGCCATTTGTCTTTTGCGAGCAAGACTGCTAGAGCCTATAGGTTAACCTACAATACGCTGCTCGGATGCCATATTTAACTACGTACCGTCGGTAAGATCTCCTTTTCGCCTCAAGAAGTCGTTGTCGTCGTTCTTCATCATTTTTAGCCCGCGGCCCACCCATCTCACATCCAAGACACAGGAGAAAAAGACTTCAACAAAAAAAACAAGCCGTGCGGAGGAAACGAGTTGTACTGTCAATGTCACATGTCACTGTCACCAACGTCTGATTGGAAGCGGAGATTGAATCTAGTTATAGCAACTTGATTTAGAGACGTTTCCCGCCACCAGCATTTCCAAGTGTCATTTGCTCCTCGGGGTTGATAGTTATTAGTTACTACAGTATGTTGATGGCTTACAATTTTCCAAGCAGACGATTTCACATATTTCGACAGGCTTTATCTCAATCAAATGACGGATCGACAATACACGAACGGACATAGTCCAAAGCGAACTCTTAAAGCAATCGTGGTGGAATTTCTAAACAGTTCATTGACGGTATGCAAATTCACCGCTATCAAGAAATACCAAACTTAACACGAAAACTTTAGGAACCGAAAGATGCACGTTCAACGATTTTAAGAAACGCACGACACCGTCTTTCTTCTTCGCCAACTTCAACTGTATCAATGATCAAGGAAGATCTATAGTCGCATTCGCACCTACTGCTTCGCTGCTCAATATCTGGTCTTCATTTTACCGTTTTATGCCCTCAAGTCCCTGTGCTCTTTGTCTCAGATTTCTTCTCTCTTCGACCCTTACGTTTACCCGCTTCCATACAACCAGTGCCAGTGTTACCATCTCTGATTTGTGTCTTGAGGATTCGCTCATTTCGTCATCACCATCCTCGTCTCATTTCTCAACATCATCTCAACATTGTCTCACTCCAAATGCGCGCTTTTCTATATACCGGTCCATGTCCTTCGCTCTGTGGTCGCCGCTATCAAGAAATACCAAACCTAACTCGTTCTGTTTTCGCCGCTATCAAAGAATACCAAACCCAACAGTACTTCTCCATCATTTTGAACGTGTAACCTTAGTACTTAGTGTAGTTTTTTCCAAGACCGCTTCAGAGAGTTATCTTCCTACAAGGGCTTGAAGTTTAGCCAGTTTTTTTCGCTCGTATTATGACTTGTAATTAAACATTAAACATAAAATATAATATATCTATTATAAAAATTAAATTAAAAAACACGGGCAGATTTACATGAATGAGCGCAAGTTTTGCATCCTTTGTGAAACACTACACGAATTTATTTGTTGCTGCCGAGACGTTTTGGGCATTTAACGCGAATTTTTGGGACTTTTTCCAAGTGCGGCTAGTATAAGTGCATAGCGGCCTTTTTGATTGGTAGAAATTTTTGGGATCAATCAGGCATTTTTATTTCCGCAGTTCAGCTCAGATCCATATTCCGAAGATTGGGCAAAAAAACTTACTTATTGACTTATACGACATATTTTGAGATGAGAGCATTTGTTCGGTTCACGCGACAAATGAATGGGAATATATGGGAATTTTCTTCGTGTCACGCTTTTCTGATTAGTCAACCTAGTTAACCCTCCGCGTTGTCTTCCGCCGCCGTGGTCTTTGTCAGGGTACGCTACCGCCGTCTCTCATTTTCTTATTATTATCATCGGCATCATTTCGTTTCTACTTTAATTATCATTCCCATATGTTACTTTTACTTTCCGTTCCCTTGTTCTGTCTCTATTTCACTTTTCTACTCGCGCGTCGCGCTCGTACCCGGCGTGATGCCCGTGACATCACGTCGCTTAGATTCGGCTTGGGCGCCTGGCACTTAGCTGTGCCAGGGCCGCACGCCGCGTCGTCGTTTGTGTATATAGTAGCTGTACCTAGAGTGAGGGTCCCTAAGCTTGTTCTCTTAGGATCCCCTCCCTCTAGGTGAGTAGTTAGTACTTTCCCAATATATATCTCTTAGGATCCCCTCCCTCTAGTCTGAGCTGAGTAGCCCTAACAGTCTTCGTGTCGCAAACATGTTTTCTGAACCCTCCTTCGCGAGATCTGTTAGATCTGTTGTAAAATGGCGCGATAAATATCAAGTGCGTCTTTATAAATTCGAGATCGTTCGGGGACACAAAACTAACATCACCCTCCAGCGTTCTGTGCTTTTTTGCACTCTAGCATCCGTTTTCTCTAGTCATCATATCCTTCCCTTCCTTCTATTATTCTTTTTTACTCTTCGAAACTTCTTTCCAACAATGTCAGAGCCTCGTACTCCAGAAGCAGGTTGTGCTGTTGGGGAGGATGGCCAGCTAAAGGATGCCGCAGATATAGATTGGGCACACTCACCTTCGGACGAAGTGAACGCGGCTCGGGCAACTTCAGTAAGTCCTCTCCATTATGCAATGATTGTTCTTCCTAAATGCATTATTAGCCCAAGAGTCCAGTTCCCACTTCCATCGCGCGAAGGACAAGAGCCAAAACAAATGCTAACGCTACGTCTGTGAATAAGTCAGTGGCGGACAAGGCGAAGTCAAAGTCAAACAACGGGAATTCTCGCAAGCAAAAAGGCCAAAGAAAATCGAAACCCAAAGAAGCTTTCCTTGAGCTGGCCTCTTCTTCAGACGAACAAGAAGAAACTCCCCAACAAACGTTGGAGCGACTAGAGGCCTTGGGTGAAGCTGATCGTAAGGTAAGTCACCAATGCTTAAACACTGACCATGTACTGATACATCTCTCTTATAAGGTGACCCGCTCAAAACATCAGCGTAGTGCCGACATCAGGCTAATTTTCAAGCCTGAGGTTCGGACCATTAATGGCGAGCGGGTAAAAGGCTATGTGTGCCTAATTTGCATGTACGTATGTCAGTAATTAATATTTTTTGTATATTCAATCCTTCACAGTGAAAATCCGCACGAAAATCAAACTTGGTATAGAGGTGGTAACTCTTCTTTGCGGACACATATTTCTCGGTAAGTCAATTACAATAAAACCATCTTTTCTTTGTGCTAATTCCTTACAGGTTAGAGAGTCACTATTCAAAGTACCTGGATCTATGTCAAGAGCACAATATACAGCCGAACGAGCGGGCTCTTCCAGCTACGGCGAATGGTGGTCCACTGCAAGCGTAAGTTAAGGTTGTATACGCTGTATGTCAAACTCATCTTCATACAATCTTAGAACGCTTGATACATTTGTCAAATCGAACCCCATCTATACACCGCAACGACTCATGGAACATATTATCAAGTTAGTGGTATCCGATGACCAGGTAAAGATGTCATCACTCGATTTCTATTCTGATGTTCTGACTTATCTTTTTACTTGTATAGGCTTTTAGACTTATCGATAAACCTGAGTTCCGGGAACTTATCAAATTCCTACGTCCCAATACACGTGAAAACGAAATCCCTCATAGGACAAAGCTACGGGAAAAAGTCCTCGAAAAGGGGCAGGAGGTTGTTCAAAACCTCAAAGTTATCTTTAAGGTTCGTTTTTATTGCTTTTTATCTAATAAAGTCTATACTAACATCTGCTAAAGGAAGTTAAAGGCTTGGTATCCTTCACTTTCGACACCTGGACCAGTCGGGCCGGCGATCCATATATCGCCATGACCGCACATTACATCTCGCACCTCCATAATCAGCCTATGGAGTGGACCCTCGAGAACACTGTCATTGGGTTTTCCTTCATAGCAGGTAACCATGGTGGCGATAACCTGGCTCGAATAATTACGCGAGCCATAGATCGCTTTGACTTAAGGGGCAAGGTAAGTTGACTAAATTATAAGCTCGGACAATCAAATAACTTCTATTTTCAGATAGGATGGTTCACCTCTGACAATGCTTCAGTCAATGATGCCGTCATGGCATCTCTGACGAAACCGAATATGGCCGCCGAAGATATCTTGGATTTCGACATAGAAGATCGGCGAGTTCGGTAAGTGCGATACGTACATATGAATTGAACTATGTCTCATTGTTACAGTTGTGCTGCTCATGTCCTTAACCTGGCCGCAAGAGCCTTCATTGAAGGTGTTGTCCCGACCCCAACCAACATTGTACAGAAGAAACTCAGCGGTTCCAAACGCAAGCTTGCCTCTCTTTACGATGTGGAAACAGACGATGAAGAAGAAAGGCTAATTATGGATGAAGAAACCCCCTTTGATGCAGAGCCAGATGGGTCAGAAGATACTGAATTCGACATCCGTGATTTACTCGGCAAGATTCTGGCTCTTATCAAACAGGTACGTCTCAATGTTTTCTCATTGCAAACGATCAACATCTAATTGCTGGGGATTAGATCAGGGTCTCACTGCAGGCACGTGCATTCTTTGAGGAATGCTGTGAGAAGAAGACCTTGAAGCCGCTCCAGCTCAAAAAATGGGTTCGAACTCGATGGTCATCCATGTATGACCTGCTTACTAGACTTATCAACCTTCAGACCGTAAGTTTAAATAAAAACTTAGTACATCAGCTGTTGACGTCAAATTCACAGGCCGTCGATTTCTTTCTTCAACATGCTGACCGCTCAAGCAAAGTCCCTAAGCTTACAGGCGGTAGGACCTACGCGATGTTCGTCATTTCGTCAGCGGAATGGGAGCGTCTCAAGCTTATTTCTAAAGTCCTCCAAGTAAGTGTTCATTCTTCTCACAAGACTTTGTTGTGACTCAATTTTTCAGGATCCTGCGGAAGCTCAGAATGCATTCTCTAGCGAGACAATTCCGACGGTATGGCGCAACATACCGATTCTCGAGTATATACAAACAAAATGGGAGACATATGCCATCAATCCGCAGTACGCAAGCGTTCTTCCTGGACTCCAGCGTGGATTAAAGACCCTTCAAAAATACTATAAACTGACTGACAAAACGTCAGTGAATCTCGTCTGCCATGGTAAGCGTTTACTATAGATTTACTCTTTTGGTATTGTCGACTTATTATACACTTGCAGTTCTCAATCCGAGCATGAAAATGGCCTATATTAAGAAGAAGTGGGATGCTGCGTGGATCGCGCGGGCCCAGGTAAACATAGAACAAGTCGTAAGTACTTATCAAGACCTGTGCGACAAAACTAACTTCAAACGCTAGGTCAAATCATATGGACAACAACAGAGTGATGTTGTGCCAACGGAAAATGTTCCCGGTAAGTTCAACAATGCTTAGCATCTGCCTAACTGTCATGTATCTAGGGCACTTTTACCCAGCTCAGCAAAAACAAGTCAAAAGGCACAGCCACTAAATCCAAAAACAGCACATAAACAACAAAAGCCCACATTATGTCAGTTTTTTTTACTATTCTTTTTTGAGCTCTTGCTTGTATTTGTGTATCTCTATTTGTTTATTTTCTAGGAACAGTCATATGACTCAGTTCCAGGTACTTTTATTTTTCTGTCTCACTATAATGTTTCACTATAATTTTTACTACTCCACCTTTACTAATTAATTTCCTTTCTAAGTAATTTCTTATCTTTTAATTACTAATATTTTGCTTTATTTGTAGCAGCCCCAAAGTGTATAAATAGGGGCTGATTTCTCTTGTAAATAGCAATCTGCCTTATCATCTATACTAGTGCACCATAGTGCTTACCAATTAAATTGGTCTTTCTCTTTTCTATTTCTTTCTCTTTTCTATCTCTACCTCAAGACTATCAGTAGCAGCCAGCTCAAGTCTTACAACAGCAGCAGCAAGCTCTGTCTCACCCTCAATAACAAGACCTTTGTTGCTAGACTAGGTTCCCCCTAAACAGCTCTCTTATTTGCAACAGTACAAGGTGCCTATACCTTGAACCAGAGCAAATACATTACACTAACTCACTGTTTTTCACAGCATCTCCGACAGAGGACTCGGCGGGCATCAAGAGTACCGGAGGATTTGCATCAGCCTGGATGCTAGAAACCATTCGGCAAAGTAGTGGTGCTTCCGTTGACCGAAACAGATCTGAGTTGGACGACTATTTGAACACACCACCTGAACCAGACGTCGCGGACATTTTAGTCTGGTGGGGCGTAAGTAATACAAGTATACTTTCTCATCAAAGTTTGATGTTGTATATATAGCGTCATTCAGCTGAGTACCCTACTTTAGCCCGGGTTGCCAGAGACTATCTGGCAATCCAAGGGTCGGCTGTTGCGTCGGAGCGGTGTTTTTCCAGCGGAGGACTTACTGGGACCGACCGTCGTAACCGCCTTCATCCTGATACCTTCGAGGCATTGCAGATCCTGAAGAACACTTACAAGAACGCCAATCTTTTCGAACCAATGGAAGTTGAGGAAGAAGGACAGCAGGAGTATATAGAGGCAGATAGTGATCCTTTAATCAAATCTAGTACTTAGTTAAAATAACTCCCAAATAAATCTCATCTCATCTTGCTTATTTAACTGGTTTGAACCGGTCTGAGCAGCTGTTGAACCGGGTTGATTGAGTGATAGTCACACATAAGTCATTGGTATATACCAGTTTAGACTAAGACATGTGAACCGGTTCGAACCGGTTCACACTGGTTCACACTGAGACATTGAAATGATGTGAACCGGTTTGGGATGGTCTTTTTCGGTTCGGTGGGATAAGAAAAAATCATGAACCGAAAACCGAACCGATTTAAAGACCAAACTGAACCGGACCAAATGAACGGTTCTTTTCGGTTCAATTTTCGGTCTGGTCCGGTTCGGTTCGGTCTGAAAACCGAACCGCGGCCACACTAGTCCGGATTAGGATCGGGTGGCACGAGGGTCGTGACACTTGTAACGGATCCACCGCATGCGGTGGATTGAGTATCTGCCACTTAGGCATATGCAGAGGGCGAAGCCCTCTGCAGTAATTACTATTATTACTTCTAATAATAGAGGCGCTTAACGCCTCTGGCTCGCCGTGACGCGGCGAGCTATTATGTAATAACTGTACATTAGTAGTAGCTACGCGCATGCTGATTCAGCATGTGCACTTTGTTTTACACCATAAACAATACAGCACCCTTGGTCTGTTATCCGTGGTGTGAAACTACAGCATGATATAAATTGTGTACCGTTCGCGGTACACTATAAAAAGTAACGAAACGTTACAGTTTAGCCTCAAGACAGATAAAATTCACACTTGTAATGAACATAAAACATGAAATTGGGATTGGTGATGAGTAATAATGGACTCAGATATGTCTAGAAAATTGATTTTTCACCCCCAAAAACTTCCATACACGTAATTGTACGTATACGACCGTATACGTACCATACAGTACCGTAAAGGGCCTCGAGTGAACAGCGTACAGTATGGATATGGTACGGAATCCGCCATAAAAACCTGTATCGTATACGGTACGATGCCGACCCCTACTCACTCTGACCCTTGTTTAAGATAGAGACCGTCTGCTGCATAACTGTTGTTTCTGGGGGGACTGATGGTCGCGCAACAGGAGTGGTCAGGGATCAAAAGGGAACCAGTGTTGTGTGTTCAGAGGGAAATCATAATGAGGGTCTAAAAGTTGTTGTTATTGTTGTCAAAAAAGGTTTGTTTTTTATATACAGTTTGTAATATATGTTCCAGGGAAATGGAACTAAGGATGATTGGAAAGATAAAATATAAGAACTGTGAATTTCAAATAAAAGTGAAATGAAGGGGAGACAAAAGGTGAAAAATAGAAAGTATAGCCTTTTAGTACCTCAGAATCACCTAACCGTGAGGAACGGCGCATATAGCCTTCACTTACAAATCTCCGTGTAGCCTGTTCGCGCAACCATCAGGACAGCCACGAGTATCGCACGCGCAAACAAAAACTAATGGGTCTTGAAGGAGTTGATGGTGTTTGTGTTCAAAAACCAAGAACGCGTCTTCAATCCGTCGGCACCCCACCAGCTCCTCGTTCAATAAAAACATGTCAGTCGTTTCATCCAATTTAATCTTCCAATCTCACGCTCTGATTTAGTTGCTCTATTCCATTCCCTGGAAAAGCTTCCAGCGCTCTCGGTCTTCATTTCAAATTGTTTGTTTATCAAGAGTTGTATTCATGTACTTCAACAAGATTTAGATCATCGGGCTGCGGCTTCGAGAGGGAGTGAGAGATTTACCGCGGGAAATAAGAACTTGGAAAAACAGTTGAAATTCCAATCAGCACTCTCTTAACTGGTTGAGCTTGTGAATTGGCTGTGAGTTTTCCCAACGATTCATACTATGTACGAGTGTGGTCGAGAATGTTGTCTGCCCTGGCGTAGTGGGTTGGTTTTACTTTTTTCTTTGTTGCTTTTTCCAACCAAGAGCGGTTGGCAAGATAATTCTATTGGCCCGTAATGTTTACCACCCAAACCACCTTTTCGAGTTCAGATATTGTATATCTAAAAAAACCACTGTTATCTAGAATTATCTTATTGTGCTGGAGGGCCCATTTCACTAAACGGGATTGAACTAGCAGTCGGCTGATCACTAGTTTGACGGGGTATCTTTAACCCAATGGATTCGAACACTTTTTTCATCCAATTGCCTGCAAAGTTAAAAGTTCTATGCTATACAAGTGTCTCAGTAAGCGGACCCTTAGTGAAGATGAACTCTGTAGTAAATGAAGTACCTCATCCGGACCAGGCACCTGTGCACGCTCTTCGTTATCGTGGTCATTGATTGACGGAGCATTCTCATGGCCAGGCGCAGATTGTTCGGAAGTGGCCTCAGGTTGTATGTGGGACACACCTATGAGTTGTCCAAACTCACGCGCAGATGTCACTAATCTAAGACGAACATTCGGGGTCCCGTAATACCCTCGTGGGACTGCAATAGGAAAATTTGTGTAGCCAGATCGGATTAGTTCTTTCATAGCGGCAAATAACTCGTCTAACTTGTCCCTGGAAATCTTTGATATCAGGAGTAAGAAATATTCTTTTGCATCAAGACCGTAGCACGCGAGGAGTGCCCATAGTTGTAAAAGCACGGAGCGGTCGTAAAGAACGGTGAACAGCCTGGGATTCATCTTCGGGTCCACGGATTTGAGGAGGTCCATTAACATTTGATATATCATTTCTTCCTCAGGATTCCAGATATCACAATTCGCCAGGTTCTGAACACATTTTGAGAAGTTAGAGACAGCATTCGTATCAGTCAAGAGGATTGTGGATAGATGGTCTCGGTTCTGGGACGCGAGGAGCAGCATGAAAAGGAGAGGTGTGTTACGTGAGAGGTTCGAGTCGAGATCTCGCGAGTACCATTGATATATGAGAGGGAGGTCGTGGCCGTCCGTAAAAGGTAAGTGGTTATTCGACTGGGTGTCTGCAAGTGGCAGGGGTTCCATTGCATGCAAAGACCGAACTGCATTCTCTCTGGCTTCATCTGTCATAGACACGCACCAGAACGAGTCCACGCAACAAATCTCTGTGAAGAAGCGGAGGGCATACGCTAAACGGAGGCCCTCCTCTAATCGGTGAAGGCAACCAGAGAATATAAGACAGTCATAAAAGCTGTCAAACACCTGTTTCAAGGACTCCTGTTTTCGCTCTTTCCCAATGTCGAGCCGATCATCGCAAGTGAGGTTACGATAAATGATCAGAAGGAGGTTATAGCACGTTTCATAAGTTTCGGCTTCCAAGTGACCAAACAGGCGTTCAAATTTCCACAATCCCAGTTTTTCACTCTCAAAGCGAACCAACCCCCTGTCATCCATACTGATGAGTATATCCGCAGTTATGGCATGACAGTTCATCTCTAGGAGATAACCCCACATGGCCAGTGGAAGTCTGCAATTGCCCTTGACCGCATCATGGAGAATTTGGAGCTTATCATCGCGTCGTAACACAGTGTCTGCAATACGGAGATAGCTTTGAAACTCTCCTTCCTCCAGATGATTTCCTAGCGCATCGGGAATAGATTGGAGGAGACGCCAGTGACCGCTTTCACCTGTCAGGAGATCCAAGCATAGGCCATAACGCAAGTCCACAACATTGCCTTCACTGATCTCCAAACTACGGTTGAGATTTCCAAGGATATCAGATCCAAATTGAATGCTGATTGTTGGATTCACCGCGGCACAGCGTGCGATCATTCGATGAACGCTTCTGTTCCAGGAAATCCCATAGAGCCAACTGAATGCCTCAAAATCGAGGTACGTTGCGGTTTGAACTACTTGTTTTATTTTATCTTCTCTCCACTTGGTAAATTCAGTGAAGTTGCCACGGAGTCTTTGAAATTCGGTGAAGTTGCCACTGTGTATCCAAAATTGATAGCGAATGACTCTAGCTAACCTCGAATAAATAAATACGTAACGGAAAAAGCCGATGACGTAGTCAGCAGAAGTTAAAGTTCGAATTTTTCTCCGGACAACCAAAATCGCACCGATCCCGCGAAGAGCCTTTCGCAGGACAAAAAAGAGAACACCGACATAAATTGTCATCGAGGTTGTATAAGGACATTCTGGATACCGAATCGGCAATATCACAGAAATAAAGTACAAGGTATACGTGATCCCTGTAATACCGACAATCGTCCACGCGATAGCAGCATTCAATGGAAATAGCATTATGATGATGCCGGCGAGGAACAGACCAACAGCAAGATAGAGAAGGACAGGAAGGAGGTCGAGGATGGTACCGACCTTCCACACTTCGAAGCCTTTGAACCGTAGTTGCCTGACCCTCGCCCTTTCCTTGGCTGTTCCAGGGATAGAAGCCAAGGAATAGCGTGCCCATTGTTTCGCGATGACAGCAAACAACGCTGTAGACAACGTGATCGCTAAGCTAGTAAACCACAGTCCGTTTACTAACAATGCGTTCATCGATGGTGTGAACGGTGATGTAGGGGTCAACTTTGAGTTTTGGATCGTATTTGATGGGGTGCCATTAGATTGGGCTCGTAGGATTCCGGCTATTTCGAATAACAGGGATGCAGAGACATGGGAATTATCTTTTTGTAGGCGCTGCAAAGCCTGTGCGATGAATGTCGTTATAACGCTGGAGAACAGACCAGCCTGACAACAAAATAGTGAGCTTAGGTAGAAACCAAAACGAATATATCTAACGAAAACGAGGAGAACATCTGCCCCCCCTTTCCACTCTTCAACTCTCTCGCGATCGAATGGCTCGGCTTCGTCAAGGTAAGTCAACCAAATACGAGCATTCTCCGAAGTCTCTTCTCCATATCGATCGCGAGCATATTTCTGCTCGTATGCATCTCTATTATTTACTGAGATGCGTCATGTTAGATTGTATAGAGTAAGTGGGAGCTGTGATACTCACGACCAGTTTCATGTGTTAATCCGAAAACGCTTCTATGTTTCTTCTTGCGTCGTTGCCTCACAGATTGGGTAACATCAGGAGCACGGCCTTTGGAAAAGTAAGTAAATGATGAAGCTTGAATATAGCATATCGTGAAACAGAAAACTCACTGAGTAGGTTGCGGGGTGGCACAGATTGCTCTCTGCCTTCGTTCAAAGAAGTCGCCCGGGAGCTTGTGGACGAAGAGCGTTCAGTAATCTGCGCAGCTTCTTCACGGTGTTCACTACTAGGCCTTTGCGGGGCTATTCGAGAACCATTTTTCACTGCCAGTGGCACAGAGGCAGGTCGCTCACTGTCCTCGTCCAAAGAAGCAGTAATCCGCGCAGGCGGCGCAGCTTCTTCAAGGTGTTCGCTAGGCCCTTCCAGGATCATTCCGGAACTTCTTCCATTTTCGTTCTGAGTCTCGATGAGCGCTGTTGTTTCTCTCAAGCTAGATGTTTCAGACATGGTATGTAGCTGATGGTTGATTGAGACGTATGGTTATGTGAAGAGGGGTTGTCGAGTTTTGTGCCAAAACCCGCCTTCAGTTTGTTGCTTAAAACGCTCGCCTCGTTTGCACCTCGTGGTGAAGATCAATATTTATAGATTGGGTGCCAGAAAACATGCTCTATCTCATTGAACGTTAATAAAAAAAGCACCAATTGGTACTCGATTTTCCATTTATATTAAAAGAACATCACCTTTTTCAAGAGTCATGCACGAATCTAGATAAATCTTTGGTGCCCGGAAGAAGCTCACTGCTTGTACTTGTCTTCTCTGTCATTTTCGTTCGAAGCTGTCACTGGGTTTGTGCAGAGCGAGTTGTCCTACATGGTCGATGTGCTTTCGCTCGGCATAAGTTGCGACTCGGCGCCACAGCTACGTACTTGAGGTTCTCATATTTAGAAACTTTCGGCTACACAATCACACATGAGAACCATAATTTAGTTGGACAATTGACACTTAGCCTTAGGAGGGAGGAGTAATAAATAACCCCCGCAGCTCCCAGCCGTAGCCGCTCTTCATGTGGCTACTAGTATTCAGTTTGAAAGGGATCTGACGTAGCACAGACAAACATGACTTGAATCCAGTGATATATTTATTGTTTTTCAGTACGGTCGTATTTCGCTTCACTATGTCGTAATTAACCAAAACAAAAATACTGCATAACCTGAAATACTTCAAGTTTCACAGTCAGTCAATTGTTCATAAATAAAACGACACGTACATTTTCCAATACACCGACATGACAGTGACGTTCACCTCTTCTATCCTTCTTTATGAATCTAGAAAGAAATGTCCCAGAGTACACTTCCGGAGCCTCGTGTTTTAATTTGGCGCTCAAACAACGATTTCCACCGATTGCCAGGCGTTGGCACAAGTTAATTATCAAAGGAAAAAATAATGATTGACCAAAAGCCACTAGAAAGGAAATAGCGTTGAAATTGAGACGACACCAGCTTTCAAGTCAGAAATCAAAATACTCACTGTGTTGAACATCCTAGCGTGGGTCCGATAGCCTGTACTACATCAATTTCTCACCATGACACTCGGCATCTCGTAAAGCCATCCGGAAGATTGCCAAAAAATGATACGAATCAGCCGAAGTATCATCTGGCACACCTTCCAGTTGGCAGGACCGCAAGGATTCTTGATTGAGGATGCTCAGTTCGGTCACACTGTAATGACTGTCGTTGGTGTATGACTGGATTTGATCATCCTCTGACAATTGACAAAAAGCATGCCTGTTAATAGTTATCATGCATACCATCGTTTTCAGACTTCTCCGTGGTGTCTGCCGTTCTGTAAATAGAGTCCTAAGAGTCAAGACAAACAAATAGGAAATGGTCCATGGTAGACAATATTTACCTATTTGAGATGGTACCTTAGTGTCCTCAATAAAGAAAAGTTCTCTCTCTCTCTCATTTTCATGTGATAGACCATCCAGAAATGTTTCACTTTTCCATTGACAAATCGCTTGCAGAAAAAAGTCTTTCCTTTTCGACACGATGTGAATTGTCAGCTCAGACGAGGTTATATAAGAGAAGTTTACCCGGTTCATTGATGCACATATAATCCCACTATAGTTTTCATTATTCGAAATATCAATAAGCATGAAATCTTTCAAGGAGCTCATTGGAAGTTCTGAGTTGATTGTGGAATTGAACGAGCCGATATACTAAGCGCCTTGCTTACCACATCCTCTCCAACTTTGCCAAATCGACACCAGTCATGATACCAAACTCGGCTGCCAACTCGGTCGTTTTTGGGGAATGTAAGCAGCCTTCAAACATGCATAGTTTTAATCAGGCTCACCGTTTCATGCTAGATACGATACACGCCATTAATGCCGAGATAACGCAATAGAACACGCGTCTCATTGGCTGGGCATGCCTAAACAACTATTACTCTCCACGTCTTCCAATCGCACTATTTCTTCTTTCGAGTATTCATTTTTACCTGCAGCTCTAAAAATAAATGCAGTCAAATAGAAGCCTTGGCCCATTAGGTGATTTTGTAACACGGTAAACTTCTCTGAAACTGATGTCGTCGTCACCAGCCATCATAAAACTAATCATGCTGATAAACAATGTATTTATCGGCCATAAAGGCGATTGCACCGCCTAACACGGTTCCTAATACAGATGAAACCGACGAGAGTAATTTTCGAGAGAAATATCTTGCGTCCATTGGCGGGTTGGCTACATTAGTCATCACAGTGAGCAGTCAGATCAAAGAAACCGCTTTTCAAGTTGTCGATGCACTCAATTCATTCCTTCATTATACTAGCCGATCTTGACACCCACTATTATCGTACCTTGTACTCTAACTTCAGACATTCTCTCCAAAACCACTCGACTGTGTCCCAATACTGAACGACCTGACACTTCATCAGACCATTTTTCTCCGTCATTATAACAAGTTTCGTTAGAGTCATTATTCGGATCTATCCTTCGCCTCATGTGCATCAAGTCATTAGGTCAATTCATCACGCTCCAACTCGCAATCCGGTCAAACCATAAACTAATAGAATCGGGTCCTTACTCCCTCGTGCGGCACGGAAGCTATACAGCTGTTATACTTATCGGAAACGCGCTCTTGTTGCTGAATGTTGGAAGCTCGGGTTACGGTATGTGGATGGACGACGTCACCGTGGTTTCTAAAGATTGTGGAAGGATTTTTATATATGTTTGGAGTGCTCGTTTGGCTTTGGGTTTTGAAGCGCGTTGAACTGGAGGAACGAAACCTTCGTTCTCATTTCGGTCGGGCATGGGACGACTACGCGAAACGCGTTCCATATCAATATATCACCGGCATTTGCTAATCGCACCATACGTTGTACGAATCTCTACAAGAAACAGAATGGGATCCCGAAATTGTAACTACTACTTTTATAATATATACACGCGATTCCGAATAAGACAATCAGAAATAAAACGCTTCATAAGAACCTAAAGATTGAGATATGCACGAAAGGCACTGTTTAGTTTGGGATTTTGAGAGATTTGAGGGAGCGGAACTGTCGGTGCTGGCAATTTGATCCGCGTCGTATGGATGGGTGAAGGTGGTGAACCAAAGGTGTCAGTGCACGAAGAGGATGGCTTTCGGTGTTGAAGACCCATTCGTCCAACGAGATGTTGCCAGGATCATCGAACACCAAGTACACTTCGAAAAGTTAGTCTGAGAGAATCGGAACAATGTTTAGTAGAACCCACAAGTATTTCATAACTTCAGCGAAGAAGAAACTTGCTTGATCATCCACACGAGTAGAGGCCGTAACCATAGCATTATCAATGTCATCAAGACCGCTAATGCCACCTTCACCACTGGGAACTTCGAGGAACTGGAAATAACGCTTTTTGCGTTGTTCAAACACTCGACATTGCCCGATACACGCCACGCATAAAAGTTGGATTCCATAACTTCGGGACGAAGAATGTGATCGGGATTGCCATCGTAGATGTAGAAGCCGTGCTCAGCGAAGAAATCGAGGTTTTGTTGTGTTATGGGTGTTTCGGTGAGGTTTCCGTCATCTGTCCCGTTAGGTGGTTTTTGACTTCAGAAAGGAAAGCGAATACTTCAGGTCCGATTCTTGTTCTAGAAAGATTGAAACGGTATCGCACAGAACAAGAACCAGTGATCAAAAACGTACGCAGTTCCGAAGTAGGTGTTGACACACGCGTCGGTCAACTTCAGTCCAATATCCACAATAGTATTAAAAGAGGATCAACAGTCGGATCCAAACGAGTGTATTTGACGAGGTACTCGAGGTATGAGTCGGCTCCTCCGCTCCAGCTTGCATAGGCGTCAACAAATTCACCGGTTTGCGCGTCTATGTCTTGAGCTGGGATACCTGAATTTAGATAACGTTGACCATTCGAGCGTCAGCTAGAAGACAGATATCAGAGCCAACAAAGGTAAACGCAGTATCTAAATGTGTTCTAGCTTACCGTTCCAGTTGATGCGCCAAAATAAGCGCCGAAAGAGTCTGCTTACGCGTCCTCGCGTCCTCCCGAATCTTGCGCGCAAAATTAGCCAGCCATGATACCAAGCTATATTCTCCAATCACGCTGCTTTCTCATTCTTTCAACGTCTATCCGTACCTGTTTATAAATGAATGCAGTCAAGTAAGAGTTTCGCCCCGTTAATCAAATTTTCAACCTGGTAGGCCTTTCTGACAACAACTTTCGATTGCCCAAATAGGCGAACACGAACATCATTTGTTTTACGAGAATTGTTTTTTCTTTTCCTGTTCTCACCTGAGGGCAATTGAAAACGAAAACCGGGTCTTGACCGAGTTGAAAATCAGATCGGATGTTATGTTTTTTTTTCTGGAATAAGCGGCGCGTGCTTTGTGCTGTTATTATGTTCTCGAGTTACTGACGATACTGTCTGTCTTCAAGAACGCGTCTTCAATCCGTCGTCAGCCCACCAGCCTTTCGTTCGATGAAACCATGTCAGTCGTTTCATCCACCTCAATTTTCCAATCTCACATTCTAACTTAGTTGCTCTATTCCGTTCCTGTCTTCATTTCAAATTGTTTCTTTATCAAGAATTGTATCCGTGTATTTCAACAAGTTTTAGATCATCGGGCTACTTCTGAGAGAGAGATATAGAGAGATTTATCGCGGGAAATAAAAAGGAAAACAGTTGAAATCCCAATCAGCGCTCTCTGAATTGGTTGAGCTTGTGAATTGGCTACGAGTTTTCCAACGAGCCATACTATGCATGACCGCGGTCGAGAATGTTGTCTGCGCTGTGGCTCAATGGGCGAGTTTTACTTTGTTCTTTGTCGCTTTTCCAACCAGAAGCGGTTAGCAAGATAATTCTATTGGCCCGTAATGTTTACCACTTAAAGCACCTTTCCAAAGATATTGTGTATTAGACTTATTTTACTATGCTGTTGAGGTAGGGCCCATTTCACCAAGCGGGATCGAACCAGCAGTCGGTTGATCACTGGTTGAACGGGGTATCTTTAGCCGAATGGACTCTAACACCTTTTTCATCCAATTGCCTATAAATTTGAAAGTTCTATGCTACACAAGTGTCTCAGTAAGAGGACTCTCAAGGATGATGAACTCTGGAAATAAAGTACCTCACTCGGATCGGACACCTGTGCACGCTCTTCGTTATTGTGGTCGTTGATTGACGGCGCATTCCCAGGCGCAGATTGATCGGAAGCGGCCTCAGGTTGTATGTGGGACACACCTATGAGTTCTCCAAACTGACGCGCAGAGGTCGCTAATGCAAGACGAGCATTCCCGGCCATGTAATTCCCCTGTTGAAATGCAATAGGTAAATTTAAATAGTCAGATTGGGCCAGTTCATTCATAGCGGCATATAGCTCGTCCAACTTGTCCCTCGCAATCTTCGATTTCAGAAGCAGGAAATAATCTTCTGTACCGTGGTCGTAGAACACGAGGAGTGCCCATAGTTGTAAAAGCACGGAGCGGTTGTAAAGAACGGTGAACAACCTGGGATTCTTCTTCGGGTCCACGGATTTGAGGAGGTCCATTAAGATTTGATATATTCTCATTTCCTTCTCCGTATACCTGATATAACAATTCGCCAGGTTCTGAACACATTTTGAGAAGTTAGAGACAGCATTCGTATCAGTCAAGAGGATTGTGGATAGATGGTGTCGGTTCTGGGACACGAGCAGCAGCAGGAAAAGGGGAGGTGTGCGATATGAGAGGTCCCAGTCAAGATCTCGCGAGTACCATTGATATATGAGAGAGAGGTCGTGGCTGACCGTAAAAAGTAAGTGGTTATCTAGCTGAGTGTCTGCAAGTGGCCGGGGCACCATTGCACGCAAAGCCAAAATTGCATTCTCTCTGGCTTTATCTGTCATAGACACGCACCAGAACGAGTCCACGCAGCAAATTTCTGTGAAAAAGCGGAGGGCATACGCTAAACGGAGGCTATCTTCTAATGGGCGAAGGCGACCAGAGGATATAAGACAGTCATGAAAGCTGTGAAATACATGATACAAAAACACCTGTTTTCGCCCTTTCCCGATGTCGAGCGGATCATCGGAAGTGAGGCTACGATAAATGATGATGAGGAGGTTATAGCACGTTTCATAAGTTTTGGCTTCCAAGTGACCAAACAGGCATTCAAACTTCCACGACCCCAGTTCTTCACTGTCGAAGCGTACCGGCCCCGTGTCGGGTATATGTTGACGAGTGAGATAGAATGCCCAATCGGATAGACTGCTGGTTTTATGGATGAGTATATCACGATGCACAGCTACGGTATGATGAGGTTCCGCCTTCCTTAGGAGATAACCCCACATGGTCGGTGGAAGTTTGCAGTTGCCCTTGATAGCATCGTGGAGGATTTGGAGTTTATCATGGTGTCGTAATACAGTGTCTGCAATGCCGAGATAGGCTTGGAACTCTTCTTCCTCCAGGTGATTTTCTTGCGCATCGGGAATAGACCGGAGGAGACGCCAGTGACCGCGTTCATTGGTCAAAAGATCCAAGTATAGGCCGTAACGCAAGTCCATAACATTGCTATCACTGATTTCCAAACTACGGCTGAGATCTCTAAGGATATCATATCCAAATTGTGTGCTGATTATTGGATTCACCGCCGCACAACGTGCAATCATTCGATGAACGCTTCTGTTCCAGGAAATTCCATAGAGCCAACGGAGTGCCTCAAAATCGAGGAACGTTGCGGATTGAACTGCTTGTTTGATTTTCTCTTCTCTCCACGTGGTAAATCCAGTCAGGTTGCCACGGAGTCTCCGAATGACACTAGCTTCAGGATTTATTTTTCTCCAAACGCCCTGAAGACTCCAATTTAAAATGTTTCGCAGAGCAAAAAAGAGAACGCCGACATAGATCGTCATCGAGGTTGTATATGGACATTCCAAATACCGAATCGGCAATATCACAGAAATAAAGTACAAGGTATACGTGATCCCCGTAATACCGACAATCATCCACGCGATGGTAGCGTTCAATGGAAATAGCATTATGATGATGCCGGCAAGGAACAGACCAACAGCAAGATAGAGAAGGACGGGAAGGAGGTCAAGGATGGTACCAACTTTCCACACTTCAAAGCCTTTGAGCCGTAGTTGCCTCACCCTCGCCCTTTCCTTGGCTGTTCCAGGAATAGAAGCCAAAGAATAGCGCGACCATTGTTTCGCGATGACAGCAAACAATGCTGTAGACAATGTAATCGCTAAGCTAGTAAACCACAGTCCGTTTACTAACAATGCGTTCGTCGATGGTGTAAACGGCGATGTGAGCGTCAATGTTGAGTTTTGGATCATATTTAATGGGGTGCCATTGGACTGGGCTCGTAGGATTCCGGCTATTTCGAATAATAGGGATGCAGAGACTTGGGTGTTATCTTGTTGCAGGCTCTGGGAAGCCTGTACAATGAATGTTGTTATAACACTGGAGAAGAGGCCGGCCTAGTAACAAAATAGTCTGCTTAATAAAACAAAATGATTAAACGAATATGTCTCACGAAAACTAGGAGAACATCTGCCGCCCCTTTCCACTCTTCAACTCTCTCGCGATCAAATGGCTCGGCTTCATCAAGGTAAGTCAGCCAAATACGAGCATTCTCCGAAGTCTCTTCTCCGTATCGATCTCGAGCATATTTCTGCTCGTATGCATCTCTATAATTCACTAACATGGTGTCATGTTAGATTACATAGAGTAAGCGGGAGTTGTGATACTCACGACCGATTTCGTGTGTTAATCCGAAAAAGCTTCTATGTTTCGTCTTGCGTCGTTTCCTAACAGGATGAGTAACATCAGGAGCACTGTCTTCGAAAAAATAAGTGAGTGAGAAAACTTGAATATAGCATATCGTGAAACATAAACATTCACTGAGCAGATCGCGGGGTGGCACAGATTGTTCGTTGTCCTCCTCTAAAGAAGCAGTAATCCACCCAGGCGGCGCAGCTTCTTCAAGGTGTTTGCTAGGTCCTTCCGAGACTATTCCAGAACTTCTTCCATTGTCGTTCTGAGCCTCGATGAGCGCTGTTTTTCCTCTCAAGCTAGATGTTTCGGACATGGTATGTAGCTGATGAGTAATTGGGATAGGGTTATGTGAAGAGGGGTTGTTGGAAAAAGTTTGTACCAAAACTCGCCTTCAATTTGTTACTCAAAACGTTCGCTTCATTTGTACCTCGTGGCAGTAAAGATCAATACTGATAGGATTGGGTGCCAGAAATGTGCTCTAACTAATTGAATTTTAAAAAACACCGATCAGCGCTTGACTTTTCTATATATACTAAAAGAACATAGCCTTTTTCAAAAAATCTCTGAGGAAGCCCACTGCTTGTACTTTTCCGATTCGAGGTTGTCATTGGGTTCGTGCAGAGCAAGCTGTACAGTCCTACATGATCAGCACACTGTTTCGCCGGATGTTTGCAACTCGGCGCCATCTACAATTTACCTAGCGGCTATGTATTTGAGAAGTTCTCATATTTATAAAGGGTTTCGGTTACACAAGCACATGAGAACCATAATTTAGTTGGCAAATTGTCGCTTACGTTACGTATTAGGAGGGAAGAATGATAAATAACCCCCACAGCCCCGTAGTCGCTCTTCATGTGGCCACTAGTGTTCAGTTTTGAAAGGGAGCACAAGCGAACATAACTCGGTTCCAGTAATCCAGTGATATTAATCGCTTTGCAGTACGGTTTTATTTCGCTTCACTATAAAAACATACCGCGTGACCTGAATTTCACACAGTCAGTCAATTGTTCATAAATAAAACAACACGCGCATTTTCCAATACATTGATATGACAGCGACTTTCACCTCTACCATCCTTCTTTATGAATCTAGAAAACTCCCCAGAGTACACTTCCGGAGCTTCGTGATTCTCATTGGGCGCTGGCACAAAAAAATAAAATAAACATAATGATTGACCGAACTAGCGAGGAAATAGCATTAAAATTGAGTTGACACGAGCTTTCAAGTCAGAAATCCAAATAGTACTCACCGTGTTGAACATCCAAGCGTGGGTCCGATAGCCTGTGCTTAAATAATCAATGTATTATTGGATTGTTATCTGGCAATTGACAAAAAGCGCGGCTGCTAATAACCATCATCGTTTTCGGACTTCTGCGGTGTCTGTCATTTTGTAGATGAAATCCTAAGACAAATAAATAGGGAATGGGCCAGACGATTTTTACCTATTTACGATTACAGTGTACACCTTAGTGTCCTCAATAATACAAGTTATATCTCTCGTTTTCATGTTGTAGACCATCTAGAAATGTTTGTGAATTCGAAGTGAAGACGCAAAGCCTGAGCATCGACATCTCCCTTCAACAATTCGCCTGCACACAAAAGTCTTTTTTTTCGACACGATGTAAAGTAAGATCTGAGGAGTACCGTCACTACGGCAGTCAGCTAAATCAGGTCTTGAAAACAATAAACAAAACACACTTGCAGATATCGTTGCTGAGAGAGGCCAAAGATAGTAGTACGATGATTAGCTTGTATAGATTGGTCTTGCCATGCATTTTGTGAGCCTAGCGACATTGAATCGTCTGTATAGGGGGAAGACATAACATGTTCAATTAGAAAGAAGGGTGGGTTCTGTCGCGATACTGATATGACTTTGTTCGTAGAATTCATCGGGGAAAAGAGATTTCAGTGTACAGTCAGTCATTCAATACCTCGGTATCGTCATGGGGAGATTACTTATGCTCAAAAAAGACAACCAAAGGGTACTAGTCGTGGATGACAACGACTATTAGTATAGTAGGCCCGTAAAACAGCTCTTCGTCTTCGTCTCCTCGTATTTAAACTGACGCTACAGTGCAGTCTGCCGGAGCTGATGAGCTGGGATTCTTAATTTTCTGACAATTTAGAGAAAAGGATCCTACAAACGCGGGGAAAAATTCGTGCGTTTATGATTCGAGAACTGCAGTGTGTTGATGGATATTGAACGGTACGTTACTAACTTCGATTCAGAAACCAAAGAGATGCGGTCGGACTACATAAATTGAAGGTGTGTCTTCAAGATAAACGAAGAGATGTATACCATGCAGAAAGTTCAAAGCGTCCAAGACCACATACTTGAGCTTGAGTTCTCGGCAAGTGGTTTTGATATCTCGAGAAAAAAGACGCGTCGTCGGGAATCCCTGGACCAATCAATGTCCTTCCTCTCATCTAGACAAAATCATGCCCACGTCAATGGCAACTCTAGAGTCCGAAATTTTGTCAGAGCTCAACAGTGATGATAGTCTTTACTTTCCATAAAGGATGCGTTGATGCTACGTCTAAACAGCTACGTAGTTTAGTAGTATGTGTCACGTTTCCTTGGAATCACGTCCGCGTTTTTAGTTCAACATGCGTTATTTGATGTATTACGTCCTCCTTCAGGAATTTTCGCAAGATGAAGAGGTTGACAGCAGATAGCCTAGGAAAGGAAATTGAACAGCCGTCTATGAAATCTATAGGATAGACAGAAGGTGTAATATCATCAGAGACTTACAAGAAGCACATTTGTAAGACAACGTTCGTCGGGCAAAATCAGACGGTGGTATGGTACATGCGAATGAAGGCCAATGAGAATTATGGGTAAACCCGATCCTCTTATTTCAACGTGTCTTGATCGTTGAAACTTGACAATGGTATTTCATATCGGGAATGCTTATGTTTTCACTGTCAACACGGACGAGGTAGGTTTCGTTATGCTCGAGAATATCAATAAGCATGGAATCTTTCAAGGTGCTCATTGGAAGTTGTGAGTTGGTTGAAGATTGAACAAGCCGGAATAAGCGCCAAAGCACAAGCCACACTTCGGACCTCTGACAAATCGACACCAGTCATGCTACCAAACTATGTCCTCCAATCCCACTATTTCCTCTCTCGGCATTCATCTGTATTACCTGTTTAAAAATGAATGCGGTCAAATATAAGCTTTTCTCCATTTGGTAACAAGGTGAACCGCTCTGACACCAACGTCGCTGTTATCAGCTATTCTGAAATTAATCATGCCAACAACAATGGATTTTCTATCCATAAAGTCGATAATATCACCTAATATGGTTTCCAAAGCAGATAAAAACGACGAAAGCACCTTGCGAGAGAAGTACCTTGCTTCAATGGGCGGATTGATTATCTCAGTGAGTCAGGCCAAAGAAGCTGTCTTCAAGTCGTCTTCAAGTCGTCGATGAACTCAATTCATTCATTACTAGCCAATCCTAACACCCTCTTTATCGTATTTTCTACCATAATGTCAGATATTCTCTCAGAAACCACTCGACTATGTCTCAATACTGACCAACCTGACACTTCATCAGACCACCTTCCTCTATCATTCATAACAAGCTTCGTGATCGGACTACCCTTCGCATGTGCATCAAGTCATTAGGCGAATTCTTCACGCTCCAACTCGCAATCCGGCCAAACTATAAACTAATAGAGTCGGTTCCTTACTCCTTCGTCGTGCGGCACGGAAGCTGTACAGCTGTTATCGTCAGCATAATCGGAAACGTCGACCTGTCGCTGAATGTTGGAAGCTCGTTTACGGTATGTGGATGGACGATGTCACCATGGCCTCTGAAGGTTGTGGAAGAATTGTTTTTTTGTGTTTGAGGTGTTCGTTTGGCTTTGGGTTTCGAAATGCGTTGAACTGAAGGAACAAAACCTTCGTTCTCATTTCGGACGGGCATGGGACGACTATGCAAAACGCGTTCCATACCGATATATCCCTGGGGTTTGCTAATCTCACCATACATTGTATCAATTTCTAGCAAGAAACAGAATGAGATTTCAAGATTTGTAACCACTACTTTGATAATATACGTTACACGCAATTCTAAATAATAGGACAACAAGAAACAAGACACTATTTATTTGGACCTAAACATTAAGATTCGCACGAAAGACGTCACTTAGTTTGGGATTTTGAGAGATTTGAGGGAGCGGAACTGTAGGTGCTGGCGATTTGACCGCGTTGTATGGAGGGTTGGGTGGTGGTGGTGAACCAAAGGTATCAATGGGTGGTGCACGAAGAGGATTGACTTTCGGTGTTGAAGACCCATTCGTCCAATGAGATATTGTCAGGATCATCGAACACCAAGTACCTTTCGAAAAGTTAGTCTGAGAGAACTGGAACAATGCTTAGTAGAACCCACAAGTATTTCATAACTTCAGCGAAGAAGAAACTAGTTTCTTGCTCATCCACACGAGTAGAGGCCGTAACCGTAGCACTATCAACGTCATCAAGACCATTAACACCACCTTCACCACCGGGAACTCCGAGGAACTGCAAATAACTTTCAACGACGCTTTTCGCGTTGTTCAAGCACTTGACATCCCCCAATGCACGCTACGCGTAAAAGTTGGATTCCATAACTTCAGGACGAAGAATGTAATCGGAATTGCCATCCCATCGTAGATGTAGAAGCCGTGTTCGGCGAAGAAATCGAATTTCTCTTGTGTTATGGGTGTTTCGGTGAAGTTTCCATCGTCTGTTCCGTTAGGTGGTGTTGAGTTGTGACTTCAGAAAGGAATGTGAATATTTCAGGTCCGATTCTTGTTCTAGAGAGATTGAAACCGCATCTCAATGCACAGAACAAGAATGAGTGATCAAGACTTACGCAGTTCCGAAGTAGGTGTTGACACACGCATCGGTCAACTTCAGTCCAATGACCTCACGATAGTATCAAAAAAGGGTCGACAGTCGAATCCGGACGAGTGTATTTCGAGGTATGAGTCGATCCCTCCTCTCCAGCTTACATAGGCGTCAACAAATTCACCAGTTCGTGATCTGCTGGGATACCTGGAAGCGGTGGATGGTATGTGCTAGCGTTCAGAGGGTAACGGTCGTAACTCGCGTAACGGCACACGGCGGTCCGCGGATGAAGTCATATGACGTCGTAGCGCTCAGAATTGTTTGACTGCAGCTTCACTGTCCTTTCACTGCGTTTTTGAACACTGCCATGAGTAGTATACACCGCATTTATTATCTAAGTGAATCGCGTGAGTTACCCAGTTACATAGTTCCAATGCGTACAGCCTATAAATAGTGTTGCCCACGGCTGGCTACGGCTGGCTAACGAGCCAATTACATGGCTGCCGGCTTATTTTTATAGCCGGCTTGAATGAGCCGATTGTATTAGCTCAGCTTAGTTTGGAGCCGGCTTCTTAGCCGATTAGCATGTCATATTACCATAATGGGCATAATGGACGAATCCTTACAAAATTAGTTAAGGCGAAGTAAAATCAGTACTATCATCCTCCCATGATCCATTGCTATCACTGAAACACTCTAAACCTGAGTCAACCTCTTCATCAAGCTTCCAACCTTCGACATCATCTTGATATTCATTTTCCTCTTCAACCGTGTCTTCGGTACAATGCCAATGACGTGTGAAGTTAAATCTGTCTGTATTTATTGCATACTTTAGTAGTTGTAATTCCTCCATTAATGCAGGTTTGATCCGATTTCGCTTTAGAGTGTCTGTTTCGGCAGCAGATGAGAATGCTCACTCTGCCACAACAGATGATGCTTGTACTGGAAGGATATCCAGTGCAATACGAAATAAAGTCGGGTATCGATCCGAGTTTCTCTAATAAATAAGTAAATATACTGATATTTGAAATAAAAACAAACTTACATCCCACCACTCAATGATATCAACATTTTCCGGGTTAGGATAGGTATCTAGAACATTAGGGCCGAAGTATCGTTCAAACTCCTCCTTAATAGGGCAAGCAGATGCTTGTCGTGAGGAAATACTATTTGGCTCATCAAGAAAATCACCGTAAAGTTTAAATCTTATATCCTTTTGAGGGCTTTGATGATGACTGGATGGGACAGATGGTGTGGGTGGCGTCATTTTGGTTTGGTATTTGTAAAGCTATATAAATATGTCAATGGTGTAACCCAATACTGAAAAATAATATAATTCAAACCTCTTCAAAAATCACCTCACGAGCAAAAGTGACACCACTTTTAGACCATTTACGTTCAAACCATCTCATACGCATTGATGGATGAATAGCTGGAATGGGATGAGTTTTATAACATGCGCTGATAAAAGATAACATACCAATCGCAAGGATAAATAGTTTTGAAAAAACTCGCTCGTTGTAATTCTTCTGCATATTGTCAATTCCAGCTTGTATGGCATGTTTCATATATGAATATTTCTGCTGATTTGCTGCTTCTTTCAATGATGCTAAAACACTCTCATAGGCAGGCAGCGAACAGGCCAGCATTGGTGTAGATTCTCGAGACATCATTTCTTGCAAAATATATGGACGCTGAATTGTGTCAGATAATTACATTGAGATAAATAGGAACATACCTCAAGAATGTCACCAATATGTTCTAAGACAGTCCACTCCGACTCTGTCAATTTGGTGTGCTTGAAGATGTCAGGACGCCTTGCTATATAGACCTCAAGTGGCTGGAAATAGTTAGATAATTGATCAACTAACACATATGTAGTACATACCTGTCTTAAAAGGCGCATGCGTGTAATGCTCAGATATGTTGAACCCCAGCGGGTGGGCATGTCCCGGATCGGAATCACTTTTGGTAACTGAACGACACTTTCTTGGCCATTGGTTTTGGCCTTCCATTTTTCTGTCCCATTCCCATAGCCGATTAAAGTTGTAAACTCATTGCGGCGAATTTGTGACATACGAATGAGATTTATAATCTCACGCGCAATTGCTATTGGATCTCTTTTCAGAGCATCGTCAAGGTCCTGTGTGAGAAGATAGGCAGGTTCTTCGAAGTCAGAGCAGAATTTTGCCGTAGGGTTTTGTCGTGCCTTAGAGGCAGTTAGCGCATCGACCATCGCATTCACAGCCAGGTGAAGAATGTGTGGAAAACATCTGCATAACGAGTTAGATCACCTTGAAAGAAGTCACAAGTAAAAACCTTACATGAATTGTGAATGAAGAGCGTCAAATGCCATATCCTGGGCCAACAGTAGATGTTCATAATCCTGTGCCATTGCTATCATATTAGCCGCTCCATCCGTGCTAATACTACGGACCTATAATAATATGTGAATATAAGAACAAATAGATTTCAATTAACTTACTTTCCCTGTAATACCCGCTCTATCTGTTATCTTAAGTAGCGCTTTAGCAAGCACTTGTCCAGTATGACGACCAGGTGTAGGGAGAAAAGCAATCAATGCTGATTTCAACACAAGCTTGCCTTGAGACGAAGCTTTATTTGTCCGTCTCATGAAGTGGGCCGTCACACCAAGGTAGGCACGCATTTCTTTATCGTCCCAACCATCAATGGTCAAGGCAATCATTCCCTCTGACCCCTAAATCCATTTTAGATATATATACTCAGAGTCAAGCTATAATGAATAATATTTACCTGTAATTCTGATTTGAGTTTATCGAAGTACTGCACATGAATGGTTGATATCAAGCGTCTAATGGTAGTCCGGTGTGGTATATCCTTGTCTTCCAAAGTGTCCCGGAGAAATAAGATGAAGTTGCGAAAGGGTGGGTATTCGACAAGGTTGATCGACTATGAAAGATTGTTATTGTAAGTTGGCTGTAAAATGTTCGACATACCTCATCAAACCCAACCATCCATTCAACTAACAACTTCCTGAATTTATCCTTGGTAAATGGAATACGATGCGCTCCAGCCTTGGTTCGGCCCATAAGTTTTTGCAGTTCTACGCTTCTTGGCCGCCAACCGTACTTCTGACATGCATTCACGAATTCATCTTGATGCAAATTAATAAGGTGTTTTCGAAGAGTACCGGTACTTGTTTTCGGAGCATAAACACCCACTTTTGGACCGAGAATAGTTAATTTCGGATTAGAAATACATTTCATGCGATAATTACTATGAAATAAATGAGAAGACAACGGAAATATAAGTTTTAAGACATACCTGCACAGTTTACAGAGAGTACTCTGAGCGGGGTCACCATCTTCGGCCTTTTCAAAGAAAAACCAGACGTCTTCAGCATTATTCCCCCTTGGAAGAACAGCAACAGGGCCTGACAGGACTGTGCGAACCTCCGGTTCAGCAGGTGGATCAAACCGTTGGGGGCCATGTAATGTAGGAGTTGCTGTGAAGGCGGGTGACGGAAGAGAAGGTTCTGGTGGCCCAGTAAAGTCGGAGGGCTGTGAATGGGCTTCATCATCGGTGTCGTTAAACATGCGGGATATCTCGTTTGAAAAATCCTCCTCTTCATTGCGTGCAAGACGCTGTTGCCTGTTTCGTTCTCGTTGCCTGCGCTGTTGAGCCTCAGCCCGCTTGGTTGGTGGCTTCAGACCTTCTTTCTGGGGCTTGGGCTTGGGCTTGGGTTGTGGTGCGATGACGTCTGTCAAGGTCGAGTCATAATTGTCATCTGTGGTAATATAGCGAATGGCATCTTGATATCGTGCATTACCAGTAGCACCCCGTGTTTGCATACGATTGACATTATGCATAATGGACGGAACGGTGAGTGGCGAAGGATCAGAATTGAGGAATGGAGGAGCGTCAAGTAGATTTTTAGTTTTTTTCTTACGGGTAGACATGAGAATGAACGAACAATATTTTTTCAATGGTTTTATACTTTTCAGGACATCTGGGATGTCCGATGGATAACGCGCTCTGGCGCTCCGTGCGAGCCAATGTTCGAAAGCATCTAGAAAATCCATAGTTAAATTGAATAGCGGCAAGGGTTGAAACACAATGTCAGGTTATCCCTGAACAAAAAAAGAGAGAGAAAAAAACTTGCCATTCAAAAAATGGTTAAACATGGTTTACGTCTGCTTGGAAATACTTGCTGCGCGTGTGCGTGTTGTAACTGTGTACACCTGGGGAAACTCCGAAACACCACTCACTTCCGTCAATTTAATTCCCCCTGGTTTTGTATACAAGCGGGAACCAAAAGATTGGTTTAAACCCAGAGTTGAGATATAAGATCTTGAATCCTAACAAAAAATAGACGTTTATTTTTTTCTCTAAAATGTGTATACAAATTAAATCATGCAAAGAATGCGCCACTTGTTCAGTGTTGTTGTTGTTGCTGTTGCTACCAGTTCAACCGGTCAGGCCATACAGATGCTGAACAAGAGTCACAGCAGGATCTGTGCTCGAGCTGGAATTGGCGACGATGTCCAGGGAAAGGAATGAAGTTGCCGAATCAACATTCAATGACGTATGTCCTCCAAAACCTTGGGCAGAGGGCAAAGCAGGTGGGTTGAACAAGTTGCCCAATCCGGGTGATTTCAGTCCCAGGCTTGCTGGCTTTGATTTTATTTGAGTTTGCATAGATCCTAAGAGTGTGGATGAGCATCAATGAAGAGGTCATCTCCTTATAACATACCTGCAGAGGGGCTAAGCAGGGTTGTCATCGGATCAGACCGAGTCACTTATTGAAGAACGGTAATAAAGAATCTGATTTGAACTTGTGTGGATTGTTGCAAAAGACTGTAAAGTGCAGCCATTCTTTCTGCATCCGAGAGAGCACGGAACCCTAAATAAAAGAGACAAAGGAGATTGAGATGTTTACGTCCCCGGCATTACAACGAAAAAAGACCGACACCGTTCAATATGTAGCAGCGAGTTCTTCTTTAAAGTTAGCATCTAAAGATTCCGCCGCCATCTTTTCCAATGTTACTTCATAGTTTTGGAGATTCTCAAACCATTGATCAATACCTTCGGCTGAAAGTAGAAAATTAAAAACGCAACATCAGCATCACATTGGCATTTGGAACGCTGAAATCTTCCACTTACCTTCAGGGGTCTGAAACATGGAAGCACCACCACTTACAAGGAGCTCGTTAGTCGGCCTGACTGACCACCGACTCTGGGTTATGAGAGTGCAAGATTGTTAGCTCCAGGACGAGCCTGCAGTCCCGCTGGTACGCGTGGGCTAACTAATTCGGGCTTGGCGAAGTGCTTTTGCATTTGTGCTTCCGGGAATTGCGCTGGCCGTATATTGCCCCTGCCAGCTGCTCCTTGTTGCCCTAAACACGCCCACCATAATCCAGTCACTTAGACTGGACCCTTCCGAGTGTCCCAACTGACCCCAGATTGCAACACAAGGAGGTAGAATGGGCTGCCTTGGGGTTCAAGTAGCAGTGGCTGTAGCACCAATACAGCGTCGTAACAGCGCCGTGACGTATGTGGGGTAGTCGATTGAGAGCTTTGGCGATGGCTAGCAAGAATACACCTGAAGAAACCCCGGAGGAAAATGGACCGAGTCCTACCCCTCCTCAAGTACAAGTGTCAAGTCAAAATTCGAATTCCGAGTCGTATCAGCAAGCCATGATGGAATCTCTTTCGCGTACGATGAGTGATATGCCAATGCCTGAGATGAGAGAGCTTACAGTTGATCCACCACTTGCGACACAACCTGTTGCAGGTCCATTGCGTGCTCTGCCGCCAGGTTCTATCAGTGCCAATGCGATGGAACGAGCGAGGAGAGCTGACAGGTATAATCAAGGCTACGCTGATCTATAAAAATAGAATAAGAGTAAGCTATGTACTGAAAATTGGATAATATAGTTAACTCACCGCGAGATGTGAGGGGAAAGGTCCAGCAAAGGACAGAAAGGGCAGATAGTCAGCCGGTTGCGTGGACAATGGACATGTCACATGTCCAAAATTCGCGTTTTTGATCCCGGCACTCCATGGCCATTGTATCCCATGTTCAAGGATGCGGATGAGCTGAGATTTCGAATGCTTTACGGGTGAAGAAGGGGAGCATGTCAAGGTGCGACATAACCTATGTCACATGTCACGTACACAAGGCTTGGAGCCGGCTTGAGCCGGCTCAGCAACAGCTATTGAACCGAGCCAGCTTTTTCCCAGCGGCTTTCGAAAATCGGCTCGTCTCGGCCTATATTCAGCTCGGCTACCGGCTTAGCCGCTGCTGAGCTAAGCCATGGGCAACACTATGCGTAAGCGGACTCTTTTGGCGCTTATTTTGGCGCATCAACTGGAATGGTAAGCTAGAACACGTTTAGATACTGCGTTTACCTTTGTTGGCTCTCTGTCTTCTAGCTGACGCTCGAATGGTTAACGTTATCTAAATCCAGGTATCCCAGCTCAAGACATAGACCCGCAAACTGGTGAATTTGTTGACGCCTATGCAAGCTGGGGCGGAGGAACCAACTCATACCTCGAGTACCTCGTCAAATACACTCGTTTGGATCCGGCTGTCGACCCTCTTTTAGTACTGTTGTGGATATTGGACTGAAGTTGACCGACGCGTGTGTCAACACCTACTTCGGAACTGCGTAAGTTTTTGATCACTGGTTCTTGTTCTGTGCGTTGAGATATCGTTTCAATCTTTCTAGAACAAGAATCGGACCTGAAGTTTTCGCATTCCTTTATGAAGTCAAAACCCAACCACCTAACGGAACAGACGATGGAAACTTCACCGAATCACCCATAACACAACAAAACCTCGATTTCTTCGCTGAACACGGCTTCTACATCTACGATGGGAATTCCGATTACATTCTTCGTCCCGAAGTTATGGAATCCAACTTTTACACGTGGCGTGTATCGGACGATGTCAAGTGTTTGAACAACACAAAAAGCGTTATTTGCAGTTCCTCGAAGTTCCCGGTGGTGAAGGTGGCGTTAGCGGTCTTGACGACGTTGATAATGCTATGGTTACCGCCTCTACTCGTGTGGATGATCAGGAAAGTTTCTTCTTCGCTGAAGTAACGAAATACTTGTGGGTTCTACTAAACATTGTTCCGATTCTCTCAGACTAACTTTTCGAAGTGTACCTGGTGTTCGATGATCCTGGCAACATCTCGTTGGACGAATGGGTCTTCAACACCGAAAGTCATCCTCTTCGTGCACTGACACCTTTGGTTCACCACCACCACCCATCCATACAACGCGATCAAATCGCCAGCACCGACAGTTCCGCTCCCTCAAATCTCTCAAAATCCCAAACTAAACAGTGCCTTTCGTGCAAATCTCAATCTTTAGGTTCTTATGAAGCGTTTTATTTCTGATTGTCTTATTCGGAATCGCGTGTATATATTATAAAAGTAGTAGTTACAATTTCGAGGTCCCATTCTGTTTCTTGTAGAGATTCGTACAACGTATGGTGCGATTAGCAAATGCCGGTGATATATTGATATGGAACGCGTTTCGCGTAGTCGTCCCATGCCCGACCGAAATGAGAACGAAGGTTTCGTTCCTCCAGTTCAACGCGCTTCAAAACCCAAAGCCAAACGAGCACTCCAAACATATATAAAAATCCTCCCACAACCTTTAGAAACCACGGTGACGTCGTCCATCCACATACCGTAAACGAGCTTCCAACATTCAGCGACAGGTCAGCGTTTCTGATTATGCTGACGATAACAGCTGTACAGCTCCCGTGCCGCACGATGAAGGAGTAAGGACCCGACTCTATTAGTTTATAGTTTGGCCGGATTGCGAGTTGGAGCGTGAAGAATTGGTCTAATGGATATAGTCGAGTGGTTTCGGAAATATCTGATATTAGGATTGAGAATACGATAAAAGAGGGTGCTAGGATTGGCTATTATAATGAATGAATTGAGTTCATCGACAACTTGAAGGCAGCTACATAGCTTCTTTGGTCTGACTCACTGAGATAATTAATCCGCCCATTGAAGCAAGGTACTTCTTTTGCAAGGTGCTTTCGTCGTTTTTATCTGCTTTGGAAACCATAGTAGGTGATATGATCGTCTTTATGGATAGAAAATCCATTGTTGTTAGCACGATTAATTTCAGAATAGCTGATGACGACGACGTTGGTGTCAGAGCGATTCACCGTGTTACCAAATGGAGAAAGACTTACATTTGACAGCATTCATTTTTAAACAGGTAATACTGAACGCTGAAAGAAGAAATAGTGGGATTGGAGCACGTAGTTTGGTAGCATGACTGGTGTCGATTTGGCAGAGGTCGACTCCGGAGTGTGGCTTGTGCTTTGGCGCTTATTCCGGCTCGTTCAATCTCTCAGCCAACTCACAACTTCCAATGAACACCCTGAGAGATTCCCTTCTTGTTGATATTCTCAAGCATAAACAACGAAACCTATCTCATCCGTGCTGACAGTGAAAACATGACCATTTTCGATATGAAATACCACTGTCAAGTTTTAAGGATAAGGATGGCACTGTAAAAGTCCGAAAGACTTTTACACAAGAACTTCAAGAACAAAGGAATATCACACAAGATGAGTGCAGATGGTCTTCGTTAAAGAAGCTGAAGAAAAATATATCTACATCTCGAGCTTATATACCTAAAATAAAGATTATCTAATTACTTAGATAAAGAGAAAACATAAGCAATCGTTCGGAAACGATTGGTAAGGATACGAAATAAAAGATAATATTAGAAACCAGTCCGAAGTCCCCGACTCGGACGTCTCGGACAGATCGAGAGAGTCCAGACTCTTACAGGCACGCTGGAATAATAGGAGGATCAGTTTTACCCATGATTCTCGGAAATGTGCTACTACTAAACAGCTACGTAGCTGTTTAGACGTAGCATAATAACGCGTCTTTTATGGAAAGTAAAGACATCATCACTGTTGAATTGACGCGGGCATGAGTTAAAGAGGAAGGACGTTGATTGGTCCATTCCCGACTCCGTGGCCCAGCTGTGAGGGCGGCCGACGCGTCTTTTTCTCGAGATATTGAAACCACTTGCCGAGAACTTAAGTACATATGTGGTCTTGGATATTTTGAATTTCTGCATGGTATGTATCTCTTCGTTAGGTATCTTGAAGACACACTTTCGATTTATGTAGTCCGACCGCATCTCTTTGGTTTAATTCGAATAACGTACCGTTCAATATCCATCAACACACTGCAGTTATCAAATCTTAAACGCACGACTTGTTGTCTGAAGAACGTCGGTCACATTTCGGCCGATTCCGTCCTGCGGACTTTTGACTGGGCTTCAGGTTCTGCTGTACAGTCCGTTATGTAATTTACTATCTAATCTAGAGTGACCATATCGCTGACTCCAACACGACTTTCTCTTCACGTTTGTAGGATCCTTTTTTCTAAATTGTCAGACAATTAAGAATTCCAGCTCATCAGCTCCGGCAGACTGCACCGTAGCGTCAGTTCAAATACAAAGGGACGAAGAGCTGTTTTACGGGCCTACTATACTAGCAGTCGTTGTCATCCACGGCTAGTACCCTTTGGTTGTCTATTTCAGCGAAGGTAGTCTCTCCATGACGATACCGAGCTATCGAATGACTACGTGTACACTGAAAATCTCTTCCGCCGGTGAATTCTACGAACAAAGTCATATCAGTGTCGCAACTGAACCCATCCTTCATCTTTCTAATTGAACATTTTATGTCTTCCCCCTATACAGACGATTCAATGTCGCTAGTCTCACAAAATGCGCGGCAAGACCAATCTATACAAGCTAATCGTCGTGCTGCCATCTTCGACCTCTCTTAGCAACGATACAGTTTGATATCTGCAAGTGTGTTTTGTTTATTGTTTTCAAGACCTGATTTGGCTGACTGTTGCAGTGACGATACCCCTCAGATCTTTACACTGTTGTGACGAAAAAAAAGACTTTTGTGTGCAGGCGATTTATCAACTGGGGAGTGTCGATGCTTTGCGTCTTCGCTTCGAATTCACAAACATTTCTGGACGGTCTACGACATGAAAACAAGAGAGATAGAAGTTGTATTATTAAGGACAGTAAGGTGCAATCGTAAATAGGTAAATATCGTCTGGTCCATTCCCTATTTATTTGTCTTAGGGTTTTATTTACAGAATGACAGACACCGCAGAAGTCCGAAAACGATGATGGGTTAATAGCAAGCGCGCTTTTTGTCAATTGCCAGATGACGTTCAAATCCAATAATACACCTATGTCAGTTATTACGGTGTGACCGGACTGGGCATCCTCAGTTAAGAAACTCTTGCACTCCCGCTAACTCAAAGGTGTGCCAGATGATACTTACGGATGATTCGAATCATATTCGCCAATCATCCGACGCTGGTAATCTGGAAGACTGAATTTTGGGCCAGATGCCAACGAATGTGGGAAATGGTGAGAAATTGATGCTTAATATTTAAACACAGGTTATTGGACCCACGCTTGGATGTTCAACACGGTGAGTACTATTTGGATTTCTGACTTGAAAGCTCGTGTCGCCTCAATTTCAACGCTATTTCCTTCCTAGTTCGGTCAATCATTATTTTTATTTTATTTTTTGTGCCACCGCCCAATGGGAACCACGAAGCTCCGGAAGTGTACTCCGGAGAATTTTTTCTTGGTTCATAAAGAAGGATGGTAGAGGTGAAAATTGCTGTCATATCAATGTATTGGAAAATGTGCGTGTGTTTTATTAATGAACAATTGACGGACTGTGTGAAACACAGGTCACGCGGTATGTTGTTTGGCAATTACAGCATATAAAACCGTACTGCAAAGCAATTAATATATCACTGGATTACTGGATTCGAGTCATGTTCACTTGTGCTCCCTTTCAAAACTGAATACTAGTAGCCACATGAAGAGGAACTGGTGACTACGGCTGAGGGCTGTGGGGGTTATTTATTACTCTTCCCTTTTGATGGCGTAAGTGACTATTTGCCAACTAAATTATGGTTCTCATGTGTGCTTGTGTAGCCGAAATTCTTTATAAGAACTTCTCAAGTACATAGCCGCTGTCGCTGAGTTGCAAACACCGGGCGAAACAGTGTGTTGATCATGTAGGACTGTACAGCTCGCTCTGCACGAACCCAGTGACAACCTCAAATGAGAAGACGAATCCAACGAGAGCAGTGGGCTTCTTTCGGGCACCAGAGATTTTTTGAAAAAGGCGATGTTCTTTTAGTATATATGTAGAAAGTCGAGCGCTGATGGTTGTTTTTTTCTTATAGAATTCAATTAATTAGAGCACGCTTCTGACGCGCAATTTTATTAATATTTGTCTTCACTGCCATGAGGTGCAAACGAGGTGAGCGTTTTGAGCAACAAAATGAAGGCAAGTTTTGGCACAAAAACTTTTTTCAACAACCCCTCTTCACATAACCATACATCTCAATCAACCATCAGCTACATATCATGTCAGAAACATCTAGTATGAGAGGAACAACAGCACTCATCGAGGCCCAGAACGAAAATGGAAGAAGCTCTGGAATGGCCCCGGAAGGACCTAGCGAACACCTTGCAAAAGCTGCGCCGCCTGCGCGGATTACTGCTTCTTTGGACGAGGACAGCGAGCAACCTGCCTCTGCGCCACTGGCAGTAGAAAAAGGTTCTGGAATAACTCCGGAAAGGCATAGTAGTGAACACCGTGAAGAAGCTGCGCGGATTACTGAGAGCTCTTCGTCCACAAGCTCCCGGGCGACTTCTTTGGACGAGGACAACGAGCAATCTGTGCCACCCCGTAATCTGCTCAGTGAGTTTTCTGTTTCACGATGCGCTACATTCAAGTTTCATTATTTACTTACTTTTTCAAAGGCGCTACACCTGATGTTACCCAGCCTAATAAGCAACGACGCAAGAAGAAACATAGAAGCGTTTTCGGATTAACACACGAAGTTGGTCGTGAGTATCACAATTCTCGCTTACTCTATGCAATCTGACATGATGCATGTTAGTGAATAATAGAGATGCATACGACCAGAAATATACTCGAGATCGATACGGAGAAGAGATTTCCGAGAATGCTCGTATATGGTTTACTTACCTTGATGAAGCCGAGCCATTCGATCGCGAGAGGGTTGAAGAGTGGAAAGGGGCGGCAGATGTTCTCCTAGTTTTTGTTAGATATATTCGTTTTGTTTTTTTACTTAAGCTCATTATTTTGTTGCCAGGCGGGTCTGTTCTCCAGCGTTATAACGACATTCATCGTACAAGCTTTGCAGAGTCTGCAACAGGATAATACCCAAGTCTCTGCATCCTTGTTATTCACAATAGCTGGCATCCTACGAGCCCAATCTAATGGCACCTCTTTAAATATGATCCCAAATCCAACATTGACGCCTACGTCGCCGTTCACACCATCGAAGAACGCATTGTTAGTAAACGGTCTGTGGTTTACTAGCTTAGCGATCACGTTATCTACAGCGTTATTTGCTGTCATCGCGAAACAGTGGGCACGGTATTCATTGGCTTCTATCCCTGGAACAGCCAAAGAAAGGGCGAGGGTCAGGCAACTACGGTTCAAAGGGTTTGAAGTGTGGAAAGTCGGTGCCATCCTTGACCTCCTTCCTGTCCTTCTCTATCTTGCTGTCGGTCTGTTCCTCACGGGCATCATCATAATGCTATTTCCATTGAACACTGCCATCGCATGGACGATTGTCGGAATTACGGGGATCACTTATACGTTATATTTTATTTCTGTGATATTACCGATTCGGTATCCAGAATGTCCATATACAACCTCAATGACGATCTATGTCGGGGTTCTCTTTTTTGTTCTGCGAAAGGCTCTTCGCAGGATCGGCTTTATCCGATACGCAATCCGATACACAATCCGATACACAATCCGATACGGAATCCGATACAGAATCACACTCCAAATCCTATACGGAATCCTAGTCGTATTACCCAGGTTTATTTCGAGGTTAGCTAGAGTCATGCGCCGTGGATTTCGGAGACTCCGTGGCAACTTCACTGAATTTACCAAGTGGAGAGAAGATAAAATAAAACAAGTAGTTCAAACTGCAACGGATCTTGATTTTGAGGCAGTCAGTTGGCTCTATGAGATTTCTTGGAACAGAGGCGTTCATCGAATGATCGCACGTTGTGCGGCGATGAATCCAATAATCAGCAATCAATTTGGATTTGATATCCTTAGAAATCTCAACCGTAGTTTGGAAATCAGTGAAGGCAATGTTGTGGACTTGCGTTATGGTCTATACTTAGATCTCCTGACTGATGAACGCGGTCACTGGCGTCTCCTCCGGTCTATTCCCGATGCGCAAGAAAATCAATTGGAGGAAGAAGAGTTACAAGGCTATCTCCTTATTGCAGACATTGTGTCACAACGCGATGATAAGCTTCAAGTTCTCCATGATGTGATCAAGGACAATTGCAGTCTTCCACTGGCCATGTGGGGTTATCTCAGGACCCCTGGCAATTAGCATTGATGCCGGGGCCGTTTTCGGGCCTCCAAAGGTGCTCTGGGACCCTCAATGCCGGGGTTTTTTCGGGCTATGAAGGTCGATTTTTGCACTCATGCCGGGTTATTTTTTCGGGCTGGCGGCAGCAGAGATCGTATAGGCCGGGGCCGCTAGAGGGGTTAGCCGGGCCAGAATAGGTCATATGGTTGAGCTAGAGGGTGCTATGGCCCAGCGGTTTAGCGGATTTACCCGTTGTGGTTTGGTGTACTTTTCAATTCCTTTAGCCAGCTCTTTGTCGCTCCCTAAATGTTTTCATGGTCATTTGAACGCGATTTGCTTTTTTTTCCGTCTGTTCCGACAACAAATCCTTAACCTTTCGTAATGATACTCAGTTTTTACAATCGCAGATTTTCTTGTGGCGATTCTGGGGGCATATAAACCTTTGATTAGTCGAGGGAATCAAGTTACAGCAGATAGGGATGAGTGTATATTTTGTGCTAGATGACCGCTAGTAGTAGAAAAAAACTATATACAAAGCAGTTTCTCGAGAAAGAGCCTGATTTCGGGCTAAAACACGCATATTTCTCAACTTTGCGGGGTCGGGGCTATATTTCGGGCCAAAATGCCTGACTAGAAGGCCGGGACGGCAAAACGGGCCTCGAGCTTGAAAATTTGTGAATGCCAGGGTATTTTCGGGCCGGGAGGACCCAAAATGTCGATTTTTTCGTCGGGCCAGAAGGCCCATTTTTGACGATTTTTGACCCCGGCATCAATGCTAATTGCCAGGGGTCCTGTTATCTCCTAGAGGTGAAACCCGATACTACCAGAGCTGCGCATATACCCATCAATCTGGGTAACACAGGGTTGATCCGCTTTGACAGTGAAAAACTGGGATCGTGGAAGTTTGACCGCCTGTTTCGTCACTTGGAAGCCAAAACTTATGAAACGTGCTATAACCTCCTTCTGGTCATTTATCGTAACCTCACTTCCGATGATCGGCTCGACATCGGGAAAGAGCGAAAACAGGAGTCCTTGGAACAGGTGTTTGTCAGCTTTTTGAATTGTCTTGCATCCTTTGATTCCCCTCGCCCATTAGAGGATGGCCTCCGTTTAGCGTATGGCCTCCGCTTCCTCAAAGAGATTTGCTGCGTGGAATCGTTCTGGTGCGAGCCTATGACAGGTGGAGCAAGATACAATGCAGTTCGGTCTTTGCGTATAATTGTGCCCCCGCAACTTGTAGGCATCCAGCTGGATAACCACTTTCCTTTTACGGACGGCCACTACCTCTCTCTCATATATAAATGGTACTCGCGAGATCTTGACTGGGACCTCTCAGGTCTCACACGTCCCCTTTTCGTGCCGCTGCTCGTGTCCCAGAACCAACACCATCTATCCACAATCCTCTTGAATGACACGAATGCTGTCTCTAACTTCTCAAAATGTGTCCATAACCTGGCGGATGGTGGTCGCTCGCCGGAATATGAGATAATATTTCAAATTTTAATGGACCTCCTCAAATCCGTGGACCCGGAGAGTAATCCCAGGCTGTTCACCGTTCTTTACAACTGCACCGTGCTTTCACAACTATGGGCACTCATCGTGCTCCACCAGCACAATACAGAAGAATATTTCCTGCTTGTGAATTCGAAGATTGCTAGGGACAAGTTGGAAGAGCTATTTGCCGCTATGAATGAACTGGCCCAATCTGACTACGCAAATTTACCTTGGGTAATGAATGTATTTGAACGCGAGTATTACGGGGCCATGTATGCCCGTCCTAGATTAGTGACATCTGTGCGTCAGTTTGGCGAACTCATAGGTATGTCCCACATACAACCTGAGGCCACTTCCGAACAATCTGCGCCTGGGAATACAACATCAATCAATGACCACGATAGCGAAGAGCGTGCACAGGTGCCTGGTCCGGACGAGGTACTTCCTTTACTACAGAGTTCATCATCCTTGAGAGTCCCCTTACTGAGACACTTGTATAGCGTAGAACTTTCAACGTTACGGGCAATTGGATGAAAAAAATGTTCGAATCCCTTCGGTTAAAGATACTCCGTCAACCTAGTGATCCGCCGACCGCGACTGCTATTCCGTTCACGCATACTGAGACAGACTCAGAATGGTAAAATAATTCTAGATAACAGTGGTTTTTTTTAAATATACAATATCTGAACTTGAGAAAGGTGGTTTGAGTAGTAAACATTACGGGCCAATAGAATTATCTTGCCAACCGCGTCTGGTTGGAAAAAGCGACAAAGGAAAAAGTAAAACTGAGCCACTGAGCCACAGGGCAGACAAAATTCTCGACCACACTCGTACATAGTACGACTCGTTGGGAAAACTCGTAGCCAATTCACAAGCTCAACCAATTAAGAGAGCGCTGATTAGAATTTCAACTGTTTTCCTTTTATTTCCCGCGATAAATCTCTCTATCTCTCTCTCTCAGACGTAGCCCGATGAACTAAAACTTGTTGAAATACATGAATACAACCTTTGATAAAGAAGCAGCTTGAAATGAAGACCGAGAGCGCAGGAAGCTTTTCCAGGGAACGGCCCGGGAATAGAGCAACTAAGTTAGAATGTGAGATTGGAAATTGAGGTGGATGAAACGACTGACATGGTTTCATCGAACGAAAGGCTGGTGAGCTGACGACAGATTGAAGACGCGTTCTTGGTTTTCGAAGACAGACAGCGTCGTCAGTAAGTCGAGAACATAATAACAGCACAAAGCACGTGCCGCTTATTCCAGAAAAAAAAAATATAACATCCGATCTGATTTTCAACTCGGTCAAGACCCGGTTTTCGTTTTTAATTGCGATGTGCGCCATACGCATGGCTGTCTTCGCAGAAACAACTTCAGCTATGCAGCAGACGGTCTCCATCTTAAACAAGCGTCGGAGTGAAGGTGAAAGTGGGACCAACGCCTCTATTTCCCCAGGTGAGAACAGGGAAAGAAAAAACAATTCTCGCAGAACAGATGATGTTCGTGTTCGACCGCGTCGTCTATTTGAGCATTCGGAAGTTGTTGTCAGAAAGGCTTACTAGGTTGAAAATTTGATTAACGGGGTGAAACTCTTATTTGACTGCATTCATTTATAAACAGGTACGGATAGACGTTGAAAGAATGAGAAAGCAGTGTGATTGGAGAATATAGCTTGGTAACATGGCTAATTTTGCGCGCAAGATTCGGGAGGACGCGAGGACGCGTAAGCAGACTGTTTTGGCGCTTATTTTCAAGGCGCATCAACTGGAACGGTAAGCTAGAACACATTTAGATACTGCGTTTACTTTGTTGGCTCTGATACCTGTCTTCTAGCTGACGCTCGAATGGTCAACGTTATCTAAATTCAGGTATCCCAGCTCAAGACATAGACCCGCAAACCGGTGAATTTGTTGACGCCTATGCAAGCTGGGGCGGACTCATACCTCAAATACCTCGTCAAATACACTCGTTTGGATCCGACTGTCGACCCTCTTTTAATACTATTGTGGATATTGGACTGAAGTTGACCGATGCGTGTGTCAACACCTACTTCGGAACTGCGTAAGTTTTTGATCACTCATTCTTGTTCTGTGCATTGAGATACGCTTCAATCTCTCTAGAACAAGAATCGGACCTGAAATATTCACATTCCTTTCTGAAGTCACAACTCAACCACACCTAACGGAACAGATGACGGAAACTTTACCGAAACACCCATAACACAAGAGAAATTCGATTTCTTCGCCGAACACGGCTTCTACATCTACGATGGGATGGCAATTCCGATTACATTCTTCGTCCTGAAGTTATGGAATCCAACTTTTACGCGTGGCGTGCATCGGGCGATGTCCAGCACTTGAACAACGCGAAAAGGGTCGTTGAAAGTTATTTGCAGTTCCTTGAAGTTCCCGGTGGTGAAGGTGGTGTTAGTGGTCTTGATGATGTTGCTACCGTTACGGCCTCTACTCGTGCGGATGATCAGGAAAGTTTCTTCTTCGCTGAAGTAACGAAATACTTGTGGGTTCTACTAAGCATTGTTCCGATTCTTTCAGACTAACTTTTCGAAGTGTACTTGGTGTTCGATGATCCTGGCAACATCTCGTTGGACGAATGGGTCTTCAACACCGAAAGCCATCCTCTTCGTGCACTGACACCTTTGGTTCACCACCACCACCCATCCATACAACGCGATCAAATCGCCAGCACCGACAGTTCCGCTCCCTCAAATCTCTCAAAATTCCAAACTAAACAGCGCCTTTCGTGCATATCTCAATCTTTAGGTTCTTATGAAGCGTTTTATTTCTGATTGTCTTATTCGGAATCGCGTGTATATATTATAAAAGTAGTAGTTACAATTTCGAGATCCCATTCTGTTTCTTGTAGAAATTCATACAACGTATGGTGCGATTAGCAAACGCCGGGGATATATTGATATGGAACGCGTTTCGCGTAGTCGTCCCATGTCCGACCGAGATGAGAACAAAGGTTTTGTTCCTCCAGTTCAACGCGCTTCAAAACCCAAATTAAAGCCAAATGAACACCCCAAACATATATAAAAATCCTTCCACAACCTTTAGAGACCACGGTGACGTCGTCCATCCACATACCGTAACCGAGCTTCCAACATTCAGCAACAGGAGCGCGTTTCCGGTTATGATGTGCATGACAGCTGTATAGCTTCCGTGCCGCATGAAGAAGTAAGGATCCAAGTCTATCAGTTTATGGTTTGGCCGGATTGCGAGTTGGAGCATGAAAAATTGACCTAATGACTTGATGCACATGAGGCGAAGGATAGATCCGATAATGACTATAACGAAACTTGTTATGAATGACGGAGAAAAACGGTCTGATGAAGTGTCAGGTCGTGTAACGTTCAGTATTGGGACATAGTCTCGTGGTTCTGGAGAGAATGTCTGAAGTTAGAGTACAAGATACGATGATGGTGGATGTCAAGATCGGCTAGTATAATGAAGGAACGAATTGAGTGCATCGACAACTTGAAAAGCGGTTTCTTTGATCTGACCACTCACTGTGACGACTAACGTAGCTAACCCGCCAAGGGACGCAAGATATTTCTCTCGAAAATTGCTCTCTTCGATTTCATCTGTATTAGAAACCGTGTTAGGCGGTGCAATCGCCTTTATGGCCGATAAATATATTGTGATCAGCATGATTAGTTTTATGATAGTTGGTGACGACATCGGTTTCAGAGAGGTTCACCGTGTTACAGAATCGTCTAATGGACCAAGGCCTCTATTTGACTGCATTTATTTTTAGAGCTGCAGGTAAAAATGAATGCTCGAAACAAGAAATAGTGCGATTGGAGAACGTGGAGAGTAATAGTTGTTAGGCATGCCCAGCCAATGAGACACGTGTTCCATTCCGTTATCTCGGCACTAATGGCGTGTATCGTATCTAGCGTGAAAAAGTGAGCCTGATTAAAACTACCATGTTTGAAGGCTGCTTACATTCCCCAAAAACGACCGAGTTGGAAGCCGAGTTTGGTATCATGACTGGTGTCGATTTGGCGAAGTTGCGGAGGATGTAGTAAGCCTGGCGCTTAGTATCTCGGCTCGTTCAGTTCTACAAGCAGCTCTTCCAATGAGCTCGTGTCTCGAATAATGTGTGATTATATGTCTATCAACGAACCGGGCAAACGTCTTTTATGTATCCTCGTCCAAGCTGACAATCCACATCATGTCGAAAAGGAAAGACTTTTTTCTGCAGGCGATTTGTCAACGGGGAAGTGTAACATTTCTTAATGTACTACGACATGAAAACGAGAGGGATAAAACTTGTGTATTTATTGAGGACACTAAGGTACAATCTCAAATAGGTAAATATCGTCTGGCCCATTTCCTATTTGTTTGTCTTGACTCTTAGGATTCTATTTACAGAACGGCAGACACCGCGGAGAAGTCTGAAAACGATGGTGTGCATGATAGCTATTAACAGGCATGCTTTTTATCAATTGCCAGAGGATGGTCAAATCCAGACATACACAAACGACAGTCACTACAGTGTAACCGGACTGGGCATCCTCAATCAAAAATCCTTGCACTCCTGCCAACTTAAAGGTATGCCGGATGATACTTACGGCTAATTCGTATCATTTTTTGGCAATCTTCCGGATGACTTTACGAGATGCCGAGTGTCATGGTGAGAAGTTGATGTAGTACAGGCTATCGGACCCACGCTAGGATGTTCAACACAGTGAGTATTTGGATTTTTGACTTGAAAGCTCGTGTCATCAATTTCAACGCTATTTCCTTGCTAGTAGTGGCTTTTGGTCAATCATTATTTTTCTTCTAATAATTAACTTGTGCCAGCGCCCGCCGACTGGCAATAAGTAGAACTCGTTGTCTGAGCGCCAAACTAAAACACGAGGCTCTGGAAGTGTACTCTGCGTCATTTTCTAGATTTATAGAAGAGGTGACATCGCTGCCAGAGCGACCACGGCTGGGAACTGCGGGGGTTATTTATTACTCTTCCCTCATAATGCGTAAGTGTCAGTTTGCCAACTAAATTATGGTTCTCATGTGTGACTGTGTAGCCGAAAGTTTCTAAATATGAGAACTTCTCACGTACGTGGCTGTGGCGCCGAGTTGCAAATGCCGGGCGAAAGCACGTCGACTATGTGGGACAGCTTGCTTTGCACGAACCCAGTGACAGCTTCGAACGAAAATGACAGATCTGAGAAGACAAGTACAAGCAGTGGGCTTCTTCCGAGCACCAGAAATTTGTCTAGATTCGTGCGTGACTCTTAAAAAAGGTGATATTCTTTGAATATAAATGGAAAATTGAGTACCGATTGGTGCTTTTTTAAATTAAAGTTCAGTGAGATACAGTGCGTTTCCTGGCACCCAATCCTATTAGTATTGATCTTCACCATGAGGTGCAAACGAGGCGGGCGTTTTAAGCAGCAGATTGAAGGCAAGCCCTGGCACAGAACTTTTTTCAACAACCCCTCTTCATATAACCATACATCTCAATCAACCATCAGCTACATACCATGTCTAGCTTGAGAGGAACAACAGCGCTCATCGAGGCTCATAACGAAAACAGAAGAAGTTCTGAAATGACCCCGGAAAGGCCCAGTCGTGCGTCGATTACTGAAAACTCTTCGTCCACGAGCTCCCGGGCGACTTCTTTGAACGAGAACAGCGAGCAATCTGTGCCACCACCCGTTCTGCTCAGTGAGTTTTCTGTCTCATAGCATGATATTTAATTTTCCTCATCTACTTACTTTTTCAAAGGCCATACTCCTCAGGCTGATGTTACCCAACCTACTAGGCAACATCACAAGAAGAAACATAGAAGTGTTTTCGGATTAACACACGAAATTGGTCGTGAGTATCATAACTCCCACTTATTTTATGCAATCTAACATGACGCATCTTAGTGAATAATAGAGATGCCTACGAGCAAAAATATGGTCGAGATCGATACGGAGAAGAGGCTTCCGAGAATGCTCGTATTTGGTTGACTTACCTCGATGAAGCTGAGCCATTTGATCGCGAGAGAGTTGAGGAGTGGAAAGGGGCGGCAGATGTTCTCCTAGTTTTTGTTAGACATTCGTTTGCTTTTTTTTTTCTACTTGAGCTCACTATTTTGTTCGCAGGCGGGTCTGTTCTCCGGAGTTATAACGACATTCATCGTACAGGCTTTGCAGGGTCTGCAGCAAGATAGTACCCAAGTCTCTGCATCCCTGTTATTCGAAATAGCCGGAATCCTACGAGCCCAGTCTAATGGGACACCACTAAATATGATCCCAAATTCACCATTGACACCTACATCGCCATTCACACCATCGATGAACGCATTGTTAGTAAACGGTCTGTGGTTTACTAGCTTAGCAATTACGTTGTCTACAGCTTTGTTTGCTGTCATCGCGAAACAATGGGCACGCTATTCCTTGTCTTCTATTCCTGGAACACCCAACAGAAAGGCGAGGGTCAGGCACCTGCGGTTCAAAGGCTTTGAAGTGTGGAAGGTTGGTACCATCCTTGACCTCCTTCCCGTCCTTCTCTACCTTGCTGTCGGTCTGTTCCTGACTGGTATCATCATAATGATATTTCCATTGAACACTGCCATCGCGTGGACGATTGTCGGTATTACGGGCATCACTTATACGTTATATTTTATTTCTGTGATATTGCCGATTCGGTATCCGGAATGTCCATATACAACCTCGATGACGATTTACGTCGGCGCTCTCTTTGTTGCTTTGCGAAACATTTTAAATCGGGATCTTCAGGATGCTAGTGTCTATGGCAATTTCACTGGATTTACTAAGTGGAGAGAAGAGAAAATAAAACAAGCAGCCGAAACCGCATCATACCTCGATTTTCAGGCACTCAGTTGGCTCTATGGGATTTCCTGGAACAGAAGCGTTCATCGAATGATTGCACGTTGTGCGGCGGTGAATCCAACAATCAGCAAACAATTTGGATCTGATATTCTTGGAGATCTCAACCGTAGTTTGGAAATCAGCGAAGCCAATATTGTAGACTTGCGTTATGGGCTATACTTGGATCTCTTGACTAATGAACGCGGTCACTGGCGTCTCCTCCGGTCTATTCCCGACGCGCAAGAAAATCACCTGGAGGAAGGAGAGTTTCAAAGCTATCTCCGCATTGCAGACACTGCGCTACGACACAATGATAAGCTCCAAATTCTCCATGATGCGATCAAGGGCAATTGCAGACTTCCGCTGGTCATGTGGGATTATCTCCTAGAGAAGGCGGAACTTGATGATACCATAGCTGCGGATATACTCATCAGTATGCGTGACACGGTGTTGATATGCTTTGACAGTGAAAAGCTGGGATGGTGGAAGTTTGATTGCTTGTTTCGTCGCTTGGAAGCCGAAACTTATGAAACGTGCTACAACCTCCTTCTCGTCATTTATCGTAACTTCACTTCTCATGATCGGCTCGACATTGGGAAAGGGCGAAAACAGGAGTCCTTGGAACAGGTGTTTGACAGCTTTCGGGAAAGTCTTAGATACTCTGATTCCCTTCGCCCATTAGCGTATGGCCTCCGTTTAGCGTACGCCCTCCGCTTCTTCATAGAGATTTGCTGCGTGGACTCTTTCTGGTGCGAGTCTATGACAGATGACACTAGATGTAATGCAGTTTTGGCTTTGCATGCAATGGAGCCCCTGTCATTTGCAAACACTCAGCTGCTGGATGACCACTTACCTTTTACGGACGGCCACGATCTCTCTCTCATATATCAATGGTACTCGCGAGATCTCGACTCAAACCTCTCATATCACACACCTCCCCTTTTCGTACTGCTGCTCATGTCCCAGAACCGATATCATCTATCCACAATCCTCTTGAATGACACAAATGCTGTCTTTAACTTCTCAAAATGTGTCCAGAACCTGGCGAATTGTGATACCTGGCATAGGGAGGAGCCAATCAGAATACTTCAAATGTTAATGGACCTCCTCAAATCCGTGGACCCGAAGAAGAATCCCAGGCTGTTTATCGTTCTTTACGACCGCTCCGTGCTTTTACAACTATGGGCACTCCTCGTGTGCTACGACCACGATACAACAGAATATTTCCTGCTTCTGAATTCGATGATTGCGAGGGACAAGTTGGACGAGCTATATGCCGCTATGAATGAACTGGCCCAATCTGACTACGCAAGTTTACCTATTACATTTCGACGAGAGTACAGGTATTACACGGAAATTGCTCGTCCGAGTCGTATATTAGCGAAATCTGTGCGTCAGTTTGGACAACTCATAGGTGTGTCCCACATACAACCTGAGGCTACTTCCGAACAATCTGCGCCTGAGAATGCAACGTCAATCAATGACCACGATAACGAAGAGCGTGCACAGGTGCCTGGTCCGGATGAGGTACTTCATTTACTACAGAGTTCATCATCCTTGAGAGTCCATTACTGAGACACTTGTATAGCGTAGAACTTTTAACGTTATGGGCAATTGGATGAAAAAGATGTTCGAATCCATTCGGTTAAAGATACCCCGTCAAACTAGTGATCAGCCGCCTGCTGGTGCGATCCCGCTTAGTGAAATCGGCCCTACCTCCAGCATAGTAAAATAACTCTAGATAACAGTGATTTTTATAAATATACAATATCTGAACTTGGAAAGGTGGTTTGAGTAGTAAACATTATGGGCCAATAGAATTATTTTGCCAATCGCTCCTGGTTGGAAAAAGCAATAAAGGGACAAAATAAAACTAACCCACTGAGCTACAATACCGACAATATTCTCGACCACACTCGTACATAGTATGGCTTGTGTTTCTTACTCGCAGCCAATTCACAAGTTCGACCAATCAAGAGAGCGCTGATTGGAATTTCAACTGTTTTCCTTTTCGTTTCCCGCGATACATCATCTCTCTCTCTCTCTCTCTCTCTCTCTCTCTCTGTGTCAGATGCAGCCCGATGATCCAAAACTTGTTGAAATATATGAATACAATCCTTGATAAAGAAACAGTTTGAAATGAAGACCGAGAGCGCAGGAAACTTTTCCAGAGAACGGCCCGGGAATAGAGCAACTATGTAAGTTAGAATGTGAGATTGGAAAACTACGTAACAACACCAGATCTCCTTATTTCGCTGATTTTCCAAATGTGTTTCATCCAGGGCCTGGCTTTGAGTTATTATCGATTTAGTTTCGGACTGTGAGTTTGTTATGATCAGCGGGACAATGCGCTTCTAGTCCAAATCAGCTTATTCTGTTTTCCGGGGTGTAGTTTAAGTCGTGTTATATGAATTGTGCGTACATGATGTGAGAAATTTTACACGTGTGTAAGCTCTGTCGAACTATTGAAACAAATTTTGTTATGAAATCCCAAATATTTCTCGTAAATGTACTTCTGGGAAAGAAAGCATCGTCGGATGGTCATCATTCCTTGATATTCAGTGCTGCACATTGGGAACTTGATACCGGTCAGTGATCTTGGATTTATCTCCGAATGATGGGTTGGAACGCGTATATCGAAGAGTTTTTTCATTCCAAGTCTTTCAACGGACAACCATCATACTTTTCTATCCCTGGGGCGAACAACCATAACCCTTTTTCGCTCGAAACGATTTCTATATCCTTGCACTTCTCAATAAACAAGTTTATTCCGTGAGTTTCCAAAAGCTTAGCTTGAGTCCTTGTGACCGCGCGAATAACAGCATTAGGAGCCGAGTTTGTGAATATACCAGGATTTGTTAGAATTAGTTTTTCGAGTTATCAACCTGCTGGCAGCAAATTCAGAGCCTGAATGACATTAGCTTCGCACTGACAACCATACCGGAAGTTTAATGCTAAAGTATCGAGGCAAGGAAATGATCTGGGTATGTCAATGATCAAGGAACATCCTAAGCGTAAGAGTCTATTAGAACTAAGTAACTCACGCGATTTCATTCGATACTCAGGGATGCAGCGTATACCACTCATGGCAGTGTTCAGAAACGCAGTGAAAGGACAGTGAAGCTGCAGTCAAGGAATTCTGAGCGCTACGACGTCATATGACTTCATCTGCCATGTGCCGTTACTAGTACGCGTTACGACCGTTACCCTCTGAACGCTAGCACATGCCATGCACCACTTCCAGGTATCCCAGCAGACCCGCAAACTGATGAATTTGTTGACGCCAGAAGTGGAGGGGCCGACTCATACCTCGAAATACACTCGTTTGGATCCGACTGTCGATCCTTTTTTGATACTATTGTGAGGCTATTGGACTGAAGTTGACCGATGCGTGTGTCAACGTCTACTTCGGAACTGCGTAAGTTTTTGATCACTGGTTCTTGTTCTGTGCATTGAGATACCGTTTCAATCTCTCTAGAACAAGAATCGGACCTGAAGTTTTCGCATTCTTTTCTGAAGTAACGATACAACCACCTAACGGAACAGACGACGGAAACTTCACCGAAACTGAAGTTATGCAATCCAACTTTTACGCGTGGCGCGTATCGAGCCACTTCAAGTACTTAAATAACGCAAAAAAGCGATGCTAAAAGTTATCTGCGGTTCCTCGAAGTTCCCGGCGGTGAGGGTGACGTTAGAGGTCTTGATGAAGCTGACAATGCTACGGTTACCGCCTCTACTCGTGTGGATGGTCAAAGAAGTTTCTTCTTCGCTGACGTTATCAAATGCTTGTGTGTTCTACTAAGCATTATTCCGATCCTCTCAGACTAACGTTTCGAAGTGTACTTGGTGTTCGATGATCCTGACAACATCTCGTTGGACCAATGGGTCTTCAACACTGAGAGTCATCCTCTTCGTGCACCACACATTAACACCTTTGGTTCACCACCTCCACCCAACCCTCCATACAACGCGGTCAAATCGTCAGCACCGACAGTTCCACTCCCTCAAATCTCTCAAAATCCCAAATTAACCAGTGCCCTTCGTGTGAATCTTAACGTTTATGTAGGTTCTTATGAAGCGTTTCTTGTTGTCTTATTTAGAATTGCATGTATATATTATAAAAGTAGTGGTTATAATTTCGAATCTCATTCTGTTTCTTGCTAGAAATTGATACAATGTATAGTGCGATTAGCAAACACCGGGGATATATCGGTATGAAACACGTTTTGCATAGTCGTCCCATGCCTGACCGAAATGAGAACGAAGGTTTTGTTCCTCCAGTTCGACGCGTTTCAAAACCCAAAGCCAAACGAATGCCCCAAACATCAAAGACACCTTCTACAACCTTTAGACCACGGTGACATTGTTCATCCACATACCATAACCGAGCTTCCAACATTCAGCAACAGGAGCGCGTTTCCGATAAGTATAACTGTTAACAGCTCTATAGCTTCCGTGTCGCACGAGGGAGCAAGGACCCGAGTCTATTAGTTTACGGCTTGATCAGGTTGCGAGTTGGAGTGTGAAGAATTGGTCTAATGACTTGATGCACATGAGGCGCAAAGCTTGTTATGAATGATGGAGGAAGGTGGTCTGATGAAGTGTCAGGTTGGTCAGTACTCAGTACTGAGATATAGTCGAGTGGTTTCGGAAATATCTAATATTAGGATTGAGAATACGATAAAAGAGGGTGCTAGGATTGGCTATTATAATGAGTGAATTGAGTTCATCGACAACTTGAAGGCAGCTACGTAGCTTCTTTGGTCTGACTCACTGAGATAATCAATCCGCCCATTGAAGCAAGGTACTTCTCTCGCAAGGTGCTTTCGTCGTTTTTATCTGCTTTGGAAACCATATTAGGTGATATGATCGACTTTATGGATAGAAAATCCATTGTTGTTAGCACGAGTAGTTTCAGAATAGCTGATGACGACCACGTTGGTGTCAGAGCGGTTCACCGTGTTACCAAATGGAGAAAGGCTTACATTTGACAGCATTCATTTTTGAACAGGTAATACAGATGAACGCTGAAAGAAGAAATAGTGGATTGGAGGACATAGTTTGGTAGCATGACTGGTGTCGATTTGGCAGAGGTCGACTCCGGAGTGTGGCTTGTGCTTTGGCGCTTATTCCGGCTCGTTCAATCTCACAGCCAACTCACAACTTCCAATGAGCTCCTTGAAAGATTCCCTTCTTGTTGATATTCTCGAGCATAAATAATGAAACCTATCTCGTCCGTGCTGACAGTGAAAACATGACTATGTTCGATATGAAATACTACTGTCAAGTTTTAAGGATAAGGACACGCTGGAATAATAGGAGGATCAGTTTTACCCATGATTCTCGGAAATGTGCTACTACTAAACAGCTACGTAGCTGTTTAGACGTAGCATAATAACGCGTCTCTTATGGAAAGTAAAGACATCATCACTGTTGAACTCTGACGACAAAGCTTCGGACTCTAGAGTTGCTATTGACGCGGGCATGATTTTGTCTAGATGGGTTAAAGAGGAAGGACGTTGATTGGTCTAGGGATTCCCGACTCCGTGGCCCAGCTGTGAGGGCGGCCGACGCGTCTTTTTTCTCGAGATATTGAAACCACTTGCCGAGAACTTACTTAAGTACATATGTGGTCTTGGATATTTTGAATTTTCTGCATGGTATGTATCTCTTCGTTAGGTATCTTGAAGACACACTTTCGATTTATGTAGTCCGACCGCATCTCTTTGGTTTAATCCGAATAACGTACCGTTTAATATCCATCAACACACTGCAGTTATCAAATCTCAAACGCACGACTTTCTCTCCACGTTTGTAGGATCCTTTTTTCTAAATTGTCAGACAATTAAGAATTCCAGCTCATCAGCTCCGGCAGACTGCACCGTAGCGTCAGTTCAAATACGAGGAGACGAAGAGCTGTTTTACGGGCCTACTATACTAGTAGTCGTTGTCATCCACGGCTGGTACCCTTTGGTTGTCTATTTCAGCGAAGGTAATCTCTCCATGACGATACCGAGCTATCGAATGACTACGTGTACACTGAAAATCTCTTACGCCGGTGAATTCTACGAACAAAGTCATATCAGCATCGCAACTGAACCCATCCTTCATCTTTCTAATTGAACATTTTATGTCTTCCCCCTATACAGACGATTCAATGTCGCTAGTCTCACAAAATGCACGGCAAGACCAATCTATACAAGCTAATCGTCGTGCTGCCATCTTTGACCTCTCTTAGCAACGATACAGCTTGATATCTGCAAGTGATTTTTGTTTATTGTTTTCAGGACCTGATTTGGCTGACTGTTGCAGTGACAATACCCCTCAGATCTTTACATTGTGACGAAGACTTTTTGTGTCCAGGCGATTTATCAACGGGGGAGTGTCGATGCTTTGTGTTTTCGCTTCGAATTCACAAACATTTCTGGACGGTCTACGACATGAAAACGAGAGAGAGAGAAGTTGTATTATTGAGGACAGTAAGGTGCAATCGTAAATAGGTAAATATCGTCTGGTCCATTCCCTATCTATTTGTCTTAGGGTTTTATCTACAGAATGACAGACACCGCAGAAGTCCGAAAGCGATGATGGGTTATTAGCAGGCGCGCTTTTTGTCAATTGCCAGATGACGATCAAATCCGATAATACGCCTATGTCAGTTATTACGGTGTGACCGGACTGGGCATCCTCAGTTAAGAAACTCTTGCACTCCCGCTAACTCAAAGGTGTGCCAGATGATACTTATGGATGACTCGAATCATATTCGCCAATCATCCGACGCTGGTAATCTGGAAGACTGAATTTTGGGCCAGATGCCGACGAATGTGGGAAATGGTGAGAAATTGATGCTTAATATTCAAACACAGGTTATTGGACCCACGCTTGGATGTTCAACACGGTGAGTACTATTTGGATTTCTGACTTGAAAGCTCGTGTCGCCTCAATAAACGCTATTTCCTTCCTAATTCGGTCAATCATTATTCTTATTTTATTTTTTGTGCCACCGCCCAATGGGAACCACGAAGCTCCGGAAGTGTACTCCGGGGAGAATTTTTTCTTGATTCATAAAGAAGGATGGTAGAGGTGAAAGTCGCTGCCATAAATATAAATATATTAAAAATGTTATCAGATTCCTTTCAAAACTGAATAGCCACGTGAAGAGCGAATACGACTGGGAGCTGTACTAACCTGTGGGGTTACTTATCGCCTTTCCGTCTTAACGCGTCATGTAAGTGACTATTACTATCTTGCTAAACTAAATTATGGTTCTCGCTAAAGTACATAACCGCTAGAAATTGTAGGTGGTGCTGGGCTTCAAACATCAGGCGAAGCAGTGCGTCGATCATGTATGTAGGGAACAGCTCACTTCGCACGAATACGGTAACAGCCTCTGACAAAAATGACAGATCCGAGAGGACGATTACAAGTGGTGGGCTTCTGCCAAGCACCAGAAATCTGTGTTGACTTTTGAAAAAGTTAGTAAATATGGAAAATCGAGCACTGATTGGTGTTTATTTTATTTAAAGTTCAATTAGATGGTGCGCGTTTTCTGGCACGCAATCCTATTAGTATTGATCTTCCCTGCCACAAGATGCAAACGAAGCGAGCGTTTTGAGTTACAAATTGAAGGCAAGTTTTGGCACAAACTTTTTTTAACATCCCCTGTTCACATAACCCTATATCCCAAGCAACCATCAGCTACATACCATGTCTAGCTTCAGAGGAACAACAGCGCTCATCGAGGCTCAGAACGAAAATGGAAGAAGTTCTGGAGTAGCCCCGGAAAGGCCTAGTCGTGCGTCGATTACTGAAAGCTCTTCGTCTACAAGCTCCCGAGCGAGTTCTTTGGACAAGGGCAGAGAGCAATCTGTGTCATTTCATGATCTGCTTAGTGAGTTTCTGTTTCACGATACGCTACATTTAAGTTTTATCATTTACTTACTTTTTCAAAGGCCCTGCACATGATTTTACCCAGCCTAATAGACAACGACGCAAGAAGAAACATAGAAGTGTTTTCGGATTAACACACGAAATTAGTCGTGAGTATCACAGCTTCCACTTACTTTATGCAATCTAACATGACGCATCTTAGTGAATAATAGAGATGCATACGACCAGAAATATGTTCGAGATCGATACGGAGAAGAGACCTCCGAGAATGCTCGTATTTGGTTGACTTACCTTGATGAAGCCGAGCCATTCGATCGCGAGAGAGTTGAAGAGTGGAAAGGGGCGGCAGATGTTCTCCTAGTTTTTGTTAGATATATTCGTTTTGGTTTCTACCTAAGCTCACTATTTTGTTGCAGGCGGGTCTGTTCTCCAGCGTTATAACGACATTCATCGTACAGGCTTTGCAGAGCCTGCAACAAGATAACTCCCAAGTCTCTGCATCCCTATTATTCGAAATAGCCGGGATTCTACGAGCCCAATCTAATGGCACCCCAATAAATATGATCCAAAACTCAAACTTGACGCCTACATCACCGTTCACACCATCGACGAACGCATTGTTAGTAAACGGACTGTGGTTTACTAGCTTAGCGATCACGTTATCTATAGCATTGTTTGCTGTCATCGCGAAACAATGGGCACGCTATTCTTTGGCTTCTATCCCTGGAACAGCCAAGGAAAGGGCGAGGGTCAGGCAACTACGGTTCAAAGGCTTCGAAGCGTGGAAGGTCGGTACCATCCTTGACCTCCTTCCTGTCCTTCTCTATCTTGCTGTCGGTCTGTTCCTCACGGGCATCATCATAATGCTATTTCCATTGAATGCTGCCATCGCATGGACGATTGTCGGTATTACAGGCATCACCTATACCTTGTACTTTATTTCTGTGATGTTGCCGATCCGGTATCCGGAATGTCCATATACAACCTCGATGACGATTTACGTCGGCATTCTCTTTTTTGTTCTGCGAAACATTTTAAATCGGGGTCCTCAGGTTGTCTGGAGAAAAACAAATCCTGAAATTTGCCGAACGGTTCAAACTTCTGCTCACTACAACATCGGCTCTTTCCGACACGAATCCATGTTTATTTCGGGGTTAGCTGATGTCATGCCCTGTGGATTTCGGAGACTGCGTGACAACTTCACTGGATATACCAAGTGGAGAGAAGAGAAAATCAAAGAAGCAGTTCAAACCGCAACGTACCTCGATTTCGAGGCACTCCGTTGGCTCTATGGGATTTCCTGGAACAGAAGCGTTCATCGAATGATCGCACGTTGTGCCGCGATGAATCCAATAATCAGCACACAATTTGGATCTGATATCCTTGGGGATCTCAATCGTAGTTTGGAAATCAGTGAAGGCAATGTTGTGGACTTGCGTTACGGCCTATACTTGGATCTCCTGACTAATGAACGCGATCACTGGAGTCTCTTCCAGTCTATTTCCGATGCGCAAGAAAATCACCTGGAGGAAGAAGAGTTTCAAGCCTATCTCAGCGTTGCAGACACTGTGTTACGACACGATGATAAGCTCCAGATTCTCCATGATGCGATCAAGGGCAAATACCGACTTCCAGTGGTCATGTGGGGTCATCTCCTAGAGGTGAAACCCGATGCTACCATAGCCGCGAATATATTCATCAGTATGGGTGATACGGGGTTGGTACGCTTTGAGAGTGAAAAACTGGGATGGTGGAAGTTTGACCGCCTGTTTGGTGACTTGAAAGCCGAAACTTATAAAACGTGCTATAACTCCCTTGTCATCATTTATCGTAATCTCACTTCCGATGACCGACCCGACATCGGGAAAGAGCGAAAACAGGAGTCCTTGGAACAGGTGTTTGACAGCTTTTTGAACCGTCTTACATCCTCTGACTGCCTTCGCCGATTAGAGGATGGCTTCCGTTTAGCGTATGCCCTCCGCTTCTTCACGGAGATTTGCTGCGTGGACTCGTTCTGGTGCGAGTCTATGACAGATGAAGCCAGACAGAATGCAATTGGGTCTTTGGATAGAATAGTGCCCCCGCGACTTGCAGACATTCAGCTGGATAACCACTTGCCTTTTACGATCGGCCACGACCTCTCTCTCATGTATCAATGGTACTCGCGAAATCTCGACTCGAAGCTCTCATTTTCCGCACGTCCCCTTTTCGTGCTGCTGCTCATGTCCCAGAACCGACACCATCTGTCCACAATCCTCTTGAATGACACGAATGCTGTCTCTAACTTCTCAAAATGTGTTCAGAACCTGGCGAATCATCAGGATATCAAAAACGAAAAGACAATATATCTAATCTTAATGGATCTCCTCAGATCCGTACACCCTACGAAGAATCCCAGGCTGTTCACCGTTCTTTACAACCGCTCCGTGCTTTTACAACTATGGGCACTCCTCGTGCGCTACGGCCACGATACAAAAGAATATTTCCGGCTTGTGAAGTCGAAGATTGCGAGGGACAAGTTGTACAAGCTATTTGCCGCTATGAATAAACTGGTCCAATCTGACTATGCAAATTTACCTATTGGATTTCAACGAGAGTATTACGGGGCCACGGATGTTCGTCTTAGATTAGTGACATCTGCGCGTCAGTTTGGACAACTCATAGGTGTGTCCCATATACAACTTGAGGCCGCTTTCCATCAATCTGTGCTTGGGAATACAACGTCAATCAACGACCACGATAACGAAGAGCGTGCACAGGTGCCTGGTCCGGATGAGGTACTTCATTTACTACAGAGTTCATCATCCTTGAGAGTTCATTACTGAGACACTTGTATAGCGTAGAACTTTTAACTTTACGGGCAATTGGATGAAAAAAGTGTTCGAATCCATTCGGTTAAAGATTCCCCGTCAAACTAGTGATCAGCCAACTGCTCCCAGCTGATCCACCACTTGGTGAAATTGGCCCTACCTCAACACCATAGTAAAATAAATCTAGATAACAACGATTTTTTTAAATACACTATATTTGAACTTGAAAAGGTGCTTTAAGTGGTAAACATTACGGGCCAATAGAATTATCTTGCCAACCGCTCTTGGTTGGAAAAAGCAACAAAGAAAAAAGTAAAACCAACCCACTACGCCAGGGCAGACAACATTCTCGACCACACTCGTACATAGTATGACTCGTTGGGAAAGCTCGCAGCCAATTCACAAGCTCAACCAGTTAAGAGAGTGCTGATTGGAATTTCAACTGTTTTTCCAAGTTCTTATTTCCCGCGGTAAATCTCTCACTCCCTCTCGAAGCCGCAGCCCGATGATCTAAATCTTGTTGAAATACATGAATACAACCCTTGATAAACAAACAATTTGAAATGAAGACCGAGAGCGCTGGAAGCTTTTCCAGGGAATGGAATAGAGCAACTAAATCAGAGCGTGAGATTGGAAGATTAAATGACTGACATGTTTTTATCGAACGAGGAGCTGGTGGGCTGCCGACGGATTGAAGACGCGTTCTTGGTTTTTGAACACAAACACAAACAACTCCTTCAAGACCCATTAGTTTTTGTTTGCGCGTGCGATACTCGTGGCTGTCCTGATGGTTGCGCGAACAGGCTACACGGAGATTTGTAAGCGAAGGCTATATGCGCCGTTCCTCACGGTTAGGTGATTCTGAGGTACTAAAAGGCTATACTTTCTATTTTTCACCTTTTGTCTCCCCCTCGTTTCACTTTTATTTGAAATTCACAGTTCTTATATTTTATCTTTCCAATCATCCTTAGTTCCATTTCCCTGGAACATATATTTACAAACTGTATATAAAAAACAAACCTTTTTCGACAACAATAACAACAACTTTTAGACCCTCATTATGATTTCCCTCTGAACACACAACACTGGTTCCCTTTCGATCCCTGACCACTCCTGTTGCGCGACCATCAGTCCCCCCAGAAACAACAGTTATGCAGCAGACGGTCTCTATCTTAAACAAGGGTCAGGGTGAGGGCGAAAGTGGGACCAACTCCCTAATTACCCGGGCGAGAAGAGGGAAAAAAAATGAGGAGACCTACCATCATGCAAGCTTTGAAGAATCTTGGATGGTAATTGCGATGATTGAGGCATATTAATCTAAGAGAAAATAGGTCGACGTCAATTGTGGAGGTAGGAGTGGTTAGGGGTCGGCACCGTACCGTATACGGCTACGGCCGTATAAAATACGGCAACAATACGGGCATTTCCGTACCGTATCCGTGCCGTATAACAGGTAACTCCGAGCTCCATCGGAACGTATACAGACCGTATACACCGTATTACGGCATATACGGCATACGGTTTGGTAAAAGTCGAATAGATGTAATATATTGAGAGACATAAGTGCATATACATATCCTAAGCTCTCAAAAGTGATTTTGAGATATTGTGAGCTCATCAATGTCGTTTTCCCAGCCTAGTTGAAGCCTTCAGGCTCTGAAGGAACCAAATGTCACGCATGTCACAGTGAGCGTCAAACAGATGACATAAGTCACAGAGGCGCCGGAAGCTGAAGCCGGTCCGTAAACTTATGTAAATCAGTGCTAGTAGAGTAGACTTTGCATATATTTGTTGTCAATACTTTATAAACAAGTGATAAATGTAATTTAGACTAAGAATATTAAGGATTTCTCAGTATTTGCTGCATGCCAGGCAAATAATCTGTATAACCCGTATATACAGCCAATACGGCCGTAAACGGTACGGCCGTATCCGTATACCAAAAGTTGTCGTTCGGCATACGGGTGAGTCAGTGACATCCTCGTTCGTAACGGATACGGCGCCGTAATACGGATGCCGTATATACGGGTCATACGGGAACGGTGCCGACCCCTAGGAGTGGTACTAGAAGACCCGGCGTGACATCAACGTAGTAACACGATACCCATCGTCGCTTTCCTCTCCACAGTATCAGAGAGTACAAACAGTATCTGGGTCGTCATTTCGCTGATGGATGGCACGTTTTAATGCTCATCAAACTTATTAGAGATCTCGTTTCCCATCCCGGACGTCAATTCCACGACATTCGTCTCAACATTCGCCAAATGCGTGGTGATACGATCACGTGCATACGTTGTGTAATCCGCGCGTGCCAAGCGGCAACCAGCCTTGAACTCTTCACGCTCTCAAATTTCAGTTCACAATTATTCTTAATGGAATACTCGACACCCACCGCGGAGTTCACTCTACATCGGACCGGAGAAGGTGACATATAGTCACGATCAGCCATATCTATTTTCTGACTCTCGTCAACGTTCGACAACGCCCGATTTGAGGCTGCTGTTTATGGCGACGACGACAACGCATGATGAACCACAGGGGAGCGGGGAGCGAACAGCCTCTTATATCATCGCACCCGTGTACATGCTCGTCGTGCAGGGATTACATAACCCGGAATTTTGTTGCACGGGCATATGTTCCCGAAGCAGTGTTCGTTCTGCGACAATATTTAAACCGTTATCTGAGCAAACAGTCAGCACCTATTCCGCTCATCACGATATCTACTCTACCGATATGGGATTAACACCTATAGACGATGAAGTTTCTCTACCCTTACTCTCCAAGCTTGGTATAACAGAACCTATGACCGTAACGGATGAAGAGTTGCCACGTATAGCCGCGTCCTTTATCAGAAGCTTATCCGACGCCATCTCCTCGAACAATATCGAATCAGTTACATCGCTGTTCTTCTCGGAATGTCTCTGGCGAGACTTCCTTGCTTTTACATGGGAACTCATCACTATCTTCAGAGTAGAAAACGTTCGCGATATGCTCAAATCTCGTTTGGAAAAGACCCAAATTTCAAACGTTCGCCTTTCGAAACATAGAGACTTGCAACCATCCAAGATTCAGCCCGTGCCCATACTTCTCATGCTGAACATACCCTTTGAGTTCGACACTTACGCAGGCAGTTGCACTGGAATTGTGAATCTTATTCCAGTTCCCTCCGATAACGGTGTTGAGTGGAAAGTTTACACTCTTTACACCAACCTCGATCAGATCAAAGGATGTCCAGACCAAGTTGGACCGAACCGTAAACTTTCGCTTGGAAACTATGTTCAACAGCGCGAAAAGGATATTGCGTTTGAAAAAGAAGATCCTCTTGTTATTATCGTTGGGAGCGGGCATTCGGGTTGTTGTGTTGCCGCAAGACTGAAGGCCAAAGGTATACCATATCTCGTCATCGAAAAAAATGAGAGAATAGGCGATAACTGGAGGAATCGGTATGATAGTTTAACCCTTCATGATTATTCCTGTGAGTTTACTTTCCTCATTCCCATTATCGACATCATTGACTACTCAATAACGATGACCTTAGGGATGGCATCATTGCCGTATTTCCCGTTCGTGCTAGCTTGTAACTGTCCATTCAGATACTCTTAGCTTTTTTACTTAGGTTCCCGGCTGATTGGCCCTTGTTAACACCTGCGCAAAAGGTATGTTCAGACATTGTTAAACATGTCTCGCATTTTTTGGCTCACAGCTGCTCAATAGTTGGCCGACTGGTTAGATTTGTATGCCAAAGCCTTGGATCTTAACGTCTGGACATCCACCACGGTTACGAAGGCCGAAAGGGACGAGGTGCAAGATCAGTGGGTGATTCATGTAACCAAAGCTGACGGGAGCAAGCGCGTCTTCCGTTCCAAATACCTTGTAGCCGCTACAGGTCTAGGTGTTCCAAAAACTCCTGACATCCCGGGAATGGTATTTTTTTTTAGACATAAATGATATTCCTCGCTTACGGTTTTTTTTTTCAGGATAGGTTCAAAGGGAAAATGATGCACGCGTATTCCTATCAAAATCCTAAAGAGCACGTTGGAAAAAAAGTTGCTATCGTTGGTTCTGCAACCGCAGGTATACAAATTAATACAGCCCATTTATTTACAACGTTAAAACCCATTAATGTCTGATTTAGGTCATGATATATCTGAAAATCACTGTCTGAACGGCATTGACGTCACTATGGTAAGTTTTAATTGTCGTGTGCATGTGCTTTGCCAAGGATTTCATCGACTCGGCCAGGTCCAACGCGCCTCGACATGTGTGATCAAATCCCCCGAGGGAATCAATATATTTCTTGGACGTGAGCATCGCCTCGTTTCTCAACGGTTTCCTTCTCAATTTCGAAACTTGATAGCTTCCGCCGTTGAAAACGATGTCCCAATAGAAATTAAAGATCGACGTGGGTCCTCGATGCCGACGCTTGTTGCTAAGAAATTCCAAATGCTTGCCATGAAACGGGTCATTGAGACTCACAGGTAAGCGCTTAAGCGTCCACCTTCTTCCGGCGACTGATCACTGGGTGTTCTTATTTTTGTAGATCATTTTATGATGCTTTAGAGAATGTCGGATTCAAAGTCAACCACGGAATTGACGGTGCAGGTTTCGCGACTCTAGCCCGGCAACGGTTAGGTGGATTTTACATCGGTAAGCGATTCAACCACTCATCACCAAATCTTTTTTACGAACGGACTTCAAAGACGTGGGGGCAAGTCAAATGATCATTGATAAGAAAATCAAAATTAAATCTGGGTCAATCAAAGAAGTCACTCCTGAAGGACTGATTTTCGAAGATGAATCGACGTTGGAAGCTGATGTCATTATATGGGCAACGGGGTATGATTAGATTTCTCTCAATACTATTTTTTCTTTTGTTAACCGCATCGCTCTCTCTCTCTCTCTCTCTCTTTCAGACTGGATGGACCTCAAAGTTCTTTACAGTCATTTTTATCGCCAGAGCTTCGCGAAAAGCTTAGACCACCTTTAAAGTTATCCGACGAAGGTGAATTTGATAACGCGTACACAGAATCCGGCTTGAAGAACTTTTTCTTCATTGTGGGTAACCTTCCCATGTGTCGCATGTTTTCGTCGCACATTTCATTAGGTGAGTTTTTTTTTTCTTGGTTATTGAGCCGAGATGAACGATATTAATGATCATTTTTTTAGTTATCAAAGCTAAAGAGGAGGGTTTGTACAATGGGCCTTATAGACACACGCATAATGGATAATCTAGTAATAAATTTTACAGTATGTACAATGAGAAATAACGTATCGAATGTCTTTTGTTACTAGCGCGAGAGTGTGAACACCGATCCCTTTGTCATTGACTCGTAACATGAATGCATGATCACTCGTGTTTAGACGCCCTCCAAATCCCCTTTGTCTTTCATCGATCGAACCATCATGCATCATGCATCGTATGTGGGTGGTTTCATGTCATAACCGATCTTCTGACTCATTGAGGATGATAATAGGCTTTCTAAGGACCTGATAAACATACTTTGAACCCAAAGTTTGCTGCAGCCTGAGAGAGAGGCTTCCGGCGATTACAACCAACGGTACGTGTCTTGGCTTATTTACACATTCTGTCACCGCTAACGGTGTTTCTTCAACCTAGAGTATATGGATATCTAACGCTGGGTCTGAAATACTCCTAAAGACGAACATAAAAGGACGCGTTCGCAAGAGGATCACTTAAATCTCAATCAGCTAAACGATCAAATCCTTGATTAAGATCAAGTGGGTATTCTTTATGATGTAGACGAAAATATTGAAGTATTGATACAGTATTCTATTTATACTGTCACATTTCACCCCCGCCTTTACCGATACCTTCCGAAATGCTCCTGAAGTTACTCCTGCCCCGTAAACTGCTGGACATGCCCCGCTTGATTTCCTGATCCACCAAAACTGTTATTGGCAAAATATGGTCGCGCTGGACTGTACTCCTCGTGCGTGGAGGCAGTAATCGTGTTTTCTAGGGCGGAGTTGGGATATGCGCCAGATGGCGCTGCGAAGGGGTATCCTTGATTTTGAAATTGGTATTCCGCCTGTTGATAATGATGTTGCTGATACTGTTGTGGCTGGGGCTGGCCAGGAGGTGGGTACCGCTGACTTTGACTGGGATTTTGTTGGTGTTGGTGTTGGTTCCCGCCTCCGCGTCTATGTGCAAAAAAAGGTCAGATTTGGAAGGAACCACAAGGACGAAAAATTGAACTTACCTGTTATGTCGCGAATCTCCACGATGACGTCCCCGACCATTCATCTGACCGCCGGAACGCTTGGGTGACGAATGGATGGGGCGAGCAGAAGCGTCTGTGCTCGTTTGCCCTTCTATTGGTAAACCTGACGCGAAGTTCGGTTGAATTGGACCTTGCGCCGTTTGAAGTTGAAATTGACTGCTGAATGAGCCAGGTGTTATCATTGTCTCATGCCTCCAAAGCCGACCCGGGTGACGATCAAGACTCTGCACAATTTGGGAAATTTGCTCCAGAGCCACATTCACACTGTTGGTGAGCGTAGAACTTCGGTGGGACGACATTGGCATCGGGCTCCTCGCAGATACCCTTGAATTGCGCACTGTTTTTGGTGGTGGTGGAGACGCGGTGTTAACTTGAGAGGTGTCTTGAGCAGACAGTTGGGTGGTGGGGCTTGTCGCCGGAAGAGGAGGACTCTTCACCGTCTGTGGTTGTGGTAGTGGGGAGGCGGCATTCATCGGAACGTTGGGTGGAAGAAAGAAAGGGTGTAGAAGTTTTGATGGGGGCGGACGGTACGCTTTTTGAGTTGCCTCAGCTTGAGGCGGAAGGACGGCGGTACCAATGGAAAGGTTGTGCTGTGGTGACATTTGTACACTGAGGGGCGTCGGCGGAGGGGCCGCACTGTGCGCTGTCTGAGGCAATGGTGAGGCGGCATCGAGATGGGGGTCGGACTGAGGAGAACTAAGCACAGAAATCGGTGGTTGGGAAGCAGGAAGACTGTGCGCTTGTGCTACTGGGGGCGGGGAAGCTGCGCCAAGCGTTGCAGGACTCGTAGAAACTGCTTTGTTTGGCGAAGGACCAGCTCTCGGTGGCAGGACTGTTCTGTTCGGAAGGGATTCAGGAGGGTCTGGGATTGGGATAGACACGATCTGGGGGGGATCAGGTGGATTCGACGTTGGTTCGCTCAAGCATAATGGGTTAGGTGCTCTCGTGATAAACGGACGAGGGATATAATAAGGTTTGGAATCGAATGCGAGAGGTAAGCACAAGCTTGGTGTCTGTGCCGATTTTTTCTCTGATATTTTTGGCGATGATGGAGACGCTACGGGAACTCGAGCTGGATCCGGGGGGGAATAATCAAATCTTTCCGCCAAAGATGGCAAATTACCAGGAGGAAGGACCATTTTTGGTACAGCAGCTTCACATTCCGGACTGGTTTGGATCTCTGGAGTTGGAGGGATCGCGACGATAGGTGCAGTGGCGTCTGGAGGCAACCCCAGCTGTTCACTCGTGCAATGGACTGTTGTACGAACGGTCGACCGAGCAGCCTTGCATTTTCGCGGTTTAGGAATCCGAAGGACGTTGTTTGGAGTGAGAACGTCATCCACCGCCTCCGCCGAGCTAGTGGTCTTTGTCCTCGATCGTTTGGCTCGACCAGAACCTTCGACGTCTTGGTTATTTTTTCGTTTGGGTGGCATGTGGATATAATGTAGAGATGATTTGGTTGAAAAACGCTAGGTAATCGATGAAATTGTGGGATAGGATGTGCGTGCTGTTAATGCTTAGGAAGGTACAACGCAATCCTAGGTCTTTTATACTCAATTCCTCTCGCGCGGGGGTCATCCTTGCCACGCATGACGTCCACCTCTCTTCAGACGACTCAGTCCTTGTCTATCGGTCTATCCTGAGATGTCGCGCTGGACACCTTTGGTCGTGTCGTCCATTTCGGGGGACACCTGGCTCTGGAGTCTGGACTGAAGATTGTTGTAATTGTTTACATGATCAGCTGGACTTTACAAGGATTAGAGTAATATTACTTGCACGAAGAAATCCCAAATGTGAGCTACTTGCATAAAAGAAAGGGAAAAGATATAAGATGTGCACCGGACTTGAGCTTGAATTCTCATAGCCCCCCGATGAGCGGCAGATTCTAATGTGACAGCGTGACTCCCTGTCCGTCTGGTAAAGCTGTAGTGCTACCATAACAGGGGGTCGAGGCTAGTCGCGTGTTTGTCTCGGAAATCGATCACTAAGAGTTATGTCAACTTGTGGCGAAAAGCTGTCATCGCACATTGCTGAACTTCAAACTGAAACAATGTAAGTTATGCTTATAAGAAGCTCTTGATAATAAAAATCTCACTAATGACGTCTACCTTACCAGTAACGCCCAAGTATACAATTCCAAGCTTGCGGTAAACAGAGTGTGCCCAGATATTCTCTACAGTATCTTCGTTTTAGCTGTTTACGGCTCGAATTCTCCAGAAACAGCTGCCTTGAATATCTCACTCGTTTGTAGTCACTGGAGGAAATTTGCGCTAGGGTGGCCGGCTTTATGGGCTTTCGCGAATCTGGACACCACCCCACGCTCGACTCTCCATTTGTTGGTGAGCCGGTCAGGGAATGCTCCTCTTGCGTTATCATGGTTTTATAGCAATTCGCGCATTTTCACCGAATTCATTGAACCTAGAGCAAACCTCATCATACCTCGCTTATCTTCACTGACCTTACATCTTCCACACGACACGTTCTCCCAAATCCATCATCTGTTTCGAGATTCTGGAGAACTGTCGCTGCAGCATCTGGATATCCACGTGTGTTCAAGGCGGTTATATGAGGAGTTTGTGCCCGTATCATTGGAGGAATTTCTGCGGATGAACCTCTCCTGTCTTCGAGTGCTCAAACTTGAAATGTTGGATTTTCCATGGCTCGAGTTTCCGCACACCAATTTGACTCATTTCAAACTTTCGTGTCCTCCGAACCCACCTGCTCTTTCTCAGCTTCTGGGTTTCCTTCATCGTTGTCCTCTTCTGCGCGACCTTGAAATTTTCATCCTTGGTTGTGAACGTGCCAAAGTAGACATCGTCGCGGCTCCAACGAAATCATCAACAACCCTGGACTTTCCTAACCTCAAACGGCTCGTGCTAAAGTCACGGGGCATGACAACGACAAGCTATAGTTATATCTTGGGGATCTCAAGCCGCATTCGGACAGTGACATCGCTATCCGAGTTCTGTCTAGATTATGGACGATCAGGCAGAGATGCAACCGTACACCCGCTTCTCAACATTTTTGAGGCAATCCCATCTGGGGTATTGTCTTGCTTTTTGGATCATTGTTATCTCTTCATAAACATCAACTTTGAGACCGAATTATTCCATATTTCCTCTGCGCCCGATCGGATTTGGCCTTCAGGTTATCCGCTTAACATCTCAGGTTGTCTTCCATGGGGTTCTTCAGCTTCGTCCAATCATATAAGTCCAGTCCTCGAATTGATACGCTCTATGCCTAAAATAACACAGCTGGAGTTAGAATATCGGAGTTGGCGCTCTCAGACTTGGGAGATTCCGCATATTATTGGCTTACCAAACTCATTTCCTCACCTTGAAACCCTGGGACTCAAGTTTTGGTTCAACCGCTGGTGGCGTCGCCTTGACGTTACTGTGCCCCTGAATTCACTGCCAGTCGGATTGAAACTGAAAAAGCTTATTCTAACAGACGCTGGTATATTCGCCCAGTCTATTGATCCTCTCCTTGACGCGGTTTCCAGGACTGGAGTTGAGACTTTGGAATTATACGGCCACGTATTTAGTCATCCTAGACGTATATTGGACGATGCTTTGCGCGACAAAGGGGTTGTTCTTGTTCGATCATCTCGGAAGAAGGAAAGATGGAGAGCCACAAAGTGTTTTTGTCAAGACTCAGACGAGGATTAGGAATACTGCAAATGGATCCGCTCATGATGTACGTGTTAACAGAGTAGCCTCTCTTAGGTAACCAGCCAAAAATGAGTACAATCACAAGTCACTCTATGAAAAATGTCTCGACAAGTTAAGAACACACAAGTGGTACATTGCGGTCGCTGGGGACGAAGTCAAACCAAAAATGCTCTGCAACCTATGCAAATCATATGACCACAGGGTACCTCAATGTCCATACCCGCAAATCCCAGGGTGGCCACTCAGCCACCCTTTTGAAAGACCTGCCAGCACAGCCACGAATGGCAGAGGATCCACCAGAGCAGGCCGTGCTGGGGGCAGAGAGTCACGTATTAGTATTCATACAATGTACACAAATTATTGCTTTTAAGTATGTAGGGCACGTCATGAAACCTTCAACCGTCGTAGAACGCGATGGCGAGGCGATTAAAGCGCCGTTGATCGACCACCTGTAAAATAGCGCCATACGTGGATGCCTTCGATTCAAGTAAGAGCGACAAGAGTGCAACCCTTTGTCGAGAGGAAGGTTGCTTGTGGTGGACAAGGTATGAAGAGAATCGGTTACGCAAGCTTTGGGTTTATATACGGTGTTGGCGGCTTACATAATTAGACGCTTGCTGGCATTGCGGCCCGATGCCGCTCACTCTCCGATGGCACAAGAATATTTTTGGTGTACTATTGAGAGCCATCCTTCGCTTTCAGCTATTAAAATCATGGATGTATAGGTATGCAATTTTCTTGTACGTTATATATACATATTTTACTGTATCTAAATAAGTTTAAATAAATTATAGAGATTATAAATGTCTACGTTAAAGTATAGAAAGTGTGATTAGGGTATGATTATTAGAGCAACTTTTATAATATAATGAGAAATTAATTTTGAGGAAGATCGCGATCGTTATTTTCAAGCGGCATTCGGTCGACAACTAGCCTGACTTGACTTGGGCTTCTTGAGCGTTACCCATTTGTGTTCTCTGATTTCATAGCGGTTTGGGCCTAGGTACCGGGGAGTGAGGAAACTCCAGTCTAGGCAACCGGACATCCAACTTTGTAACCCGTGGAAAAAGCCCTCGAGATCTTTATCCACCTTTGGCCCGTAAGAAGGGAAGCTCGCCTTGACTTTTTGATACGTCTGAATCGCGTTGATGCATAACTCTCCTACGCGATCAACTGCGCTCTGTAGGTCTAAGTTGTACTTCTTCATCATAACAGTGACCATATTGTGTTCGTCACCACGTGCTTGTTCGACATTGAATGAGAAGATATCCTAATCGAGATGAATACCTCGTCCTGAGCACTTGGTATTGAAGTTCACTCACATTTGAAAACGCCACAAAGTCATTGACGCAATCCTTCATCGTAATCATAGAGGGATGTGAGAGGACTTCTTCCGGAAGCTCCATGTCCAAGGAATATTCGATAATGTCAAACAGTGGTTTGCAACCACTGCTAAGACGTCGATGTTCAATATATTCTTGTAGCTCTGGGACAGCACCGCTAGCGCGATACTGGGCTTGCAAATGAACAGCGATGAGATATTGTTCGACGTTCTCGACAATTCGGGCTTGAACAGCCGGGGTGGCACCAGCAGACATTCTCGACCAATAACTGTTCAGAGACGCGTTAATGAGCAAATAATCAAAACCGCGGGTAACCCTTGCTTACTCTCTGGTCAATTTTGAACAGTCGGGTTCAATGATTGGCTGCTCCTTTCCTTTGCAACTCGTGGGATTGTATTTCTTGGGGAACGCCATAGCGTTCATGACGATATCCGAGAAAACCTCGGCATCTCGAGTCGCAAGTTCATCCGAAAGGTCGTCAAGGAGGAAAAGTGTGATCATGAAATCACAGACCAGGCGAAAGCGTTCGTCGTCAGCGTGATTGTAGCAGAAGGCAGCCAATTGGCCAGCACCAAGTTGCCCAATTGTTTTTCGAAGAAGTGGTGTCATTACTCGCGAATTGTCTTGAACCCATTTCTCCGAAGCAGCCGAAGTCGCGTCTCCATGTTTATGGTAGATGGCGGGATAGGGACAATGTGACCATAGGTCAGGAAGGAAGAAGCCGGTTTGTTTGGAGGAACTTGTGGAAGCAGTGGACATGGTGATTTGAGAGTATTAAGAAGTGTTGAGGATATTGAGGAGGATCTGAGTAGAATAAAATGACTGTGATTTGCTGTATGCCAGATGAAGTCAGGCGGACTGGCTTTATATCCACAACTCCGTCCGACATACCCCATGTATTAGGACGAAATAGGCAAACTATGTTCAATGTGTATTTCATTCATTGTCGACCTCATGGAATTCCTATGACAATAGTTGTGTCCGAGTCAACTAGCGCCGCATGTAAGCATATGGAGCAGAGACCGAATACAATGCAGCCCTGAAGGAGACTGTGAAAATAGGGACGGTGTTTGAAAAACTGGCATTCCGAAATCCTCGGCAAGGAAGAGAATAATACGTTGGGGCGAGATCTGCACGAGAGCGCATTGAACAACACACTGCAAGACGCGGAGTATAACCTAAGGCCGACGGTGTCCATTCTGATATGCTTATGAAAGCAATAACCGAAGCCAGGACGGTCCGAAACGAGGTTTCGACAGATGAAGAAAAGTGCCCTCTATAATTATCGGGGACACCGTCGGTCTCGCATGCATGGGTATATCCAGGCTATCACGGAAACGGAGCGCTGGCTGCTGCTGGAGCGTCAAATCGAAAGCTGGCGTGCCGGAGAGCAAATTTAATGATACCGGAATGCAGTATTCCCTTTGAAAAACGAAAAGGATTGTACTTCCAAGGGGGGACGGAAGTCCCTTAACCCGTTGACCAAACGTGGTGAGGCTGTTACTAGGGGTCGTGGGAAAGTTAACCCTGGACTTTGTTTTGTTTTTTTCACGCTCAAAGTGCCCAATGTATCCGGTATCTGAAGCTGTTTGGGATGTTTAAGGGATGTTTTTTTCCGTTTTTTGGGGGTATTTTTCTGGCACCTGAAGATGAATACTGAGTCATAATGAATAAACTGAAGCAGGGATAAAAGCATAGAAAAAAAAACTTACAAATAAGAATGAAAAGCAGGTTTTTTTGGTTTTGGAAATAGCAAATCTTTCAAATTTTACCGAGAGAACTAGTTGTAGCATCAAAAGTGGTCTGGCATTGTCGTGGTGCGAAGCTAAAGCGAGCTGCTTGCAAGTGCGATTATGTAACGTTCTCACGCATTGGCCGGGCCCTGCCGCTCCGGAGATTGAACAGTCCACTCGTGCCCATCTTTGGCCCATCTTAAAACTTATCCTACCGTCTTCAAAAGCTATGCTCTCTAGTTGTTTCATTGATTACAGAACTCTCAGTCTCATATAACGCTTCATTTCTATCCTCTTGCGATATTAGGGTTTGTCGGTAAACATGTCTCCAAGAGCAGAAACGGCGTGAGTAAAGCTAATATTATCATAGTTAAAAAAAAGAGACTGTGCTACTACATCAATTGCACTTAAATTATCTGATATGTAAACTGCACTGATTAGCTCATTATATGTACGCATCGCAACTAGACCGAGGTTAGTTAGCTCGAATAGCCTCAGTTCCTCGAGAAGCTTTCCATGTTTCCGGTCCCTGAAAACAAGGTAAAGATTCAGAAATCACCAAGTCCCAAGCTTCCTTAACTTACAGTTCGATTGGCAACCCTTTGGTACTTTATTCTTCGGCTGAACCATTCGCCTGCAGTAACACCTGAAACGCTCTTCGACGTGTCCGAGTTGGATGCAATTCTAGAGGCAACCAAAGGTGAGTCAATCAATGGTTCCATGATTGCTGCTGAGTGTGGCCTTCGCATTGCATTAGGAATAAGAATATACTTGACAAGCAAGCTCTACATGCCTCAGGAAATAGACCAGACTCCATCTCACGTGGTCGCCTTGAGCTCCCGGTGCGGGTACGACTCGGTGTATGTTTGAGTGTCTGGGATGAATTAGGTGAGACCGTTTGCGCTGAAGAGTAGATATATTTCTCACAAGATTCCACCTGAATAAACGGACAGAGCATCGCCAATATTACAAATGGCGTGACCTGGAATCGGCTAGTTTCCCGGAGATAAGGTATTTTCGGAGGACGATGAAATTATTTAAAGCTTACTTTGATATATTGCCATTCTCGAGAAGTAGGAGGCAGAACTTGAAGACCCCCGATAACATTGTGGTGCAGGAACGACTAGTGAAAACATTAGCTGGGATATGGCACTCGTCAAAACTACACACTAAAGACCCAAAATCAGTATGCTCTCCCAAAGACACCTTCTCGCCTGAGATCTTCTTCGGCGGATTGCGGATGACCCTGCACTCAGATCCGCTGGGAAGCTCCGTACTGTGTCTATCGCTCAGCGTATTGACAGGCAATTCCAGATATTCAGTCATGATATCCAGCAAAGTTCGCAAGACGGCATCGGAGTCTTTCACAAACTCCTTGACCGCTACCATTCGACTCGTGACAGTTGAAGGATACTCTCTATGAACGATTTCGGGCCATGCCAGAACATCGTCTTTGGACACACTGGTGAATCTTTAATATCTTTGCCCTAATTGGATACTAATTGCGACACGTACTTGATGAACTCTACTGTGTCTAAGTTGCCATGCTCATCAGTATTGTTCGCACCAGCAGCTTTGTAGCTAATGAAATTGATTAAGCTTCGCTCAATGTTTCGTCGAAAACGGAGGATTACCCAAAAGAACGACCTGTATCCCCTTGTTCAAACTTCATTTTCTCCTCAAGGGGTAATGCCATCGTCGCTGCACCCATTTCCCACATCGGTTCAATTTCCACATTGTGATTTTTCAGACTGTTTTAAATGACAACTACCATGTAAAATCATTTCATCGCATCATATAACATGACATACTAAAAAAATCCCAAGGAAGTGCATGCTTTCCAGAAGGTTTCCTAACACAACGCAGAATAGTTTGTGATGGGGTCATGAATAGTGATAAAAGACGTTTCATTACCTTTTCTGATTTGTCCCCTTGTTTCAGCTTCTCGTAATCGACTACGAGCAGTGGATGAGTGGGAACGTTGTCGGGAAACGGTGGTATTCCATTAGCGTCGCTCATGATTAGAAGTTGAATTGGTCAAAGGAGATTGAGTGAATATGTGAGTATGATTTCAGAGTAGGTTTGGGGCTAATATATATATAAGTTTACTGCGTCATCAATCCGATTTCTCAACAAATTGGAGGACGTCGGCAAACCCAAACAATGTCCAATAGAAGCAATGCTAACACCGTTCGAATTCCCTAGCATTCCCCGATCGTGATTTCGGATCCTGCACTAGTACCCTGTATTTCCAAAGTTATTGGCGTGGCAAAGTTCCTGATAGGAAGGTGCTTCTCCATACATGTGTCGTCCGTGTCACATGTTGTAGAATGTAGGCATTCAAGCTGTGCACGTACCAAGTTCTTTCGGCTAATCGCGAGCTATTGGTTGCCTGCCAGTTACAGTGGTGGCTCTGGCCTTAAAATCAAATTTCAAGCCGAACTAAGAAGAGACTTACGCCGAAGCCGGCAAATATCAATACGACTCATCCGTGGTGTGTAAAATTGGGTATACATAGTAATCGTGCAACCGACCAACAGACAATTCACGGTGATTTTCGAAATGCTATCTATGAGGTAATGAACTCGCTTGTCCCGATTGATTGAATTCGGACTCTAGAGACTGGCGCGACCAATGGAGATCCCTGGAATAGTTGCTCTCATCTTATTTTCAAAGATATTGTTTCGCTCTGTTAAATGAAACTTCTCAGGAGCTGTTTCATTGTAATGTTTAAGAACAGTGAGACAGCCTTGAAAGTTTGAAACGGCTGCATCTGAAGTCAGTACTTTCATGATGTCATAGCCTATTATAGGTCCGATCAGGGTTTCATTTGATCATGATGTTTTGAATAATGTTCAGTGCAGTGTCAGAGGTCATTCCGGTTCACGTCTCCCCAGTTAGTTATGAAGTTGTAATCGGAGCACCAATCGTGAAACCGAGTCATAACTATTTAATTTACAATCGGATTCCGAAGATTCAAATTGTATCCGACTTTCAGAAATTACAGGAATCGGAGAATATTACTTTGATTTCTTCCCGTATCTAAATTTAATAATATCTAATTCAGGTTGACATTCGTTTAGTGTTGTCACGACTTACGAGAACCTTGTGATTGGTTTAGACGTGACGTTTGAATTTTGAAGTACTAGTAACCAGGACTGAACCACCAGTACCAGTACCTCTACGACCGACCGTGCGTCCTATGGCTCAGTCATCAATACTGTAAAAGCATACAAGGAAAATAGGCTTCTCACCTTGCTTTTTATTCGACCGTCGACTCGGACTCGGCTTTGTAGCTTGATCGATGCGAGGATCCGAGCCTGAGCAAAATATATGGTAGTGGCTGGGCGCGGTGACAAATTGAGGCTCTCCATTCTCAGAAAATTGGATTGTCATGGGCTTAAAGGCTTTCTGACCTCGGATCTCGTGACACAGTGAAGAGGGGGGGTGAGTATTGAGCCTGCGCCTTTTACCGGTATCCACTGGTGAGGTTTCAAATGTAGACATGGATGATTCAGACTTGACTTGCTTTCAAAAATGGGCGAAGGGTGAATTGTGTTGTTACCATTTAAATACCAAAATAGGACAATAATGGACATGAATCTCGAGCTTGAGGCCAGAGGACTAACTGTCATCGTCTGACGCATTGAATGGACCATTGTTGGTTTGTCCACGCTCAGGCTGCTAGTATAATCTGTCCGCAACTTATCAGTCATAACGAAATTATCTGTGTCCGAATAATACATGACTCTGGATATTTGGACTTCAATTTGAGTCAAGTGAGGTGCTCTCAAAGTTCAATCCTCGCGACGGAAAAGAAAATGAATTTATGTAATAGACGAAGACGCACACATGGCTTTGACAAACAGATTTGGCAATGCATACTGGTAAAACATACACTCATCAGCCCGAAATGTTTTCCGTTCCTTGAGAAGCCTTCCACGTGTCGGGAGTCTAATTATATTCACATACAACAAGGTGGTTAGAGTCATGTGCCAGATAGCTAGTCAGCATGAGCTTACAATTTGATTGGCTGCCCTCCGATATTTCACCCTGCGAGCGCACCATTCGCCAGCCGTTACACCTTTTGGTATGCCACTAGGTATACCGGTGGCCTGAATTTTCGAAGAAACCAGCGCTGAGTCCATAAGTGGTTCCATAATGGCCGTTGCATGAGGTCTTTGTCGACCAAAAAAAAATAGGAAAGTCAATCAATGGCGTATGCTGAAAAAGAAGCTTTCGTTTGACATACCTGAGGAAATATACTAAGCTCCATCTCACATAGTCGCCCTGCGCTCCTGGGGCAGGTACGACTCGGTGTACGCTTGAACGCCTTTGCGACGGAAGAAAGTATTAGGGACTCAAAATTAAATATTAAAACTCGACAACTTACAGAATTCCTGCGGAATAGATAGATAATGCATCACCAATGTTACAGATGGCGTGTCCTTCAAGAGGCTAATTGTATGGTACAGGAGCTGTGGACGACCGGATATATCACTGTAAATAGGCTTACCTTGATATATTGCCATTCCTTTGAAATGGGACTTAGAACTTGCAATCCACCGAGAATATTATGATGTAGGAAGGACTGTATTTCAGCGGGGTATTAGTCACTTGAATTTGAAACGAAAATCACAACTTCCCAAAGAACCGAAATCGGTGTGAGCTCCTAGAGATACTTTATCGCCCGTAATACTCTTAGGGGAGTTGCGAGTGACTCTGCATTGACATCCGCTGAGCTTTTCAAAATCATGCCTTTCTCTCAAAATCTGGGCTGGTAGCTCAAGGTATTCGCTTAGAATATCGAGCAAAAACCGCAAGACAGCATTTGACTCTTCAATAAACTTTTTGATAGATGACATTCGATCAGTCACGGTGGAGGGATAATCGCGGTGGACGATTTTGGGCCATGCTAGAGCATCGTCTTTAGCAACACTGTATTTATTCATTTGAGTCTTTTTTCTTTTATTTCTCTTATTGAAAATGCCTACTTGATGAACTCTACTGTGTCCAGCTGACCATATTCGTCTCTATCTGCGCCGACAGCTTTATACCTTGAAGAAACAAAAGTCAGTGCTTTTCACCCAAGACCTTGTTTTCGAAAATACCCGAAGGAGCGGCCCGTATCCCCTTGCTCAAACTTCATTTTCTCTTCGAGAGGAAGGGCCATCGTCGCTGCACCCATCTCCCACATTGGCTGAATATCTACATGGTGATTTCTAAGACTAACCAAGAAAAGTTGCAGTCATTACTATTAGTATAATGTACGCTAGAACTGAGGATTGGATAGCATACTAAAAGAAGCCTATAGATGTGCAAGCTGTCCAGAAAGAGTCCTAAATAACACATGAGCGATAATATATACGTATTGGGACTTGGGACATATGTACTTTCTCGGACTTAACCCCTTGTTTCAGCTTTTCATAATCAATTATAAGCAGTGGATGGGTTGGGACGTCTTCTGGAAATGACGGTATGTCTTGAGCTTTGCTCATTAGTGTCAGAGTACGAGGCCACCAATTAGGCTGGGTATTTGTAGTCACTGCGCTCCATCGTCATGTGATCACAACTGCCGGATAAATGGAAGAGCGGCGCCGGGATGAGAAACCTTATGAGAGAACTTGTCCTAAGTTTTTCGGCACGAAGAAGCTGCTGTTCCAAACTTTAAGTGTGTGAGTATTATGACTGAAACGCTCTCATAACTGTTTCGGCAGCATGGAATCCGGATTTGCTGTGGGCTCAATAGCGCAAATCTCGTAAGAACTACCGGATTAGTCGCATGATCTACATATTAAATGTTTTTCTTTGGTTCAATTAGACTGAGAATTTGACATACCTGCATTCTTTACCAGTAAGCCTGAGACCCTCGATGAATATGTAGGCCGTGCTTCATCAAGCTTTCATCGCACCCATACCAACAACTTGAATCAGACGAGAATATTTCCTTTCTTAAGCGATTACAAAGTGACGGTGCCCTTGTTTTTCTTGCTAAAACTGACACGAAAATGTTAGGTACAGTCTGCGTACATAGAGCCATGAAAATTCAGAAGACTGCCGACGCCAGTATTTGAAACTCCGACAAAAAACCTCGGCCGATTTTTTTTCTTTTAGGCCGGTCAAATCAACGCCAGTGCATGTGCATGAGGTACCGGTACTTTCCGAATGACACTTACAATGGAATGCTTATTTAAATAGTTTTAAGAAATATTGTACGTTTCATGTTAGAATCTATCATCTACTATATTACCGTTTCTTATGTAATTATTAGGAGACACGCTTGTTATGACTACCTTTACCAGTTATGAGTTGTGCATTGCATCCTACTTTAAATGAGTACCTACGATGGAATTGAGACATTGGACATATGCGAGTCTTCTAGTTCAAGCACGACGTTCCTTTCTTGTAAAGTTCTTTGCATAACCTCAAATGGAAGCCTCGCATGAAAAACCACATTGGCTAATTTCAAATACCGAGCTTCGGCACTCAAAACGATACTGAGAATGGCGTCAACAGAGGATACTTGATGATTCATCAAAATGAGTTTGTTGAGCTTTAAACCTGCTGGGAGACGGCTGAGAACGAGACTCATATCAGGCATGGAATCGAGATAGAGAGTCTCGAGATGGGGAAACAAGCTGGGTAAGCTAGCAACCCATGGGAGAAACAAAGCTGAGGAATCTAACGATAGGCATGTTATTCCAGGCATTGCGCGTACTAGGTTTTGCGTTGTATGTAAACAATGAAGAGAATCTCCCCGCGTTTTAGGAAAAGAACCCGAAGCTTTGAAAGGGAAAGTTGAATTCCGTAGATCGGCAGGGCGACTAGTAAAGAATCCGGAGGCAATTTGAAATGTACAATCCGTTTTGACGCTTATATGTAGGAATCGATGGCTTGCAAAATTGGAGAATAACCCAGATGGTATTGCCTCAAAAATGTCGCGCGTGGTCGTGTCTGTGTCTGGAACACTGCGACGATGACGGTTATCATATAGCAGGAAGAACTCGCACAAAGCTGTACCACTTCGTATGCGACTTGAAAGCGCTCGGTAATAAATATAGCTAGACACGTCCCACGATTGCAGTTGCAGTTGTTTGAGTTTAGGGAGAATTGTTCTTGATTTCATCGGTACCTCGTCTAACTTGTCTATTTTCCCTTTTCCTACATCATCAAAAATGAGTTCCAGCTTGCAAAGGAGAGGGCAGTTTGAGAGAAATTTCAAAAAACAAGACACAGGAGGTGGGTCTTTTGGAAACCAAAACCGAAAACGTGTTAGGACGGTGCACGATATTTTAAGCCACGGCAACCCTACAGCATAAAGTCTAAGTTCTTCAAGGCGTGAAAACTCGATTCTCATTAAGTCGGTTAAAAGTTTTGGTCGCATTACTGTAAAACCGCAGATATCCAGCTGTCGCGGCTGAAAAGGCGGCACGTCGGGGTTACGCAGAATATGTCGAATCTGATTGAACTGCGAAGGCGAAAGATGTAAAGTCAACGAGGACAAGCGCGAGATGTAACTGGGATCCCTTAAACGAATAGGCTTTTCCCGCTTTCCACGTGAAGTCCGTACCGAAATCGTGTCAGAGTCGCAATCCGAAGGCCAAGAGAGGTTGAGAGGTACATTTTTGGACCGGGTGAGGCATAAATTTAGAAGTTTGACTGGAAAATTGAGATCTAAGAATCTCCACAAAATAGGCCATCCCAGCGCAGAGTTTCTCCAATGACGACACACATGAGAAATAGTCAAGGCAGTTTGTAGAGGTGTGGGGGATTCATCTACCGTCGACACGAAAATATAATAGAGTATGTCTTTGTTTACTTTATTGACGGCGGCCTTGGAGTTGTGATCTTGCTTTGCAGTGTACCTGGTTGCATATGTTCTTGTCAGTAGCGGATTAGTGATAGATTTAGCAATAATATTTACCCGATATCTGTCGGCTTCCAAATAATTGATGAATATGCCATGAGATGAAAAGTTCAGCTTGTGCAAAGGGGCCCTACATCAACGGAGAGCATTATATAGTGATTTCAAGTGGACAACGGATCGCATGTCAACGCCAATTCGGGTTTTGGGGCTGAAATTGGACAGACATGGACAAATGGAAAGAGTAAGTTAGTTGACACGGGACTTGAGGACTTGGAGTGCTCAGAGATCGGTAAATCCATCCATAAAAATAAAGGTCCCTGAATGAGGTGTATAAGTGTTGGAGTTACGACGCGGTCACCGTAGATTAGAATCTATATTACATTACATAACGCGCTGTACATAGTGACCTGAGGCGCCGGCCAAAAGACTTCGTCTTTTGACCGAAGCTCCTCAGGTACGTTTGTCTAGCTATACTTAATACACGTCTTTTGACCGAAGCTCCTCAGAACTTCACTCAACAATAAGAACCCTATAACTCTATGCTATCTAGAGGACTTGAGACCCACTAGTTCATCGACGTGGTTTTGAATTTTTCACATCGAGCTTTGATTCATTGTCGTTTGATGATAAATAGAATGTCACGTCTGTGTATCTTGCGGGTTGTAGTCCAATATTGTCCAAGGCCGAGCGAACAAAATAATGTTTCTATCGTCGGGCTTGAAAACCGCTTTCTGGGCGCATTGTTCCACTTTTGATGTCCCGTTCGATATTCCAGGACGCCAACCGTGCAAGAACCCGCAAGGAAGAAGACACGAATGCTTCGCTGATTTCAAATGGGATGTGCTGTATCCTAAACCTTCATTGGAATCGCGTTAACGTCTGACCGGTTGGCTGAGACGAAGGTAAAAAAGCAGGTGGAGCAGATTCTGATTGTCAGGATTGAAAGCAAAAGGTTCCACGCTGTTAAGTTGCATTTTGCGTTTATAGCCGAAGCCTGAGTGCTTAGGAATTGGGCTTGTCATTCACATTGAACGATAACGAGAAGACAGTGGACAATAATCCGAAGGATACAAGGTCCGTATCTATCATTCCCAAAGCACAAATAGGTTGGAACAAGTGAATTCGCAGCGGACGTGAAATCGATCATACGTGTAAGCGTAGTAAACGGAGTGTCTATACCAACTGTGACGTTTGTTTCAAAGGTTGTAAAACCTCAGGTAGTCTCCTCATGACATCCTGTGCCCGTCGAGTTTATCGCTCAAAAACGGTTCCAAGCATGAATCCCAAAGCTTCAGACGTAATAACTAGCACCAAAAATCAGCATATTTAAAAAACATGGTTTTCTTACAGGAATAATGAGGCATTTAAAATACACTTACTCGACCAAAGCACATGATTTCCATAGCTTAAAGCTTGGACCAAAAGCGAGGAGATTTCCGGCGCTTGGAATTGGAGCTCCGACAAAAAATATCGAGCCGATTTTTGGCCGATTTCCTCTCCCAAATTTTAGGGGTCGGCACCCCACCCACAATATTTTTTTTTTTTTTTGGTTGAGCCTTTATGGCTATCGACAATGTATCTAATACACCTCGGCAGCCGGCATTGTGAATATGGATTTGAAACCATCATATAATTTAATCAACCGAGAGGAGAATGCATTTACGCACACCAGTTTACACTGGTAGTGTGGGACTCAATTACAATACCCACTAAACTCCGGTACAAACTGCTAGGCAGTGTGTTCGGGGGTATTCGAACTCTCGTCCGTATGAAGGCTTTCTCTGGTGACTAATCAGAGTAGGCCCCCGCAGTGGAACCGCTCATCCACCGCACCCCCCCCACCCACAATATCAACGATTAACGCTGCACGAAGCGACTCGCAAGTACAACATATTTCGCTTTAGGAATGATTGGTAGCCGAAAAGTTAAGTGTCGAATTTCGGGATGATATCGTGAGAATGCAAATAGATTGTTATATAATTTATAGCCATTTCTCAGTTTACTTGGGGGGACTCGCTTGTTATGTTTGCCCGTGGGCAAAGTTTCAACCCATCTCTCTGACTGCCGCTACTTTCGAAAGAAATCAACCCCTCTCAGACACGCTAAAATGACCGAAATGATAAGACCTGCTGCTACCGAGGAAGATAAAGCAATTTTTGACCACCTGCTTCAAAAAATATCAGCCGTTGATTCTTATTTCTGTTGTGGTGGAACTCTCGAACTAAGTGACAGACCTTTAACTCTGTACTACAAGTCCGATACGACTGGTAAAAGCAGCTGGTAATGAGCTCAACTTCTTGATATCTATCTTTTCAAATGAGGTCAATTATTTAGGCTCGATATTCACAAGCTTTTTGAACAATCAGAACAAGACCGCCAGACTGAAATAAACAATCTACTCGAAGCGTGTGTGCCTGCTCCCCACGGAAGAGGGGACAAGACTGTGCTTGATGAATCTTATCGACTCGCTCGGGAGCTCCGTTCAAATGAATTTGCTCTTGGCATAGGTCTTTTAGGTGAAATCGGTACCGAGATTTTGCCAACCATTAGCACGTTGACTGCTGGAAGGTCGATTCTCGCTGCAAAAGATCACGATTGCAACAGTGTCCGAAATCTCACCATGGTCCCGCGTTTGTACAAGCTCAATGCGTATTCGAAGAATGGCTTCTTCAAACCTCATAAAGATACACCGAAAGGAACTGACCATGTTGGTACACTAATGATTGCTCTTCCAATTGCTCATGAAGGAGGTGCATTGCGAGTTAATCACGGTGGGAACGAAATCGTCTTTGACTGGCACAAAAAATGCTCCGAACGTTTCAAACGGGTTCAAGAGGATGATGGTAAATTGAAGATCTCGCTCCCCTGGGCATTTCTTTTTTCCGATGTTGAACACGAAGTTCTGCCCGTGGAATCAGGAACGCGCGTCACTATCGCATACGACATCTTCTCTTCCACAAGTGAGCCGCTGGCAGGGGACATGGGGTTGCCCGTGACTAACGTGGACGGAACGACGACCTCACTGTACAATGACTTCGTGGCAGCATTGCGCAATCCTTTGTTCCTCACCAAAGGCGCTCAAGTGGCTATCGCGCTTTCACATTCATATCCCATGCCTCGCAAGAAACTTAAGCTAACAAATGAAAGGTTTGTAGCATACCTAAAAGGCGTCGATGCAATCGTATATCGTGCGATGAAGGCGGCGGGATTTGATGTTTCTGTGAAGGCTGTTATGGAGCGAGAACTTGATCTCCATGAAAAGCCTTACTCGTCTGCAAGTATTCCACAAGATGGTTACGGCCCTTTGGTAGATGGATCACTCGAGGACAAAATGTTGAAAGACCATGGCCAGTACATTTACCAGACGTTTCTTGTCACGTCTGATACTTTCACGTTCATACACAATGAAGATTTGCCTGTAGGCTCTGACCCTGCCACGACGTTCGACGACCGTGAAGATGAAGGCTTTAAGTATGTTGTTGAGGAAGAGTATAATGCTTGGCCAAGTCCCCAGCTGATGTGTAAGCTATTCACGCCGATGATAGCTCCACACATACTTATCATTTGGACAGGGGTGAAAAGGCCAACGGACACATTCGTGGACGCTGGTACCTATGTCGCTTACTCTAACGAATACGCGGTAGACTATTTTTATAGTGCAGCTGCGTTCGTACTGAATGTTCCACCGTTCGGGGAAAAATCTCGTGCCTTCTAGCTTATATACTCAGTGAAACAGAAAAATAGAATATGTAAACTCGCTCTTCGCCCCAGAGCTTCTGAATTCAGCTCTCAGGCACAATATGTCAACTAATATATTTAGTATGACTCGACTATGCAATCGAAACGCAACCAACACAAAAATACAATACGGAATATTTGAGTAATGGACATACATATGTTTGTGATTGAAATTATTTGATCTTTGCATAAAAATGTGAATACTATAACTCTAATTGAATAACACAAGTTTATGTGGCAGAACTAAGCAGATGAATGTGTTGATTGAGTATTTCGCGTTGAAAAAAGGAGGTCCAAACGGAAAGAATGTCCTGAAATGACAGTGTATGTTATAGATTACTGGAAACAGCGATTAGCTTCAGTCTAATACTTGCTTTCTGCAAGAACACTAGTGCAATAATCGTAGGATCTGTAAACAGCACAGCTGATTTAATATTGAAAGATTGAACAGAATGCGCTGAGACTCACAAAGGGGGAGAAGAATAGCATATGCAATGGCCATGCGCTTAAAGAACAAAGACGTTCCTAGGTCGACTTCGTCTGTTGACGATAAACCAGCGCTAGATAATAAAGATAAAGTACACGATATTACGATCAGAGTCGGTCAAGGGCAAGAGTCACAGACGTACAGGGTTATCAACAATCTATATACGCATAGAAATGACATGCGTATCAAAAGGGAATTGGGTATAACAGGTCCGTCAAAACCTTCTATTTGGCTAAGCTTCAAACGATATTTGTTGAACATCACAAGAAGGACGACTGTGAGGTTCTCGTTATTCATGTTCAATATGGATCATAGAGAGAAAACAAATAACCATCAATGATAGTTGCAATTATGCTGGTAGCTCCTATAAAATAGTTTATGGCAACGGTGAACTTTATGGAGGTAATGAATAGTTCGAGCTGGAGTAGACGAGAATTCAATTAGCGTGACTACCATGACGATATAATGTTCGGATGCTGGCGTACAAGTGGAATAGGAGCGGATAAATAAGGAGCAATGATAAGCTATTAATTAGTTAGAGACGATTAGTCAAGTGAAAGGTTATTTAACTTGCAGCAACTTCTACTCGTTTACGGTGCTTCGTGGACATTGGTCGGAACACATTTTGCATCACAGCTGCGACATGCAATAAAAGACTGCATAACGAAACTGATCCCCTTTTGCAGATTAGGAATGAATAATGCGTGGAATAGGTTACAAGAATGCATACATGAGAACAACGGAAGGTTGTTGGATGTCAAGCGCAGGGCTCGGAAGTTTTATGGGTGATAACATTGCCATACGACTAAAAGATATTTGCATAAACCACGATTCTATTTTTTTTCATTCATGGCACGTACGAATATACTAAATACCACGCGATCATAATAGTTACAATAAAAAAGTTCAAGAAGGCTGCATCTCGCTGAACTTGATTCGATAGGCATATAGTAAGCAGCATCGCCAGTAGCAACACAAACGTTGCACAAGCGAGGACAAGTATCGTAATCAGGCCTGCTGTATTTAGGGGAGACATCAGAACTGACCAGTAAGAGCGCAAGGTTGCTAGAGGAGAAAACCTAAGAAAATCGTCTTGCATACTTGCATGGGATTATATATTATATTTTTTAAGACCTGACAGATGTGGCTTCTGGAAGTCAATGAGATTGATGACAGCAAAAAAGGATCAGTCATGTTCCAAAAATAGAAATATATTTATACAGTGGCGGTTTTTCGACAGGCTGATCAATAAGACGGATGTGTGATGTTGGGAAGTAATACATAGCCAGTATTCACATGGTCCGAGGTACATAGGAGCGAAAAGGAAGACAGCTTGATGAAAATGTTCCTTCGTGTTGATGTCAGACCTGGTGTATATTTAATCTTGCATATACAAGGCATATCCGAAATAAATGGTAAGATATGCTTAACAAATAGTATTCCAGGAATTTTTGTTATGTGATTAAAAATAAGCTCAAGAATCATGGCCTTAGTTCGAAGGACATAGACTCACAATTTTCGAAGCGCACTGGTGTTGTGATCGCGTCTACTATTCTACTATCTTGTTGTGTATGCATTGAATATTTTTCTGTAGTCTAGATAGCTGAGATAATGTGTATGACAACTTTTAGTGTATCTCCGAACAGAAATTAGGTGCTCGTCCAAGGTCCTAGCGTCAATAATGAGCCAGCGGGGTAAAAACTAAACACGTCCATCCGACATCGACGCTGGTGCCTATGCTGGTCTAGTCAAACAAGCACTCATTGATATAGTATTTTTACATTGCAATAATCAGCTGTGTTCGTGCTGAGTGTTTCATGTTCTTATCAGGATGATATACTGAACTTAAAAGTTTTGTATCTGACACTTTAGCCTTGCCAAACAGTAAATGCTACGGGTTTATGTGAACTAGAAGCTAAGCATTTGGACCGATCGGTGCCTTTAAATTCTCTGGTGACGATAAGAAAGGAATCCAAACGGAAAGAATGTCCTGAAATGGCAGAGTTATTGAGTATCGAATTAGTGAACCAACATCAGTAGTTTAATTTAAATACTCGCTTTCTGCAGGAACACCAGTGCAATAATTGCGGGATCTGTAAACAAATATTTATGACAGTACTAACAGAATAGAAAAAAAAAATCGGACTCACAAAGAGGGTGAAGGACGTCATACGCAGTGGCCACACGCGTGAAGAACAAAGACGTGCCAAAGTGGCTGTCGCCTAGTGAACCAGCACTGCATAGACAAAATGAACACGATATCACGACACATGGGAAAAATAGGGTATACAGGGTTGTCAGCAGCCTATATACGCACAAAAACGACATGCGCAACAAGATGGAATTCGTGATAACAGGGCGGTCAAGGCCCTCTATCCGAGTTTGGCTGAACTTTAAACGATATCTGTTAAACACAGTCAGGAGAACGACTGCCAACGTTCTGTTATTAGTGCTTAGGATCGAAGGGGAAGAAAAATGACAACCATCAATAATTGTAGCAATTAGGCTGGTAACTGTTGTAAGGCAACCTATGGCATCAGCAAACGTCTTAGAAGTAACGAAATATTCGAGCTGAAGAAGATGAAATTTTGTATGACTATGATAAATACCGACGTTGACGCACTAGCGGAAGAGGGGCCGATAAATAAGGAATGACAACAAGCTATTGATTAATTAGAGGCGATAAGATATCTAAGTATCAAATTCAGCTTACGGTAGCTTCTATTCGTTTACGATGTTTTGTGGACATTGGTCGGAACACATTTAGCGTTACCACTGCGACGTGCAATAAAAGGCTGAATAAAGAGACTGATATCCTATTGCGAGTTAGACATGGAAAATGCGTGGAAAGGGGCAAATACACACATTAGAACAACGGCAGGTTGCTCAACAGCCAGCACTAGGTCTTGAGCTTCTATCCGGGGCGACACTATCGATATATAACTACAAGGAGATGTGGAATCAATATACAGAACTTTTCACCCAGCAGAGACATACTAAAGTACGAAATACCATGCTGTGATGGTGGTTACAATCAAAAAGTTCAGAAAAACTACATTTCGTTGAACTTGATCTGACAGACATATGGTAAGTACCATTGTCAGTAGTAACACAAACGTTGCACAAGTGAGAACAAGTATCGTAATCAGCCCTCCACTTGACAGGCGAGACATCGTAGCGGACCAGCCTAAGGGCAAGACAGTTGACGAGGAAAACCTGAGAACACTATCTTGCATGGTTGCATAAAAGTAAATATTATTTCCAAATGCCTTCTCGACTGACAGATGAGATGTCTGAAAGCCAATAACGTTGACGGCTATAATTACCTAGTAGTGACTGTTCGACGGGCTGGTCAGAAAGACAGATGTACATGTGATGGTGGGAAGCGATATATAGCGAGTTTTCACATGAAGCAAAATAGGTGGGATAAGGAAGATAATTCGATTGGAGTGCTCCCTTGCGTTGAGTCAAGTTGGACCTCAGGTTGGAAACGGCGGACCTCGAATATCACCCTAAGCACCCACTCACACTCATGATTTATTTTTATCTTATATATATACAACTCGCAAAAGAGCGACTGGCTAGGAGTCTGATATTAACACCGACTTCAACCATTCAAATGAGCGTACACTAACTAGGTTACTTTTACTCCGCGGCTGTGCTCATGTTAAATGTTCCGTTGTTCGGGAAAAAAATTCCGTTCTAAGTTAGTAACTAGAGAAATACATTGAACTTCGTAATCTCGAGTCTATCAAAGGAATAGAGTCTGCAGTGAAGGTGCTTTTTGCGTCTAAGCTTTTCTCGTGAGCTCAATAAATGCTTTCACCAGCTTTTCCAGCGGCTTCACTAATCACTTCAAGTTGACGACTCAGAACTAGCTAATCAGCCAAACAGAACACACTGATTATGCACAAAACTACTTGGTACCCTCAGTCCGAATCTCATAGTATAAATCGAATTTATGTATACTAGGAGCTACGCGGATGAACGAACTGGTGACACCTTCTCTGACGATGACAAGGAAGGGATCCAAACGGAAAGAATGTCCTGGGACGGCAGTATAAGTATTTAAAATAACAAGGTTTAGCATCAACAATCCAATACTCGCTTTCTGTAGGAACGCCAGTGCCATGGCCGTAGGATCTGTAAACAAAAATCGGCAACTGTACTAACAAGAAATAGAAAGTAGCGCTAGACTCACAAAGGTCGAGAAAGACGGAATATACATTGGACGTATATTGAAAGAAAGAAGACGTCCCAATGCCGCCTAATAAACCAGCCCTAAATAAAATAATGAACACGATATTACCATCTTTATTGTCTGGGAAAAGTAAGGCATACAAGGTTGTTAGCAGTCTATACACGCATAGAGACGACATGCGTATTAAGATGGAATTCGTGATAACGGAGCGTTCATGACCTTCTATCTGGTTGAACTTCGAACGGTATCTGTTGAACATAACGAGAAGGGCGACTAGAAAGATTTCGTTATTCGTGTTAAACATATTTAAAAAAGAAAAAAAAGAATGACCATCGACAAAAGTTGCAATTATGCTGTTAGCAAATGTGAAATAGCTTATGGCAGTAGCAAACTTTTCAGAAGTAACAAAAAATTCGAGCTGAAGCAGGTGTGAAACTGTGGTGCGGTTATGATAAAAATGCAGGTACTAACGCACCAGCGCAATAGGGGCAGATAGATAGGGAATGACAATCAGCTATGACTGGTTCAGACGATACCATATCCAAGAGAAAATACTCTGGACTTACTGTAACATCTATTCGTTTACGATGTTTCGTGGGCATTGGCCGGAACACACTTCGCATTACCGTCGCGACATGCAACACAAGGCTGAATAATGAGACCGATGCCCTGTTGCAAATTAGAAATGCAAAATTTGTGAAAAAGATAGATGTATACATTAGAAGAACGGTAGGCTCTTGAACATTCAGCACCCGTATCTGGGTTTCTGGGACATTAATTATGGGTGATAATGCCGCTATACGACTACAAGAAATTGCATAAATCGAGATATAGAATTTTGAACCTGGCGGAGACATACACATGTATGATATACCACGCGTTAATAGTGGTTACGATGAAAAAGTTTAAAAAGATTGCATTTCTCTGAACTCGATCCGATAGGCACATGGTTAGCACCATCGCTAATAGCAAGACAAACGTTGCGCAAACGAGAACAAGTATCGTAATTCGTCCTCCTATACTCAGGCGAGACATCGTAGCCTAAGCGGACCAGAAGGACAAGATTGCTAGCGAGGAAACCTGAAAGTTTCATTGTCTTGCAGCGGAGTAGATAATAATTCCAAACGCCTTCTCGACTTGATAGATGAGATTTTCGAAAGCCAATGATATTGATGGCAACAAAAAAAGGGCCTGTCATAATTTAGGGATATAGTCACCGGTGGGTTTTCGATAGGCTGGTCAGAAAGACAGATGTAAATGTGATGTTGGGAAGTGAGACACAGAGTCTTCGCATGCTGCGAGGTAGTTGGTGCCAGAAGGAAGACAGTTTGATTGTAATATTTTTTTCCGTCAAAAAAGGGCGGTGTTTACGTCTGGACCTCTACGATCCGTATACAAAGCACAAAATTTAAATCATATAATAATAATAATTTATTCTAAAGTCTTTATAAATTGAAAATAAGCTTGAGAATATTAGAAATTACCTTTAAGCTAAGGATTATTGGAGGCTAGGTGCGGTTTATAGCAAAAGTTCATATGCCCAAAGGCCACCGATATGATGGTAATCGTGCCAGAGAAATCTTCAATCCCCTAAAGCAGGTCCTTCCAAACGAACAATGCCCGCAATTCAGCAGGAAAAGAGAGAAAGTGTCAGTACACGGTGACTATACAGTTATACAGCGATTTAAACTCCGCTCTTTCCTGGACGCTGACGACGATTTCGTATTACGAGACACCTTAAAAAAGATAATCAATCTTCGGACGAGCTAGCCTCCAAAAATTGTAAAAAAACCTTTTGGTATACCATGGACCCGGCTAAGCTCGCAAAATTACAGGCTCAAGCAGCGAGCCTCCGGATCGGTGCGTCGCTGTCCTCCATGAAATTTCTTGCGCGCGGGAGACCCTGAGGTTTTGTTTCGTGACTTAACATCGTATTATATTTACAGGTGGAAAAGGAACAGTTCGACGCAAGATTGTCCGGAAAGCCAAGCCTTCGACGGCCCAAGATGACAAAAAGCTGCAGAGTGCCTTGAAGAAGTTGAATGTACAACCGATCCCTGGTGTAGAGGAAGTTAACATGTTCCAAGAGGATGGCAACGTTCTCCATTTCACAGCCCCGAAAGGTAAGCACAAATAGTAACTCTCCCGCGCCTCACATACCTAAACATTCCGCTCGTCAGTTCACGCAACTATGTCCGCGAACACACTCGCCATTTATGGCACAGGACATGTTAAAGAGCTGACAGAGCTCGTTCCAGGAATCTTAAACCAGCTCGGACCTGATTCCCTCGCTTCACTGCGGAAGTTAGCAGAGAGTTACCAGGCCATCCAACAAGGTCAACAACGAGCCGCGGCGGGCGGAGGAAGTGCTGCCCCGGAGGCTGACGACGACGACGATGTCCCCGACTTAGTAGAGAACTTTGACGTGGAAGATTCGACCGCAAAGGGAAAATTAGAGGAGCTCAATTAGCTTCAATGTCGAAACCTTGATCTGATCTATCAGGTGTCGAAAAATAAGGTCGATATGTAAAGATATGGCGGGAGTGTGGATGGGCTTTCTTCATTCAAGTTCTTTTTTCATTACTTTCTATCTTATTTGTTGTCGCACCTGGCGCTATTTGGCTGAATAATATCTCCATATCGATCCTTGATCATGTTCACGTCTGTCTAGTATTATGCTGTCATCTACCACGTACTATCCTCTTTCCCTTTCCTCATTTATCGCGACGAATCAATTCAAAAGAGCCGTTCATGTACAAACGCAATGATCTTTTGGCAAAAGAAGCAAAGCAAGAAGTATTATCATGATCATGGTCGTTATCTAAGATTGTTACATCGAGGGAAAACACCGTAAAGAATAGATAGGTTTCATAACTAAAATGTCAGAGTTCGTTCTTGAGAATAAGACTAAAGCAAGATTCACAAAATGGCTTATTGCCACGTTGGAAGAACGAGGGGTTTTCAAAAGGTCGAAGGCAGCCCTAAATACGACCGAAACAATCAGGAGACGGAGAAGGGTTGCAAAGCAGAAAAACTCACAACGCAAACAAAACACTCTAAGCACCAAATTCCACCAAGCGCTTCAACACCTTGTCCATCGCGTACACTCTTCTTACACTTCCTACACTTGGGATACCGTAGCCGAATATGGCATGCTTCACAATAGGGATGTCCTTGATACACAGTAAAGCCCACGTCGATCTCAGATGGATGAATACTATCATCCGCGCCTTTGTTTTTCCGCGATGGAGGAATGAACGGATCACCACACTCGGCGCAGAAAAAGTGCAATTCGTGATAAGTCCGCTTGCCCAGCGCCGGATCGTCTAAGGTTATAAATTGTTCGTCGATGATTGGAGTACGACAATGATAGCATTGTGGGGCAAATTTCTAAATTAAAATGATATCAGCTTTGAGAATATTGGACAAAGATAGCAAACTGTTACCTCGTGATAATCTAAGTGACAAAAGGCTTGTCCGTCGTGCTCATAGCTACTAATGTGTTCTAGATATTCTCCGCAAACATTACACCTTTGATAAGAGAGATACTTCAGTCAAACCACCACATCGAGAAAGTTATATCAACAGCCATACCTAAAACATTCTGGATGCCACCGTCCGCCCATGGCACTAACAATACGCCCAACGATCCCTTTCCCACATCCATAACATTTCAATCCGCCTTTAACACCCATAGCTCTAAACCCTCGGGCTTGCGGCTGAGGCGAATGAGCAGCTTGATTTTGGGGATTGAGATTCCCTGCCAAATCATCCATAATGATAGACGGAACACCTTCAACTTTCACAGAGGGTACATCTTCAAAACCTTCGATGACAATAGAAGGTGCGCTTGAAGCATCTTCTGAAGATGTAACGTTGATCGTAGGCGCAGATGTATACGTTATTGACGGAGCAGTGGAGACAGTAATAGATGGCGCATGGGAAACAGTAATAGACGGTAAACCAGCACCGTCTTCATCTTCATCGTCGTCCTCGTCCTCGTCGTCATCTTCATCATCGTCTTCATCATCATCTTCGTCGTCTTCATCATCGCCAGGAACATTGATAACAGGGATAGGATGCATGGCACCTGCACTGTGGTTCTGAACAGGCCGGAAACCAGTACTGCCTCTCTGCATAGGTGCCATACCAGAGTTTCCAGCAGGAAACCCTTGGTTCCGGTTCCTGGGTAGACCAGAATGAGAATGAGGTGAACCACCATTGCCAACCACACCGCCACGAATCTTAGAAACAGGCGGAGAATCTTCAAGACTTCCGATTCTTCGATGATTATGCTGAATCATCTGCACCTGATGCGAAGTCTTTACCGGACTAAATTCATTCGTAGCATGACTTTTGTTATTGGGGGTGGTAACATGCTGTGAATGTTGTGGATGTTGTTGATACTGGGTTTGACGCTGGTGCTGGTGCTGGTGCTGTTGTTGCTGCTGCTGCTGTTTCTCACTTCCCGGAATCGACATTGCCGCAAGTCTAAAAGTCATCGATTGTCCATTATTGGAACTTTGCGCAGGAGCTGCGAAAGTCTTCGGGGCAGCATTAGAGACACTAGAAGTAGACTTGGTAGGAGATTGCGAGCGAGCCTGAGCTTGTGTTCGAGCTTGAGCATGAGCCTGGTTTTGAGACGGTTGCGGTTGTGGGCGAGCTTGTGCTGTAGGTTTGGTAGGACTACCCGCTCTAGGCGACGGTGGGGGTCGAGGTTGAACTTGACTCTCCAGATGTGGCTGAACAGGTTTTTGGATATCCTTTATAAATAGTTTACCTTCACACATAAACAAGAGGGTGTATTTCCTTACCTGCGTATGAACATAATTGGCCAAAACAGGCTGTTGAAGTGGAATGGAAATAAACGGAATGGCTGGAGAATGCGACGGTAATGAAGAAACCATAGAAGCAGTATCCACATCCTCTTCACTTCTTTCATACCCATGAATGGGAATTGGAATAGCAGGTAAATCTTCTTTCAAAGTCATCGGTGAAATCGATCCAGGTTTAACACCGGGAGATACGGCAGCCAAAGAAGGGGACACAGTCCTCACAGAAGGCAAAGGCGAATGTGCAGAAGCAGGTGAAGGTGCTACAGAGCCAGGTTTCATTTCCGGTGATACGGAAAGAGGTTCTATCGAGGGTGAAGGTAACGAAATAGATGGCGCAGCGATGCTAGGCGACCGAGACGAATTTGAAGGTGACGCAGCAGCTTCAACGGCACCAGCTACACCCATTGCGGCATCTACAACAGCACCAACGATGTTCAGAACATGCGGATCATCTTCCAATGCTACTGTCATCGCCCTTTGCTTTTCCTTTCCCTTTTCTTTCTCCTTCTCTTGGTCTAGCGCCTCTTTTTCTGCCGCACTTGCCTGAACAGGTTTTCTCCATCCTGGAGATACAGCACCGGAACGTGCATGCGAAGGCGGATGAAAAGGCGGTTTTTGGCTTTGATCATGATGCGGCGAGGGGGGTGGAGAAGGAGGTGCACCAAATGTGCGCACGTGCGCTGGGATTGGCTGTTGACGTTGCTGAGGAGATGAAGGAATGTTGGGCTGAGACGCGGGAGGTTGGGTCTCCACAGGTGACATGGGAGTAGATTGTACTAAAGGCGAGGGCGGTGGCATTGATTTTGCAACTGAAGCTGGGCTTTTGATCATATCGGTCCTGTTATTATCCTGACCGGAAGGAACAGAAGTAATCAAGGGAGAAGATACAGGTGGAACAGCAGCAGGGGTCGAGGACGACGGCCGAGAATTCGTCGTAAAACTTGAACCTACTGAATGCATCGAACTCGGTGTACCGGATCTCATACTACCCCCATCGCCCCCGTTTCTCGAGCTTGAGCTCGAACTCGAATTCTCAAATTTGCCAATAAGAGAACTTATTCCTCCTCCAAGTGCAATTGTGCCTCTCCGAGGTGGCAGCTTAAATGGACCGCCTTCTTTAATCAAACGCACTGTCTCGTCCAGTTTAGGCGTACCGGGTGCAGGTGTTGGTACAATAGGGGAAGAAGGAAGGACACGCGATGAGCGAGAGGGTGAAGCTGACCGTTGCTCTAATTGCAACGAAGCCTGAGTTTGAGTTGGGGAAGAAGAAACGCCTTCCGTGTTCGCATCAACATAAGCATTAGAAACATCCACATCTCGAATCTCTTCTCTCGACGGGAACACACCGTTACCCAAAGAATTGACACTGACGGCAGAACTAGAACCAGGGTGAGGAAGAGATACATTCGCTGGTAACGTCTGCGACCGGTTCAAGTTATCAGGTCTACGAATAGGACTTTCCCGACCCGCACCACCCCCAGGTGGTGTAGGCAAAGGCCTCTTTCCAGGGGAACCAGTACCACTTGCAGACGGTGTATCCGAACTACCGGATGCAGGTAACTGCACTTGCGACGGTGCTGGACTAACAGCAGGCTGAGCTTGAGCTTGAGTTTGCGTCTGACCCTGACCCTGAACATGAACATGAGGTTGACCATAGGGGTTTAAAAATGTTCCAGGACTCATATTAGGACTGACACTCGGATTACCCGCCACTTGTTGACTTTGAGTAAACGAACCCGAAGGAAGTGACGATTGCGGCTGACTTGAAGCTGCCGGAACACTAGACCCATATTGGTGCTGTTGCTGCTGCTGCTGCTGTTGCACGTTGCTCTGACTCGTTTGTCCAGGAAGAGGCGTTCTCCCAAAAGGCGGATACTCTCTGGCCGGAAAAGGAGGATGAAACTGCTGTTGCGGGATACCAGGCGTAGGAGCAGCACCCGGATGAGCAGCCGGATGTGAATGAGAATGAGAATGAGGTTGTGCAGGTGCAAATCCTGAATTAGACTGTGATGCATATCCAGATCCTGATCCGGATCCGTCAGGACCTCTCGAAGGGGCGCGCATCACTGGAGGAGCAGAATGCATTGGGGTATGTGGGCGGGACACAGAAGGTCCGTATCCGTATCCTGGAGTAGGCGATGGTGATGGAGAAGGAGACGGTGAATGAGATTGCGTGTGTGTATGTGGATTTGAGTGTGCGTGATACGATCCAGGTTGTGCGAGGTGTCCTCCTCCCATCATCGTAGGCGAAGGCGAAACAGTTCTAAATCCGTGTCCTTGCGAAACAGCAGCAACAGGCGCAGAAGCAGAAGCAGAGGGTGAAGGCGAGACAGAACGAAAACCCTGTCCTTGTGCATGACCTTGGATAGAAGCCGGAAGAGCAGGCGAAACAGCGCGAAACCCATGCCCTTGCATCTGACTGTGAGACTGCTGAGGTGCAGGAGGTTGACCGTGGTAACCGTAGCTTCCATTTGCATTTGAGCCACCACCACCCTCGGAATGAGATGTGGGTGCGGGAATGTTAGGGGCGGGAGATGGAGACACGGAAGGCGGGGGTTGTGGAGGTATAGCTGGTTGTGGCTGATGCAGATGCAGATTTTGTTGGGAAGGGAGGTACGAAGATTGGCGGGCTGGTTGTTGTTGTTGTTGTTGTGGATATCCGCTATGTTGCGGCTGCTGAGGTGGTTGAGCACCATAATGTGTTTGCGGTTGTTGTGAATAACCTCCTTGCTGCTGCTGTTGCTGTTGTTGCTGTGCCATAAATTCGTGTCCCTGCGTACGTGAAACGGAATGAGAATATCCTAAATTGGAGTGCTGAGGTGCTTGAGAGTGACTTGTCACCGAGGGATATTGAGGCGCATGAGTATGCATGTGATGAGGAGGCTGAGGAGATGGACCGCGCTGATGTTGATGTGCTTGAGAATGTTGATACGGCCGCCCAAACTGAGATGGCGGATATTGCCCCGACTGGGGCGGCTGAGGAGAAGGCCCACGAGGAACATGCTGCTGCTGTGTTTGAGCCGGGACCCGTGCATATTGGCTCGGAAGTTGAGGCTGGCTTTGGGAATGAGCATGGTATCCACCCTACACAGCATATGAAAAAAAACAAACGTCAAAAAGCTACTCAATTCTTTTTTAATAATAATCTCACTTGTGCTTGCTGGAACTTCCGAATTTGCTCCTGAACTCGCGAATATGGCTCTTGAGCTCGTGGCTGAGGCGGCGTTTGAGTTTGACCTCCTTGAATCTGCGATTGAGGCTGATAAGAAGGTTGAGAGGCTGGAGGTATAGGCGTTGGAGGGCCAAATAATCCCTGTGCGGCCGGACGGGATGGGAGTTGCGGGGGTTGCTGAGATTGCGGAGCCTGAGTTTGAGCCGAAGGATAAGAGCCAAGTGAGCTACTAGTGCCGAAACTTGAATTGGATTGAGGGCTAGACCCAGAAACTGAACTATACCCAGAACTAGACGAAGGTGCTGAGTTGCCTGCATAACTGGGTAGCGTCTGTGATCGAACTGGTTGCTGTGGTTGCGGCGTCACGGAACGATATGGAGACTGGGTCTGTTGTGCTGAGTATTGATCGGATGAGGACAAAGGCTGTGAATACGGTTTTGGGGGCGAACCACGAGTCTGCCCTGCATTGTATGATTGAGCATTAGAATACATCTGGTTCTGGTACTGATACCCCATCGAAAGTGGCCTTTGAGCAGCCGGGCCGGGGCTTACGGACCTAGGCCTTAGAGATGGTGGATGATCGTGAACTTGTTGGGACGGCTGAGAAGAGTATGAATAGGATTGGGTATTACTTTGATTTTGAGGTAAGGTGTAGGATCGTTGAGGATAGGGATGAGATTGGGCGGCGTAATGCGGCTGCTGATATTGAGGGTACATCGATGACGACGATGACGACGGATATGAAGTTTGGGGGTAATGATGAGCGGTATTATTCGAAGCTTGACTGGCATAGTGATAGTAGGAGTGCGCTTGGGCGTGTGGGTGTGTTTGATGTGAGGAAGTATAAGGGTATTGACCGGTCCCGCCAGTCTGCTGTTGTCTCGCATGATTAGATCCATACGTTGAAGTAGCTGCGTTCTGTTGCGATTGCGTATGCGTATGGCTCTGAGGGTACCCTGCTGCAGCTGTGGATGGCTTGCTTGGCGATGGGTATGATCCAGAATAGGAGTACGAGTAGGAATGCCCCTGCTGCTGCACAATACCCTTGGTTGGCGATGAAGAAAGAGGTGAGATTTTAGTTGGAGAGGAAGACAGTTTTGTAGGCGAGGATTTCCCGCTCGATACACCGCTTCGACCAGATGCAATGCTTACATGGGCACTTGCACTTGAACTCGCGATGCCTTTCGACTTTGTCGGGCTAGAAGGGTTCGCGGAGGATGCCAGGGATGAAGATGATGAAGATTGAGAATGAGAATGATATGATTGCGGACGACGGCGAAACATTCCGCACGGAGCTCAATGATGACGCGATGACGCGTGGCTTCCACGAAGAGCTTTAGAGATCCCCTTTTATCACTCTCGGCTCTTTTTGAACAGGTAACAATTCTTTCCTCCCCCTACGACTACCGAAACGCGTCGATCGGCGAAATCTTTGCTTCCAAACTTCAAACTCACGGGCAACCACAAACCTCCTCAAAAGATTATAACAAAAATACTATCAATGCTTTGGAAAAAAAATGAGTTTACATGTGAATATGAATAATATCATAAGAGCTCACTTCTTCTGATAATGATTGTAAACCTCAAGTGAACTTAACAGAGTGCATGCAAAGTGACGCGGAACGAAAACAATGTAGATTCGGAATCTTCCGAAGCACGTGATACTGCACGTGTGCTGCCAGGTTTTGATAGGGTTAGGGGTCGGCACCGTACCGTATACGGCTACGGCCGTATAAAATACGGCACCAATACGGACATTGCCGTACCGTATCCGTGCCGTATAACAGCTAACTCCGAGCTCCATCGGAACGTATACAGACCGTATACACCGTATTACGGCGTATACGGCATACGGTTTGCTAAAAGTCGAATAGATGTAATATATTGAGTGATAACGGCACATATACACATTTTAAGATTTCTCAAGTGATTTTGAGATATTTTGAGCTCGTCTACGCCATTTTCCCGGCCTAGTTGAAGCCTTCAGGCCTTGAAGGAACCAAATATCACGCATGTCACATTGGGCGTCAAATAAATGACATAAGCCACAAAGACGTCGGAAGCTGAAGCCAGTTGGGAAATTTGTGTAAATCAGTGCCAATAGAGTAGACTATGCATATAGTTGCTGTCCATACTTAATAAACAAGTTTTAAATGCAATTTAAACCAAAAATATTAGGGTTCTATCAGTATTTGCTGCATGTCAGGCAAATAATCCGTATAACCCGTATATACGGCGATACGGCCGTAAACGGTACGGCCGTATCCGTATACCAAAAGTCGTTCTTCGGCATACGGTTGAATCAGTGACACCCTCGTTCGTAACGGATACGGCGCCGTAATACGGATGCCGTATATACGGGTTATACGGGCACGGTGCCGACCCCTAGATAGGGTGCTGTCTAAGCTTTTGGAAACTCGCGGGATAAGCTTATTTATTTATTGAGAAATGCAAGGATATAGAAATCATTTCGAGTGAAAAATGGGTTGTGGTTGTTCGCCCCAGGATAGAAGAGTAATGATGTAGCATGATGGTTGTCCGTTGAAAGACTGGGAATAAAAAAAACCCTTCGGTATATGCATTCCAACCAACTTTAGATATTGTATATTTTTTAAAAAAAACCACTGTTATCTAGAATTACATATTTTACTATGCTGAAGGTAGGGCCCATTTCATTAAACGGGATCGAACTACCAATCGGCTGATCACTAGTTTGACGGGGTATCTTTAACCGAATAGATTCAAACACTTTTTTCATCCAATCGCCCGCAAAGTTAAAAATTCTACGTTATACAAGTGTCTCCAGTAAGGGGACTCTCAAGGATGATGAACTCTGTAGTAAATGAAGTACCTCGTCCGGACCAGGCACCTGTGCACGCTCTTCGTTATCGTGGTCATTGATTGACGTTGTATTCCCAGGCGCAGGTTGTTCGGAAGTGGCCTCAGGTTGTATGTGGGACACACCTATGAGTTGACCAAACTGACGCACAGATGTCACTAATCTACGACGAGCATACATGCCCTTGTAATACTCTCGTTGAAATGCAATAGGTAAATTTGCGTGATCAGATTGGGCCATTTCATTCATAGCGGCAAATAGCTTGTCCAACTTGTCCCTGGCAATCTTCGATATCAGGAGCAGGAAATATTCTTTTGTATCGTGGTTATACCACCCGACGAGTGCCCATAGTTGTAAAAGCACGGAGCGGTCGTAAAGAACGGTGAACAGTCTGGGATTCTTCTTTGGGTCCACGGATTTGAAGAGGTTCATTAAGATTAGACATATTGTCTTTTCCTTTTTGATATCCTGATAATACATCAGGTTCTGAACACATTTTGAGAAGTTAGAGATAGCATTTGTGTCATTTAAGAGGATCGTGGATAGATGGTGTCGGTTCTGAGACACGAGCAGCAGCAGGAAAAGGGGACGTGTGTCACATGAGAGCTTCGAGTCGAGATCTCGCGAGTACCATTGATATATGAGAGTGAGGTCGTGGCCGTCCGTGAAAGGCAAGTGGTTATCCAGATGAGTGTCCTCAAGTGGCGGGGGCAGCATTGTACGCAAAGCCGAAACTGCATTCCATCTGGCTCCATATGTCATAGACTCGCACCAGAACGAGTCCATGCAGCAAATCTCTCTGAAGAAGCGGAGGCCATACGCTAAACGGAGGCTATCTACTAATGGGTAGAGGCAACCAGAGGATATAAGACGGCCATTAAAGCTGTGAAATACATAATCCAAGGACCCCAGTTTTCGCTCTTTCCCGATGTCGAGTGGATCATCGGAAGTGAGGTTACGATAAATGATCAGAAGGAGGTTATAGCACGTTTCATAAGTTTCGGCTTTCAAGTGACGAAACAGGCAAAGAAACTTCAACAATCCCAGTTCTTCACTCTCAAAGCGTACCAACCCGGTGTCACCCATACCGATGAGTATATACGGATTTATGGTAGCATCAGGTTTCACCATCTCTAGGAGATAACACCACATGGCCATTGGAAGTCTGCAATTGTCCTTGATCACATCATGGAGAGCTTGGAGCTTATCATCACTTTGTAACACAGTGTCTGAAATACGGAGATAGCTTTGGAACTCTCCGTCCTCCAGGTGATTTCCTAGCGCATCGGGAATAGACTGGAGGAGACGCCAGTGACCGCTTTCGCCTGTCAGGAGATCCAAGCATAGCCCATAACGCAAGTCCACAACATTGCCTTCACCGATCTCCAGACTACGGTTGAGATTTCCAAGGATATCAGATCCAAATTGTGTGCTGATTATTGGATTCACCGCCGCACAACGTGCAATCATTCGATGAATGCTTCTGTTCCAGGAAGTCCCATAGAGCCAACGGAGTGCCTCAAAATCGAGGTACGTTGCGTTTTTAACTGCTTGTTTTATTTGATCTTCTCTCCACTTGGTAAATCCAGTCAATTTGCCATGGAATCTCCAAATGACATTGGCTTCAGGATTGATTTTTCTCCGGACAACCTGAAGACCCCGATTGAAAATGTTCCGCAGAACAAAAAAGAGAATGCCGACATAAATCGTCATCGAGGTTGTATATGGACATTCTGGATACCGAATCGGCAATATCACAGAAATAAAATACAAGGTATAGGTGATCCCCGTAATACCAAAAATCATCCAGGCGATGGTAGCGTTCAATGGAAATAGCATTATGATGATGCCCGTGAGGAACAGACCGACAGCAAGATAGAGAAGGACGGGAAGGAGGTCAAGGATGGTACCGACCTTCCACATTTCAAAGCCTTTGAATCGTAGTTGCCTCACCCTGACCCTTTCCTTGGCTGTTCCAGGGATAAAAGCCAATGAATAGCGTAACCATTGTTTCGCGATGACAGCAAACAACGCTGTAGACAACGTGATCGCTAAACTAGTAAACCACAGGCCGTTTACTAACAATGCGTTCGTCGATGGCGTGAACGGCGATGTAGGTATCAATGTTGAGTTTTGGATCATATTTAGTGGGTTGCCATTAGATTGGGCTCGTAGGATTCCGGCTATTTCGAATAACAGGGATGCAGAGACTTGGGAATTGTCTTGTTGCAGGCTCTGCAAAGCCTGTACGATGAATGTCGTTATAACGATGGAGAACAGACCCGCCTGACAACAAAATAGTGAGCTTAATTAAAAAAAACAAAATGAATATGTCTTACAAAAACGAGGAGAACATCTGCCGCCCCTTTCCACTCTTCAACTCTCTCGCGATCGAATGGCTCGGCTTCATCAAGGTAAGTGAACCAAATACGAGCATTCTCGGAAGTCTCTTCTCCGCATCGATCTCGAGTATATTTCTGCTCGTATGCATCTCTATTATTCACTAAGATGTCTCATGTTAGATTGCATAGAGTAAGCGAGAATTGTGATACTCACGACCAACTTCGTGCGTTAATCCGAAAACGCTTCTATGTTTCTTCGTGCGTCGTTGCCTATTAGGCTGGGTAACATCAGGAGAAGGGCCTTTGAAAAAGTAAGTAAATGATGAAATTTGAATATAACGTATCGTAAAACAGAAAACTCACTGAGCAGATTGCGGGGTGGCACAGATTGCTCGCTGTCCTCGTTCAAAGAAGTCGCCCGGGAGCTTGTGGGCGAAGCGCTTTCAGCAATCGACGCACTACTAGGCCTTTCCGCGGCCACTCCAGAACTTCTTCCATTTTCGTTCTGAGCATCGATGAGTGCTGTTGTTCCTCTCAAGCTAGACATGATATGTGGCTGATGGTTGATTGGGATATAGGGTTATGTGAACAGGGGGCGTTTGAGAAACGTTTGTGGCAAAACTTGCTTTCAATTTGTTACTCAAAACGCTCGCTTCGTTTGCATCGCGTGGCAGTGAAGGTCAATATTAATAGGATTGGGCGCCAGAAAACGTGCTCTATCTAATTGAACTTTAACACCAATCAGTACTCGATTTTCTATATTTACTAACTTTTCAGAAGTCGCAACGAATTTCTGGTTTTCGGCAGAAGCCCGCCGCTTGTAATCGACCTCTCGGGTCTGTCATTTTTGTCAGAGGCTGTTACCGCAGCTGAGCTGTTCCTACATACGTGGTCGACGCACTGCTTCGCCCGATGTTTGGAGCCCGGCGCCATCTAACGCCCTTTTAACTATCATTTGGAAATCAGTTCCAATTATCACATCTTCCCATTCTGTCACCGTCCCAGCAGTTTTATCCAAAATACTCCGAAGACCCAAAGAATCGCTACCAAGATGAATACAAATGGAATTTGACATCCGTGAGCGACACCTTGACGCACAACGTCCACGATTACTTGTGCAACTTTCGTAGGGTCACCAAGTTGCTTCTTTTTATACGCTTTTTGCAATCGTTATTTCAGAAACTCCTTTAACAAATTCGAGCGCACACGTACCATTAATACCAGCCTCGGTTTATATGGCATAAGATGACCTTCTTCAAGCAAAGACGTCCTAACAAATCCCGACCGTGACTCAAAACAAATGCTTCTAAGACCCAAAGGTTCAATCTCATGGTGCGACGTTTCTGACAGAGCTGAAAGAACAATTGTTACAACTTGACAAATAACGAAAGTTGGCACTAACTTCGTATAGCAGAGTTAGCACTGGTATAAAGTCTAAAACTTGAAGAGCCTCTCCACGCGCCGAAAGAGCCCATGAACACGACCGTTCCCAATTTCTGAGCTCTCATGTAAGGTAGAACGGCGCGGGTAGTATTTAGTGCTCCAAAGACAAGCGTGCTGGATTAATATATGATCAGCGCATCCGTAAGACCAGTGTAGAAATTGTATACTTGTATAGTCGGTGTGTTTCTTTGGGGCATCAGCCACCACATATAAAAAAAGTAATAACTGTCTTACGTATTTTCCTCCAATGTGCCGATCTCAACATAGGCTGCGTTGTTGACCAAAATATCAATACGGCCGTGAATTTTAACAGCCTCTTTCGTGATGGCATGCAGGTTGTCTAGCGAATCCGTAACATCCAATTGCAGAATATCGGCACCCGCTTTTTTCAAATCATTGATTTTAGCAATATTGCGGGCTGTTGCTATAACCTTCTCTCCACGCTCTAAAGCGGCCAAGGTGAGTTCACGACCTGTACCGGCACTAGGTGCTGTCACTGCTGTGTTAATAGCGCCGGATAGACAATGATGGTGACCAGCGGCGTAGTCGTTGAGAATATTTGCAAAGGACGCAAAGCCATTGATTGTAACAAGAACAATATCGATCCCTGCGCGCGTCTTCAACAAAACCGAGTTGCATCATCTCCGTTTCAACATTTCAACATCCCTGATTCCTGATTCCTCTTATCCTTCCTTAACAACAACGATAGGTAATATGGTGTATATTACTGCGAGTTCAAGGCGAAGCCTTAAACGCTAGAAATGTACAAATGAAACGAAATGAGAAGAATAGCTCACCTACGAGTTCAAAGCGAGCGTGACTAAGCTAAAACAAGTATCTACGCAAGCGCCCACACTGGGTGGCGCTGACTCCATGTTCGACACTCCTCGATTTTTAAGTCAAGCTTATCATCGTATCGTTCGAGAATTGCAATACATCATTTTTGACTTACTTGTGTCAATATTTCCAGCTGGATATTCATTCTTATGTCCAACCAACCAAGTGGGGACTATCTCTTAAATCTTTCAAAACGTCAGGATTGACTCTGGGACGCGTAATTGTAAATGTTCGTCTGCGCAACAGTCGCACGTTTATCACTCCGCTGTGTCTCGAACAGCAAGGAGACTGAGATTTATCTTGAAGCTCTTGTATCATCGCTGCTCACTGGGTATGGAATTAGATGACAACATTCATTATTTTCCGAGCCAAATGCAATAACCAAAATGCCGGCAAGGGTGGGACGTTACCGGCATTCCCTTTGTTCAGCTTGACCGTTGAACGGGTTCACACCACAATTTAATGTGTAGGTAATGTACCGTTCATTTTTACGGGAAAGCCTTTTGATCTCTTACCACCACCATCTAGTATTCTCCCACGCTTCGAAACAAAGGAATTCAGACGACCCATCGTACTCACAAGCCTTGGGTCACCATACTCTGAAGCTTCACATTGCCATATGACGTCTCCTCCATATTGACTGCTTCCTTGATATACTTTTCCTACCCACCGTTCTCACTGTGCTGAAATCTGTCCAAATCCGATCCACAACACTTGCGGCCGTCACAGCCACATTCCCCCGCTAAAACAAAACCCTATCATATAAGTGGTAATTTCAGGTCAATCGTCACGCGGATGCAGCACTACTGCTAAAAGCAATGTGCGTAAAATTATTTTTTCTTGGTCATCGTCTCTCCCTCTGCATTCATTCTTTTATCTCTCAGTAACAACACTCTTCCGATCTGAAATTTTGATCCCTCAAAAATTAGCTGGGAAAATGGGGTAAGCTATGCCCATTGTTTGTCGTTTCAATCGTTGTTCACAACTAATTGCATCATTAAAGAAAACATTTATTATTTACAGTACATGGCTGTTGCCAAAAAACACATTGGTAGAGAAACAGAGGGAGTAGGAAACCTCAAGCTCACGCTCGAGAGTTGTAGATTTGACGGTGCAGCATCTCCGTCAATTCACGCTAAAACGAGGTAATAAATAAGTAATAGATAAAAGGTTAGGCAGGGACATGCGTGAGATAACGGTCAGCTTACATGTTTCCTAATACACTCGCTCCATTCTCGGAGCAGTTGTTCCTCCTCCTCAGGAGTGAAGACCGGACCGGTCTCCATGTACGGAATCTGTTTCTAAAATGGAGCACGTCATGGTAAAAAGTTGGAAAAGAACAAATTGTTGTCTTGGAATTTACCTCGCGTGCATTGGTTTCTTGTTGAAAGTAGTTTTCAACGAGGGAAGAAAATGCGTCTTGAAACGCGTCTTTATCTTGTTGAGAAGTAGTGTTAATCTCGGAGGTATTGGTACTCATGGCGTTGGGATGCCAGTTGTTGGTTATTGAATGACGTGGTACCAAAGGAGTGCCCCAATATATATACTCGTACCCCACCTTGTTGTCCAGGAAGTTCAACTCGTCCATTTCACGATCGTAGGACAGACGATGTCAATTGTCCTAACCTGTGTCCACTATATGCTTAATGTCCTAAATGTCCTAAACAATAATCACACAGGGACAACGGACGCGGCGTACGAGTACGCGTGACAGATTAGATTTTAAATGTCGACAGCTCGGCGAATGCCGTAGCTTTCCAAACCTAAGACGGAACCTTGCGTCTCTAGACTGGTTGAAACTAAAAGTCCCCAAGTTGTTGGGTCTGAATCCTCCCTGTGCTAGTTCAAAGTTCTCGTCACCGCAACGTTTGAAAACACAAGCTTAAATAATAGTTCTGATTCCTGAAGGGCTGATGATTAGACTGCCTCCACTAGATATTAGAAACGCGTTGTCGCTTAGTCCAATCTTAGACCACACCTCCTCGTCTTCGGTTAATTTGTGATTGTTTTGAGCTGCATTATAAATCGAACGACGCCGGGTTGAACGATAGAATCAACGAGCGATGAACTTTGTCGGCGCCGTGATTCGTCCATAATAATACTTATGCTAGCAGATTTTTCTATGTAAAAGAATCGCGCTTTAACATGAAAAATCGAGAATATCACCGTGAAATTTCATGTGAATAGCGAATAGTATTCACACAATAGCTAATAAATATTTAATTCAATAAGTATTCTCCGAACAACTGACACAGTAAGGTCCAGGCACTGACCGGTCAAATACCCCGTTTCCGAACAAAGAACAAACCCTCAGCTTAAGGCCAGAGAGAACTCGTGATACGTGCGCCTCAGGAGCGAACAGGGAAGATAAGGGAATCAGCGATTGTGTTCTCAGAGGGAGAAATAGGAGGGAAACATTGTTGTTGTATTTGTAAGATAAAGAAAAGGTTTTTATATACATGATTTGGGAGTTTCCGGGAATATGGAATGGTGCTAAAATGTAATCTAAAGATAATAGAAAAGGCTGAAAGTTTAATTGCGAACGGGTGAAAGGTACGAAATAATCAAATTTGGCAGGAGGTTGACGCGTTGACGGACCGGCGCATATACCGAGTAGGGATCGGCACCGTACCAGTATCTTACGGATTACGGGTCCCGTATATACGGGCCGTACCAGTACCGTATCGGCCGTTGGGATGCCCTACCCGTATCCGTATAGGCTGTCGAGACCACCCGTAATGAACCGTATCAATACGTCTGTATACGGCCGTAATACAGATACGGGTCTTGGGATGAGATTTGAGAACAACACGCGGCATGTGCGGGATCAAAGCTGTCTCATTCCTTTGCAGCAAGGGTTCACCAGACTCGTAGATGTACCACTTGTGGAAAAGTACTACTAGAGGCGACGGTAGTCGCCCAAACCCTTGCATGCAGTCGTTGTTCGGAGAAACCCGTGCACGTGAGATGACCCATAGCACCCACAAGTGGTACATCATGTCTGTACTCTGGTGAACCCTTGCTGCAGTTGCTACCCGTCATCATGTCATCCTTAAGCTCAAGTTTAAGATCTCTGTAGTAAATGAAACCTCAGCCACAGAGATTTGATATCACTGACCCAATACAGTGGTGTGGCGCAGGGAAAGCTCAATTCCCAAATCCCCCCCTGCTGGCTCGGAATATCCTTGCTATTCCAGGTATGTTTTCCTCAATTAAAGTTATGATATTTTTAATCTTATCTCTTAGGTTCAACTGTAGCAGTGGAGCGAGTTTTTTCAGGCGGTCGTGACACCATCTCTTTGCGGCGCGCTAATTTAAAGCCAGAGACAATACGTACTCTAATGAAAGTTAAGCACACAATAAGGGCAAATTGTGCCGAGAAGTAATAGATAACTGCGAAAACATGTTTTTTGTAGTAAATTACACCACTCTTTACTTTTGTGCACACCCGTATCTGTATCAGACCGTATACGGCCGTATACGGCCCGTACCCGTTCCGTACTGACCAGTGAGCTGACGCAATACGGAACGGATACTGTACGGGAGCACCCGTATTGATGCCGTATTAATACGGCCGTATCTGTATACTGTACGGTGCCGATCCCTAATACCGAGCGCTGACTAATCTCTGCGTAGCCTGTTTGCGCAAGCAACACTCGACTCGGTGTTTGTGTCTCTCTGATTCTGCGTTCAGCTGATTTCGAAAGCGTCATTTTACAATTACGCAGAATCCCGCTGATTCAGAGATACCAATAAAACATCGGACAATGGTTCTCTCGAGAACAAAGGATTCTCCGCGTAGTAACACTTCCTCTCGAACAAAGGAATCGATATCGATAAGAATCAACTAACGGTGCACAAAGACAATCCCTCTCACATGACCTGATTGAAATGTGGATCGATTCGTATAAAAATAGGACAAAGACGGTGAAAGACATATAAAGTGCAGGTAAGCTCACCTTCCCAAGAACGTGGAAAACGCTACTGGCCCCCTCTCCTTCTCACATTCTTAACGCAATAGCACGCTGGTTATATGCCTCATCGCGGACACGGTATTTACACTCAACCAACATTGGTCGTCGCTGGGCTCACAAATATGATTAATAGCAGGCATTCACACGGAACTTGAAGAAAGACAAAGCAAGAATGGTATTCGTGGGTATCAGTACAATCTCGACTTTACAACCAGCTAATACAAAAGTTACAATTTGCAAAAATACACGATATTGAACGAATACGAATAAAGATACAGTTAATCTCAAACCCTAAAACGGTGAACACCAGACATTTTTGACTCAACTCGGGCAAGGCGGATCGAGGAACGTAACTTGACCGAGCCCACTTCGTTCAATATCCAACAGGACAGTATCCAGACTTTGAATAAAAGTAACGTGGCCGCTTGTACTGGCGGCAACGATCATGCCCACAGGTCTTCCAGGTTTAGTTATCCTATTTGCTCCTTCAATGTCTTGTCGTTCATGCGCGCTGACAATTGCACCAGCGTCGCCGGGATATGAGAAAGTGCCACCCCATGGATGTGAGATAACGATATAGTCCCGCCGACGAACACCACGGCCGTCTCTTGGAAGACGATAAAGGGATTTGATACCATTTATTGTCCCAATGGTATGTGATGTTGTGCGCCCCCGTTTTGATACGATTGACCCTGTCTCAAGCTTTCCTACTTGACTCGGTTTGATATGCTTGAATAAGGGCATCCGCGGTTTACTTTCCGCCATAGCTTTTGATGCTGTAACACGCGTGATCTCAGCCACGACCCACATGTTTGAAGCGGGTATGGTGAGTGAAGGAGTAGTAATGGATGTCGGGGAGAGGTGGGATGTGGGGGAAATGTGGGATGGGGAACTGGGGGCGGGAGAGGTAGAAACACCGAGGATTCTCCCGAGCTCAAATGTCGCCTGCAGAATCCTTCGACGTGATTCTAGGGCATTCAGCTGGGAGGAATCTCTAGAAAGAATATCCCTGCACATTTCATTTTCATCCTCATAACTCATGTCTCTATCGGCGACGCTGGGCTGGGAGATTACGTCGCCGGTAGAGACTTCGTAAGTCGGCGGTACGGTTAACATACACACCGACTTCGAGTGCGAGGACAAATGAATATATGCACCGAGACTGACTGAATGTCGGTCATTTCGTATCAGTCCACACGACGCTCCTAGTGACGGCACGTCTGTTTGCAGCAATGTTGTCGGATTTGGGAGACCGTTCCGATCTGAATTGTTGGCAAAAACAGCCGGATACGACTGGCGCACGTGAACATGAAAGGTAAAATCTGTCTCGAGCAAGACGTCCTCGATCCTATGAGGATTGGCAACACCGATCAGAAAGACGGGGAAACAAAGGGGTTTAAGTCTGACGGGAAGAAAGAGGGTTAAAAAAAGTTATAGTTTGAAAGGGAACACTCACCCAACTAGACTGATCTCATAAGGTTCATTATCCTCTATGACGGCTTCAATCCTTGAAGCCAATTCATCGAATATTCTCGATGCCAATTTGCCGCCAGGATCATCTGGCGGCAAGGGCTCATACAAGTCCCCGTCTGCGAGGTCTAAAGGGACGTACTGAATAAGGTTGGCACGTGTTTCCTAAAGTTGTATTGAGGATAGGTTATCATCGTCATAAAAGATGTTATACGTACCAACATTGTACATATATAGGTTTGATGGTTTAAGAAAGTTTAAGACGGGTCTTGACGCAGGGGAAAGAGCCTGACTGACTGCCTTGTTCAAGATTTTTGTCGGTCTTTATACCCAGAACTATTGAGTTCAATCCGTTGGACATGAGTGCATGAGGACTTGATGACTTGAGCTTGAGTATTCGCGTGCTCTTGTCCATGTCCTGACTCCTGGGGGCACGCTGAGTCGCTGACGCGCCACATAGTGTCGTCCAAGATTCATGGACCCCCAACAAGTTGACCTACGCGAGCTTCACCATCTTCATGATTACAATTCCTAAACAATAAAATCACCTTTTCCAAACAAGCAGCAAGACGGTGAACATGTTGCTGACGCTGACGCATCTGGACAGACGGAGTTTCGGCTTTCTCCGGGTGGCCGGGATGTGGGACCACAGTGCGAGTATTGAGTCGGATACCAGCTGGAAACTATATGGGTTACGAAGCCGCCCATATTACCCCGCTTAGCGAAACTGATCTGGTAAGGTCATTGGTTTAGTTTTATATAGTAATATGCACGAAATCTGACGTTTTCTGGAAGGGGGAATCCAACAATTTCAAAAGATTCATCACTGACGATACTATGATCTAACGGTCAACCAGGAAAGGAAATTAACTCAGTACAAAACGGCTTTCTCTGCTTTTCTACGGAACACAGTCATTTGATAACTACGAAATAGGAGTCAATTCAGATGTGATTTCTCTGTTTTGATGTCATTCAGCTTGAGAGAGAGCAACGCGCATTGGTGCCGTTCCGTCGTCTTCTTCCAAGTTGATCTGACTCTGTTTTTGCTGTTGCTGTTTTCTTTTTGTTTTCTTTTTCTTTTCACTGTTTCCCTCTAATAATCGTGAACACAATGCACTGAAAGAACTGGGCCACTTACGGAGCAAAGGTGATAGTCGAAGAAGCAACCACAGAACCACAAGAATCCGTTCCATCACGCACACTCGGACATCATGGTTTCTAGGTGTTGAGTGGTGAATATTGTTCAGTGTTGCGGTCCACAAGATTCAAGAAGACAAGTCGTGCAACGGAGAATGAAGATATACAAATTATTGGCTTCTATCGTTTGAAACAATTGCAATGACATGAATTCGGGAATATCCTACAGCCGTTCAAGTTAGTCACCTCGGAAGAATGTAGAATGGTGACCATAACTATTGCAACTCACGGAGGAAACCTTTTCATCATGTGGGGAATCGAAATGAGGATGTAAGCCGCCATATCCCCGTCAACTTTAACAACAGTCTTGCAACCGGTTATTGATCAGTATTGAATGTGTTGGATATACGAAAATGTAGGGTAGTCGTAGATTAGAAGAACATAGAGTGGATACGGGCACAGATCCTAGACATAAAATGAGACTTATGATGGGTGGAGACAAACTGCTCAAGCGTATAATGTCTGTAATACATTATATATAGTTCGACGCTCAAACTCCAACATACTGGACCGAGTCCTGGGCTCCTGGGATTCTCAGAATACTTTAGGAAGTGGACAGACTTAAGCTTCCTGATATTGTCATTGGTTCGCTGAGGTTTCCGCCTCGGACAACGTGAAAAAGGAAACGATTTCGAGACAAGTCCGCTGACACAATAGTTTGGTCGAAAAGAGAGTTCACAAGTCGAGGTTCAATAACGGTATTTTCCGGGACCGAGTCTTGGCAAGTTTTCAAGCTGGGTGATTTGCCGGAACCACGTGACCTCGCTTGACTCGGCATTGGGCTTGACACTCTTCTCACGCTCAACAGCTTCTCGAGTCTGAGGCCTCCTCGACGCTCGGGGCCCGGGGCTCATTCCGGTGGGCTTCATCGATGTGTTTCAAATGGCGCACGAATAAACAACATTCACACACCAAACTGTCTTCCTTAACTCAAACTTACGCTCATGAGCGGATTACCTCCAGCTCAAAGCTTGAAGACAAACATATTACTGATGCAAGCACAAGCAATGCCAAAGACATGGAACTTCGCAACTACAAAGTCGCTATAAATCAAGTGATACCCGACATACTCTACACAATCTTCACATTAGCAATCTACGACTCAGCCCGTCCTATGAGGGCCTCTATGACGATTTCTCACGTTTGTTGTCATTGGAGGAAATCCGCGTTGGGATGGCCAGGTTTATGGAAGTTCATAGATCTAGACACTAAGCATTCAATAATCGATTTATTCGTGGATCGATCTGCGGATGCTCCTCTCGCGCTTTCGTGGACCACTCAGACATTCCATTGGCGCACCATCGACGATCCGAGACCCAGTCCACACATACAATATCTCGCGTCCAAAGCAGATTCTATTTTACCTCGTTTGTCTTCTTTGACTCTGCATCTTTCGGACTTCAGACTCGATCAAATTATGAATGTCTTTCAAAATTCTACTAGATCGCACCCACTTCAACTACGTCGCTTGGATATCGAGGTGCGCGGCCTCGGCCCCGTTACAGCAATGACCACACCAATGAAATCAGTCAACTTAAATGATGTTCTCCGATTAGACTATCTGCGTCTTAGAGAGCTCAACCTTCGAGGATTAGACTTACCGTGGCCCCAACTTCCTCACAACAAATTGACACACTTCAGACTTTACCTTCCAATCAACCCGCCCACACTATCTCATCTACTACAATTTATGACCAACTGTCCCTTCTTATGCGAGCTCGAATTTCGTATTTCAGACCTTCAGAATCTCACCTCCGTCACGACCGCGTCGACATCAACGGCAGAATCGCTAGACTTTCCTAACCTCAAACGACTCATATTGTCTGGCACGGGGGTTTCAAGCTATGATTATATCACCAGGTTATCGTCCTGCATCCGACCGTTAACATTCCTGTCCGAGTTTAATTTGATCTATGTTCATCGTCTGAACCTAACACTGCCTGAGCCTGAGCCGATCTCGAACACCCATTTCCACATTTTCGGAGCAGTACCTTCCGGTATATTTTCCCACTTTATCGGTCATCACTACTTATACATATCCATCGACTTAAACCTCAGCTTGTTCAATCTTTATTCTGCTCTTGATCGGATTAGTAACCCTTTAGACTGTCCATTTCGTATCTCAGGTTCCTTCCCACAAGGCTCGGAATTCCTTTCATATCTAACCCCTATTCTCGACTTTATACGTACCATTCCTAAACCAACACACCTGGTATTATGCCTTAAAGCTTGGGACGTTCTCACTTCGTGGATCACCGATTTCAATGACGCCTTCCCCTGTCTCCACACTTTAGAAATGTCACAGTATTATGTTCACGAAACTCACTTTATCACAGTTGTCCCGCCGACCGTTTTTCCGCCGACAGTCAGGTTAACCATCAAAAGAATTATTCTTACTGACTCTTACGTCCCACCTGCACTTTTATTAGACTTCGTCGCCAAGGCTGGAGCTCAAATAGTAGAATTGGATAACCATTACAAAGGCTACCTAGGCAACAATGGATTCAAAAATGTCGTTGCTGCGTTGCGTCAAAGAGGGGTTGTAGTTGTCCCAGTTGGTCGTAATCTGGATGAGGTCGCACTGCTCGATATAGGTATATTTGCTAGTGGTCACCAATTCTTAGATTGATACCTGTAAAAACTTGTTCATGATAGGAAGAACTCGTGTATGATAAATTTCTCTCGGGGAATGACAGTGAAGCTGAAGTACTAGGTGCACGCTACGTCAGACGTGCCCTTATGGTCAAAACTAAATGATATTATAATTTACAAAATATATAGCTATTATTATTAAATTATATCCTCCTGTGTTTTTACTTTTGAAACAAAGATCGTAATGCTCCTCATACTGTATCAGAAACACCGCAGCCTGAGCTCCTTGAGGAATTCACCCTGGTGACCGATCCACGACCACTAGAGTCCTCACAACTTTCCTCATCTCCCAACTCCACAACAAACGTCTGATGCATCTGCTGCAACATATCCTGAACCGATCGAATTGTGACAAATGTTGCATTATTGGCATCGATCACGGAGGAATTATCTTCTCGAAGCGCCAACGTAAAATCAGAAATCAATATTACGGAAATCCTAAAAATCAACTTTTAGGTCGAGTCGTACATCGAGATGTTAAGTAGCTTACCCGGCTTGGATTGAGCTCAAGGACGCCGTGATAATAGGATCCTGTGAAAATCAGCGATCAATTGAAGAATTTTGCTTCCCTAGATAAATCATACTCACGGCCAAAAACTACAAAGATAGGTGTGAATGATACGGTTAAACTGAAATAAAGGAAAGTTACCTGTCCAATAATCGCATACGTTACAGATATGATAACCGTAAAACTACAACAATGAAACATATATATAAACCTAAATTCTCCTTCAACGTTCAAGATAAACCCACCAAAACCGTGATATAACTAAAGCATAAATTAAATTTCGCGCTCAAGGTCGAAATAACTGGAATAACCTACTTTGTTTGAAAAGTATAGAAGCGAGGTTATTTCCTCCGTGAAGGTTGGCATCGCGCTTTGATTTCCATGTGCCCCATACTTTGTATAAACACAAGCAGAACGAAAGAACGTCAATTAAAATGCCAAATATATTTCCGAGGAGATCAATAACTCTCTCGGAGGTCGGAACTTTGAATTGGTGTTTGGTGAGACCGAATAATGTTGTAAACGAAAACGATGTCCAACATACCGCTAGGAAAAGAAAGTCAGTACTGGAAATCAGCCTGAAGTGTACGAAGACTTGATTGCTTACAACAGATTAAAAGTACATGTGTCGAAAAGTATCACTTCTACGGGGGAAAAAATCAAATTTTTAGTTGATAATGTATCATATTTATCAATAAATCCGGTTTACCTAAAAGAAGGAATAGGACTCCAGCAAAGAAGGCGAAAGCCAGAAGTGTCGTTACAATTTTTCCACCCCGACAGAGGGCATAAGCTCGAGCGACCAATAAGCCTGATGACGGTTTACCTATTAATGCTCCTCACGAACTGATTCGTTGAAAGCTTACCTTGAACACCGAGAAATGTCAAAATAGAAAAAGCACTCGAGACGTTATAAAGAATGTTGCAAGTCCTGCGTTCCTTGAAACTTGAGAAATTGACCGTAGACGCCAAAATCAAATACATTCTTACCGTTCTGGCTGTATAGTACTTATCAGATAACTCAGTTCGTATGCAAAAACAACTTGTTCCACTTACGGTACTCTCAGGCAAAAGGTTAATGACGAAATAAATGCTTTGAGTTATGATAACGGGATATCTTGCAAGAACGTAAAGCAAGCTTGGGATGCTGAATCGTCTAGTCCATATGCTTTCGACTTCCTGTGAGATTTGTAGCAAGGTTGTATAAATAAGGAGGGCTGAGGATGTTTCGTCAGATATCTTCCTTCCTAATCGTCTGTTGCCGGCCCACCTATAACACCGATGGTAATTATATTGTAGACGTAACTGTTTTTCCGATATGAATAGGTGGAATAATAGAAAAATGCAGGGGTACAGACTTTATATATGCTTCCTGGATTAGAGTCTGAATGTCCGCTTCGGATAGTGTACTGTTCGCGGGATCCATCTATGTATTTTTGAGACAAAGGTAGTCGGGTCAGGCGATTATATACCCACTTCTTATCTTGAATTCTTGAATATACGTACCAACAAGCAATAACAAGCATGCCAAAATTGGTCTAAGATCTTGAGATATCTGTTCCGTGGCTCAATGGCAGTGATGCCGTATATATTTATGTGACCATGGCTTCTAGTAGCATCCTGTTTTTCGAAAGAAAAAAAAAATCAAGCCAGTGCTACTGGATCTGATTCAGCTCATAATTAGTACAGCCAAGGAAGATCATGAATTTGATGATACAAAGATCCCTCTTGAAGAGTAAGATTTTCGAGAGTCAAGACCCAAATGTCTGTTTTGACGTCAATACGCGCACTAAAACTAAAGAAGAGAAATTTCGACGCACCGGCGTTTCTCAATCAAAATTCGCTCCACCTCCGGTATCGCCCAAATTTCGAAAAAAGCACCACTTTCCCATGCTGATTGAGCACCACGCCAAGAACTATCCTTCATCAAGCTTAAACCTTATTGATTTTGAAATAACTCAGGTGTAAGCCATCGTTGATTGTTGTTATTCTAACTCCAAGCCTTTTTTTCGAAAGAAAGCCCAACTGGACAGCCATACGGACTATTTTTGACTCCGAGTGACGGACTTGAAGGCACAGAAAGATATTGGATGAGTCGTTCGGCGGTGCAAGGAACAAGTGAAAAACAACATTGTAGAGGTGGAAGCGGCAGACGCCGAGAACGCGTGAACTTGGGGTCACAAGGGCTACGAGAATTTAGCGCTCAGCCTGCCGCGCTACCGCGACAGTGCCGCGCGCTGCAAAAAAATAGTTAAATACCTGCTTCAAGTGCCCCCGGGGCTCGACGCTGCGCAAGGGACTGTAGTATATTCGTAAAATAGCTAATACATTGTTTTGAAACCCCTTACACCTGCTTAAATCCCCCACACCTGCCGCAGGCCTTGCAGCGCCCCCTGCCCCAGCACCTTGACCCGGAAACAGCCTATCCATAATCCAGCTTGTGACTGGACCCTTCCTGTTGTCCCACCTGACCCCAGAGCACAACAACAAGAGGTAGAATAGAACTGTTACTGGGGTGTGGGTGAAGTAGGTCGCGCGAAGTGGTGGTGTTAGGCAAGTGTTCGAACAATGCTTACGTAACTCAAACTCGGCTGGCGCGGTACAGTCGCGTCGACGCGCGAGTGCTGCCATGTCTACCAAAAACCACAAAAAACAGCAAAACTGTAGGTCATCCGTAACTCTTCTTATATCTAACTGATTTAATTCACAGTTCTCGCCAAAATTGCCACCGAAACACCGCTTATTACCGATATGCAAGCTGGTAATATTACCCCAAGCACACTCGCTGCAATCCAGGCTATAAACAATAATTTGAGGCATAAGTACACAATAAACTCGGTATGTTTTAACGAAATATTCTATGAGAATTGCTAATAAATTGAATATAGGTTGAACAGCTACTCCCTTTACTCCCGAACATGCCTGATCCTGGGCATGTAGCTATTTATCGCAAGTATCAGGAGCTCCATCGCTATCAGCATGCAGGAAAAAAGTGGGAAAAAAAGCAGTTTGTAAGTTTCAGTCATACTGTAATTGTTTAGCCTATATATGCGTTAATCTACAGGTAAAGTCTCTCAATTTGATGTCACCTGCACCCCTAGCAGCCCAGATGGGTATTCCGATGCTGCTTCGGAATCGCGATGTCGTTCCATGCGTAAAATCCAAAGTAGTTTTAGTTGATCGAGGTAATAAACAGTTCGTTTCACCGAAAGATCGAGGGAGAATGCGGGTGGTTGGTGTCGGGGCAGGGTGGAAAAAGGTGAAGGCTGGCGAGAGTGCGATAATTTGCAACTCGCAAGGTATGCTCTATTAACCAGTATTTTATTTTATTTCTTATACTTTTTTTAGGAGATATTGAGCTTGCAATTATTCGCAATGTCTCCGATAACCCTTCCCTTCTAAAGTCGATGGACCATATCATACAGGCAGGTGTTGCATATCGTCGGAATGTTCGGGTAAGATTGATATTTTTTAAACTCATTCAAGCTAATATATGATAGCCCAATCATCCCGGAACTATGGTTCAATTGGGATACAATGCAGGGCCTCGTCACTGCCGGGTTTTTGGCCTTGTAAACAATTTTAAATCGGCCAAGCTCGATATAGATGCCAAGTCTCAACAAGATGAACAAGCGATTGGCGCACTTTCGTTTTTTGGCATCTTATACGATCTCATGCTCCACAAGAGGTCGTTGAGTCCGTTGAAAAAGCTATTGAGTCATCGGGTATGCCTGAAATTGATTCAAGATTTGGTAAAGGTTAGTGCAATTTCAGTACAAATTAAAGGTATTGATTAGCTTGTACAGATTTTCCTGGTTACACTATTATCGTTGGTGATCAGGAATTCAACTTTCCTACTGTAAATAAAGGCCCTTGTGAGGGATATTTTGCTACTAATTATGCAGCGTATGTAAAATTCGCTCCCTTTCTTATACATGCTTACTTATGTATTCTCTGCATAGCCCCACACATGCTGACCCATGTTATGCAGAGTATGCATTCGCATGGTCTGTAAAGCATACTTCACTTGGTCCCTTACAACCGAACCAGTCTGCTGGTGGTAATTTTACCGATGTTTCATTGCGAGTACTTGTAGAGTCGGCTGCCGATACCCTCCTTATTTTCAAACCGAAGTATAGGCATGGAACGACTATAGCGAGACCAACTACATCAAGATCGGGAATGGTAATAGCATTTTCTAACCATATCAAAAAGGCATATGACATAGCTATAGCAAATGCTCTCAAAGGGAAATCAGCGAGGCTGGCTTCTGGAAAATTATCTAAGAAATAATAAATGATGAATGTATATAATTTTTTCAATACTATTTCCTTTTTTTGGGTGTGGGAATGGCACTATTCTCTTCAGTTCTTTTTCGCTTTCCTATTCTTGAAACCATTCTAGGTTTTGGCCTTGGTTTTTTTAGAACTGTAGCCACAGTTAAACGAGTAGTATTGTTTTTATCTCCACCATTATCGTCGTCACTAAATTTAGAGCCAGTCTAAAATAATTAGATTGAATAAGTAGTATAGCTGAGCCATCAAATAAATACTCACTTCATAAATATCGTCCTCTGGTTCATCATAATCTCGGAGGTTCCATTCTTCGGGTATGTCAGGATAGGGGCTCCACTTTTCCTGGTGTGTTCCAGCATCTAGTCCCCATTGTTGATGACTAGCGAGACCTCCTGCCTTTGAAGTCTCAAACATGCGTCGTTCTAAAAGGAAAATAGCCTCGCGATCTACATCTACCCCTTTAGATATAGGCCTGGACTCGGTTTGTAAAGCCCAAGCTTGTTCGAGTAATTTCAAATATTCATCGCTGCCAACATCAGCTGAGTTATTGAATTTGTGAGCCAAAATAATAAGAGTAATGGCATGTGCCACTACAGCCTTTTGAAGCCATCGGGTACGATTCGAACTTGCTGGTTGCAAGTACCTGTAGATGAAAGCATTTACACTGGCACATTCCTCTGGCGAGAGATATCCTGTGAATGGAACGATGCTGTTTTTTTTCCAAGATACTTCAATGTTTCTGGAAAAAATAATCGTTTTCCCTCGCAAATAAGATAAAGCTGGACATAAACTTGAAGGAACCTCTTTAGGAGTAGTCATAATAGTATGCAGCTCCTTTTTATGGGGTGACAGAATCTTTACGATCTCTGAATCTGGCTGGATATTCTCAAAGTCAAGGATAATATCTTCTTCGCCATTTAATGTGCAGGCCATTTTCCATTTTCCTAACTGATAGATATTATTAAAATGTTATAGTTAGCTTCATAGAATCCTTACTCGTATGAGTCGTCTGGATTTCAGATCATTCCACAGGCAGTCTACGATATCTTGAGGGGTTATAATTGATGTTCTCGGGGTATCGGATTCATATTGATTTAATCGCCACCACTTAATTCGCCATTCTCCCGAATTTTCATCACGAGCGATTAATCGAGCTGGATAATGATATTTCTTATGGCGAACTAATACACCTTTGCCAGGCCTAAATATAATTAATATATATATATGCATATAATATCTGTACTCACATTAATCGTTCAGAAAGAGGCAGTTTAGATAATTCGATGAAAGCCTGGTTCTCCCTTCTGGATGATTTCGGCCGAAGCATATTCACAAGGTTTGAAATATCGCAATCGTGGCATGTAAACCGAGCTTTTGCAGATAGCCTGCTTGCTTGACCATCATACTGACAGGCAATATGCGACCACTGATTGCATGTCCAGCATTGAACACACTTTTCATGGTCAATATCAGGAGAATTGCCATCACCTTGAAATCCACACCGACAGTTGATAGGGAAATCGGAAAGTACAGATGTATTGGTTAAGCTGGCAAGCGAATTCCCAGATATGAGTTCATCTTTGGAGGGAGGTCTAGGTGAGGATGGGGCTATGTCTGTTTCCATTTCTGTCTCTACATCGCTCCTGACAGTTTGAAATTTCTTATGAAATTTGCTAGACCGAATATTCTTCTGAGGGGGGCTGGCATCACTGGCCTGCGATGCAACCACTTCCAATTGGACGAAATCATTGAATCGTGCTTTTTTAGGAGATGGAGTTGGAGGTATCTGGTTTGAGACATAATCGATAACAGTCTCATCGTAAGGGTTGGTCATCCAGAATCGCTCCTCTGGAGTAAGAATAGAAAAATGTTCATCCTCAGGAATGAATCGCATCTGGTTTTTTTGAGAAGGATCTGGAATGAGATGGTAATGCTGCTGAACCCATGCAATCCGAATTTTGTGATAGAGTTCTTGAGAAGTGACAGGATTTTCCAAGATATAAACGACAGCATTGATATTACTCATAGTATAATCCTGACCATGAGTTGCTAGTGAGCCTTTAGGGATACGAGTGGGCTTTCCCGAGTTCTTGAGACCATCATACTCGTATAAATGCTGATTGTTCTGGAAACTAGCAGTGTAATGTGCTGATGATGATGTGTAATGGCCTTTGCCTATCAAATGGTATTTGATGTCCCGATATTCAGAAGCACCCTGTAGTATTTTTGGAGTAATCCATGCTGGCCCCCCTCCAGTACCATCAAATTCTATGACAAGAATTGTCGGAAGTGTGAGCCACACTGTTGTATGTGTCGCTGAGCCCATACAGTGAATTTTCCCTTCAGTAGCTTTCCAACAGCTAATATTCTTGTCAACGACTGGGGAACTGATAGAATTTTGAAACCATTTTTGCAGGCTTCCTTGAAAGACCTTGTGTTGGGCAGGAAGTAGTTCGCGAGTTGATAATCGTCTGGTTTTCTCGATTTTTGAATGCATGGTATTTCCTAATTTGCAGGAACGAATATCGATTGCATAGATTTCGAAGAGAGTGATAGTATCATATTTGGAACGATACTCCCTAATTGCTCCATTAAGCCATCCGAATAATGATTCTGGAGCATTCATCCCTACAAGGAGCTTCTTATCTTCTAATAACTTTCGGAATTGATCTCGTTTTAGTGATAAAAGGTCTGCATAGCTGGTATTATGCACTGCTTCTAATAGATGTCGTTCGCTTAGGGTATAATATAGTGAACCGATTGTAGTTGATATATCAGAACCAGCCAAAGCATCCTGGAACTCTTTGGATATGAGAAGACTAGCCTGGTATAGTAACTCCAAAGATGTGTCGAGCCAGCAGGAATTATTTTTCCAAGGGTAGCTTTGGAAAGAATGGGTTACAGGGGTTTTTCCGACCATCAGAGCCTTGGCAGTATCGGGTGGTCTACCATCATTAGGGATTGGCTTTTTACGATTACGAGTATACTTTGTCCGACCAATTTCTTTTGCAGTAGCTTTCCATGGTTCAGGCTGACCATAGATTGTTGGCATACCAACACGAACTGCTGTACTTTGGCCCATCAGCCACTTCGCATAATGATACAGCCCTTTCAACCCTTCTATGAACCCATTCTTTTTACTAGCAGCCCGATATAGGCTGAAATGCATAGCTTCCTCGGCATTAGTTGTCGCTGGAAGTTGTGCCCAGGTTTCATCATCCATAACCCGAAAAGCCTTGAATATTTTTTCAGCAGGCCCTTGCTGTTTCCACCATCGCAACCAGGGCTGTACACCTGGAAATTCACGAGTCAAAAGTGAGGCCTTCTCGTTGAATTCGGCAATATCATTGGCATCCAATAAAGCAAGGGCTCTTTGTTCGAAAGCTTCTGCCAAAGTAGGCTGGACGATACCACTGATTTTCTTCAAGCGAGTTACTCCTGTACGAAAATGCTGTAAGCACCCCTTGATCAATGCATTAGCTGCAGTTTGTAACTCCTCAGGTGACCGGGTATCGGTAGGAATACTCCCCCAAAATTGCACAAATGCTGCAACGAAGCCATTAGATTGGGCAACACTGAAATCCATAACTGTTGCAAGCATTTTATCTGTCATTTGAAGGCTTCGGCGAGTGCATTCAGCATGTACAGTTTGGAACAGGGTGTAAAAATGCAGTTGGTAGTGTTCGGTAGTTCCACCATTCGCATATGAGAAAAGTGTGGGGATCCATCGGTGTAAAAGTTGCGAGTACACCGAACTGATAATAAGCTGAACATTTGATGCTTTCCAAAAATTATGTGCAGCATCAGTGACGAATCCATTCACTGGTTCAGCAAGATGAGTTTCTTGAACCATATGCCATGCCATCCATGAAGTCTGAAACGATAAGACTGTGACAGAACCCAAGTGTGTCGACTTCATAAATTCAGGATATTGTTCATCGAATTCGGTTAAGCCATCCAAGCTCGTATCCTGAACCAAAGGTCGTTCAATCTTTTTTTTTTCATATCGAATACGATCGACATTAAAAAAAATTGGGGAAATATCGGTAGCCTTTTGATTGTCGGTACCAACTCCAACAGCAAGTTTGAGTGCACTTGTTTTGGGATATATATGGATGAGTTGCTCGAATTTATCTCGGTCCTTCCGTTGTAGATGTAAAATATATGCTGGTCGAGGATGTGTGTGGTGGCCACCATTTTGATATAAATAGCCACCTTTGAAACGATAATACTTTGACTCGACAGGGCAGGTGATATGGTGTAAGCTCCACCCACAGCGACATGACTCTTGTAATTGTTTGGATAGACCATGGCTAGTCGTTTGAGGGCGAACAAGAATTTCGCAATTTGAGTTATTGCATTTTATAACCCCTTGACAAAACCGGCGAGTGACTTTGCCTTTCATAGGATTAGTGGCCTCTGTATCGCCATATTTATCACCACCTCCAGTTTTCATTGCCCAGTGTACAGCAAATTTATCGAGTTCCTCGAATTCAGCATGGGTATAGATTTGACTCCAATCGCCATCAGGCCAGCCATCCCATAATAAGTTCTTTATAAATATAAATATTTAGTATTCATTCTTTTTATTAGAATTTTACAATACTTACAGAATTAATTTCTGTTTGAGGAATAGCTTTATTTACACCTATATGGGGTGGAGCTTCTTTGTTTACAGTTTGTTCGGGTAATTTAGATTTATTTGCCTGAGTTGCTATAGTTGGAATTTGATTCAAAGGAGGCTGCCCAGGGAAGTGAATCTGATTTCCTGAATTGACTGCTGGCTGTATTACAGGGGTTACTTTTGATACATTTGGATTCGTCTGAAGAGCAGGGGAAGTAGAGAGAGGTAGTGGTATTGAGTTCGTATTTGTAACTTCAGCTGAAGGTGGAGAAGTTGAGGGAGTAGAACTAGGATTAGGGTTTATAATGACTGAAGGTAAGTTTGAAGGAGTGTTGAGACATAATAGCAATTGGCTGGAGCTAGTTTCAGAAGTGATCGAGGGAACTTGTGCTGGTGGTATTGGATCCGAAGCAGGAGAACTGGGCAGGATGTTTTTATTTTGGGATACTGTATCTATAATATTTGTGAGTTGATGGAAAATCATAAAGATAAAATAAAAGATTATACGAGAGTGATCTGGATGTACAAAATAGCCAAATGGTTCGCCTATTATGTAGATAATATAAGTAGAGATATATTTTTTTTATATGATAATAACCTTTGTGATTATATCCAGGTAACATTCCTAGGGGATGTGAGTCCTCTTGATATTTTCCAGCAACTAAAAAATGATAAGCTATTATAAATCATTAATTAGTTGGAACTCATTAACTCTTTTCTCTGCAGTTTCCAGCAGAAGTATAATGATTGGCGAGAAGAGCAGCCGACTGATGATATAAATATTTAAACCAATCCTGAATATCAAAATTTAATTATAAGGATTTAATATAAGAATAATGATATATCCCAAACCATTTTAGATATTAATAAATATATCAAATATCCGTTAAATGATTGTCCAATAGCAAGGCGAAAGTTTGAACAATGCTTATCTAATGGCGCGATAAAGATTCCTCATATGGGAACTTAGCGCGGTAAAGCTTCCTGACTTAGCAATTTGCGCGCTAAAGGCGCGGTAAAGGCGCGCCAAAGCTTCCTGACTTAGCAATTCGCGCGGTAAAGGCACGCCAAAGATTCCTTAAATAATCTTTGGCGCGCCTTTACCGCGCGAATTGCTAAGTCAAGAAACTTTACCGTGCCGAGTTGCCATACGAGGTATCCTTACCGCGCCTGCTTAAACATGGTATTTTTTGCTTAAAATGCTGCTTTCACCCTTAGAAATAAGTTCTACAATCATTGTGAATCTATTTTCTACTTATATTCAATATTCTCTTAAACTCTGCAGTGCAAGTTCGTATCATACAGTAAGTTTTTCTCACTTCGCGCCAATGTCGCGGCAGCGCGGTGGGCTCGCGCGTCAAATTCTCATGGCCCGGGTCACAATTAGTGACAAAACCTTCAGGTAACGTTGAACTTGTCTCACTGATCTTTGCTTCACGAAGGTAAGTACTTCGCAATCTTAGTCTATTTCTAAAATTTAGCCAGGTGCGATAGGATTACGGAGCCGAACGCCTGTTTTACGCCATGGTCGGTCAAGAAATTCTTTCATGTCCAGTTTTGGATGACATTCATTGTTACATTGTTACTGGACTATTTTTCGTGGATATTACTTTGGACAACAGATAGTTCTACAATTAGAAACGAAATGTCCAAATGTCCACATTTGGTAACATGGTTATGGACAATGCCGTCCGTTAATACATTTCATGCGAGATGTCCATGGCACATGCAATGAAAGATCATATAAAAGGCCGTTTCGAGTTACCCACACACCATCTGCATCAAGCCCACCTCTTCCCAATTCAAGTTGAACAACATTATCTCACTACAATAATGTCGAAACCTGATCTTCCATCATCCTGTCAGTCATCATCCTCCGAATCCTCTTTTACACAACTGGATGAATCCCATCTTTTAGTTCTTGATAAGGAGTCACCTTTTATGAAGAATCTCAGGGAGCTGCCAACGGAGGAAGTAAGTCTAACCCTTCCCTATCTCATGCCAACTCATTAACCGAGGCTTGAAAACAGCGTCAAGCTTTGATTAAACAGATTAACACGGTCTCGGAAGGTTTGCGGGATATTTTTGACGACGTTGAGCGGTTTTGCCAAACAATCAATCCCATATGGCAAACTCCAGACGCGCATTCAACTGTGCCACCATCGCTACCACGAGACGATAGGGCTGAGGTACGTCTCTAATGCTCTTGCCCGTTTATTCTCGTTACCTACTTGATATCGTTTAGCACCCCGTCAATCCCGCTGAGCAAGCCCACCCCAATCCTGGAAGAGCAAAAGATGGTAATCGTGTTTCTTCAAGATTAATGCGTATTACGAACTGTTAACATTTCTCGACCAGATTTTGAGCTGGCAGTAGAGTCTTTTGAGATCGTCGCAAAGGAAGCGATGCAAGAGATATCTGATCTTCTTGCTCAGTATGAACCAAGGCGACGTGAAGGGCAAGATTAGATGTTGAGAGAGTTATAGATAACCTGTATCGAATTCTACCACGATATCTTATATTACTCCAGAACAAAGAAAACAAAGGATTTGTATTCTATTATTATCTCTCCGGGCTCCTTGATAAGCTGCCTGTTTAGCCACATCACCGCGTGAATATTTGTCTTAATCTTAATCTAATAACGGCGCATCGACATGAACTACTTATCGGATAACGTGAATTTTAAAAGCCTGCGGGTTTTAGAAATGTTAGCCCTCCCAAATTGCGAGCGTTATTGTAGTCCCAACTGCTCCTTCCATGTACGTGCGGACTACTCACACCGTACTCGCCTTTGTTCTCAACCTCTCCTCTTTTTTCGGATAATTCCACTTCGCTTGACGGGAGGCAATATAGGCGCAAGCGCCTAAATCTTTTGAGCCGAGGCTTGCCGCTTTATTTGCAACTCCAATCTGCTCCGCGCAGATCGTTTTTTCGGTCACGAATATGGGATTTTTGGACTACAATAATCATTCATCATCCTTATGACGCAACATCAATATCGCCGGCACCGAATACTGAAAGACTTTTACTCGTTGCCATCATGGGTATTATTAGTCCAAAGCCATCTAGTCCAAATCCCGGACAACGCGCCGTGGACTAGACTCCTCACGGAACCTTTCAAATCTTGGATGGAATGTCCACATTTGGGTGAGATGGACTATGGGCCATGAACGACAATATGACATGCAGACACAGGTCCACACTTTGGAAACATCATTTAAAAAGACGACTTCAAACCAGCAACATTTTTAATTTTCACCCAAACTGGAGTGCCAATGCCTCTCGAAGATCTTTTAGCAGCAGACAGAGCACTTCTCCAATCATTTTTGACATCCTCTGGTCAGCCCGAGATATGGGCGCGCAGAACACTCAAGGTAATGTTTGAAAACCATCTCTGCCGTAACCGTCATATTTAATATTAATACTTTTAATTAGGCTTTTGGTCTTATTGTGTCTAGGAAAACTATGCGCAAAAGACTACGCAAAATGTCACCCGAACAGGTCCGTCAAATCCGTTCCTCTTTGCTTATTATCTCCTGTCTTCCTAATTACCGACGTCGCCATCAAAAAAAATAGGTTCAAGCTCTTAATAAGGAGATTTATGCCACTGCCCAAAAGTTCAGATATCTTGTCGAAGCCATTGAAAAATCCTGGGATCCCAACGACGTGCTGATGAAGAGAATTCTGGAAGGGTCAAAAGCCACACTGGCCGTAATAGATGAGAAGGCTGAGGTATGTCCTGATAATGCAAACATGCTGAAACCGTTTGATAATTATCTGGTAGTATCTTTCAGGCTTTAGGTTATAATACCCAAAACGAGCCCGAGCACTACGAAGACTCAAGCAAAGTAGAAGATGGTAACGTAATTTTTCATATACTTACCGCTTTACAAATATTTTGACGTTTGACATACCAGACGCGGACTTGGAGCTCTTTCCTGACGGTTCAAGTTGGATCGGGGATGATGTCGACGTTGAATCGGAAATGCCAAAGGAGCTGACCGTCACTTCTTCCGACTAGCTTTTCATCATCTATTTTCACCGCCAAGTACATTGTCTGATCGCTGGCATTTATTAACTCTGCTAAATTCGAAAAAAAATTCGCAAGGATGGAACGGACTCGGAAAGTTGATTGAAGACATTTAATTCTACCTCATCTCGCTGCTCAACTTGAAGTTTTATACATATACAATCGTCAATGAAAATATTTCGTTTCAAAAATCATTGAGTTATTACCTGTTTCATTGAAAAAAAAATACAACTGACATCGTTCCTTACTATCAAATGGTACACCTTGGACCTCGACGGAGTCTAGGTTGGTCTTGTTCCGCAGCGCTAGCGGGATAAACGGGAAAACCTTTCATGGTTTTTTTTTCTACGAAATAATTTGTTTGTTGTTGCTTGTTACTCTTTGAAAAATAAGTGATCATCAAGAACTGGACCTTTCGGCCGCACATTAGAGGGAGACTTATACGTAGGCTCATTCCATCGGCTAATCACCGAACTCACGCATTCATTTACACACTAATACAATACTTCTCAACTTCTCAACAATTCTCTTAAAATTACACCTACATACATACAATACACGTGCCCCAAGAAAATAAAAATAAACAAAGACTCCACAAAACGATTAGCCATACGGGATCATCAAACTACCCAAACAAAGCTCCGGAAGTTCGTCTGACTGTACACTGACATCAACATCATCCTTAGATTTTCTCTTTCTCATTTCAGAATCGCGATTATTACGCTCGACGGGCATAGAGACAACAAACGAGAGAAGAACCTTCTCGATTCTGTTTTCGCTTTCCTCGTTGAGGTGTGCAGCTTTTCCCGATTCAACGTTCGTATTCGCAGTGCCGCTATGACTAGCACTCAACATTGGCCCTTGTCGATTTGTATACGCGATGCTGGACATTAATGGACCTCCGGCTGATCCACCTGTAAAACCCATCCCGATACCCGTGCTTGCGCTCATCGTGCTAGCAGGTATACGACCACGAGAATTGAACCGGTATCCTTCCATTCCGCCTCCAAACATTCGTGTCATAAACGTTGTAGGACGATCTGAAGGCATGAGATACCGCGGTTGTTGTTTTTTGGGAGGACCGAAGAATGGTGTAGCTGAAAGAGGCTGTTTCAAAAACAAAAAAAGAAAAAGATTAGGTGTGTGAAAGCGAAAAGGACAACATAGACATACCATAACGCTCTCCCACCCCTCCCACTTTTCTTTAACCCCCGAATCAGACACTCCTTCCGATACACCAACCGTCGTAAAAGCCTCCCACATCCTCGGCTTCTCTCTTGTCCCGTCTCCTCCCTCTCCACCACCACCGAAAACATCCTCATCCTCCGCACCAGTGAAACTTCTCAAAGTACTCCTCCTACGCTCCACAAAGTGCCTCCATATAATTATAAACAGGATTGCACCGAGGAGAAGCCCGGTTATAAGGAACGCGGGGAGTAAAGGCGGTGCGACGCTTTGTGGTTGGCCGGATGGGTTGACCGTTTGGAGGCCTCGCGGGGTGACTTTTGTTGGTTCTGTGTGCGTACGTGTTGGTGTTAAAGCGTTCAAATTCAAATTCGGGTTCGGGTCTGGCGGTAGTTGAGAGGCGTGGAAGTGAGAGTCGGGATGATGTTGTTGGAGGAGTAAAGACGGCGGATAGGTGCCATCGTGTGAGTACGAAAGTGCACCTCCATCTTCGTCGTCGTCTATGTGGTAAACGTCGAGGTCATCTAGCATCAGCTGCATATCATCCCAGTCAATTTCCACCTGCCCTTCATCTATCATTTGTCGTTATTGTCGTTATCAACGGCTCGTAGACTACCGGGGGTATTTCGTTACTGTTTCCTGTAGATTGTGCAGTTCGTTATCGACGTGGAGGTTGCTACAGAAGGTTCGGCTATGCTCACGCGCACGGGCAGCAGTGGAGATCCGGGTCCGGTGTCGGAAAGCGAATCAGAAAGTAGTGTCTTCTCATACTATTGAATTGGAATACAATAAGAAAAACCTAGGCATGTAGCATACCTTCTTGAATATATTCCGACCACAAAGGGTGAACGTACAATACTGGGGAACCAGAGAGAGAGAAAACAGGGTGAGATAGAAATTAACTCTCAACTGCGCAGCAGCAGCAACAAGAATAAGATCTGAGCTATACAATCAACACCAAATAAAAGGAAATGGATAACAAACCTATAGCATGAATGACATGGGAAGTTTATAACTTCTGAGTCTTCTCTCAACACTGTTCTCGCTCATTTTTTTCCCAAGTCGTGTTATTTTCGGGCACATCACGGAGTTTGAATTTCTATATACAGTCAAGGCGCTTTGCCCTGATTTGTCATCATCTCTTCTTCTATCAATACAAAACGTCAGATTCCGATAGGAAAATCAGTGCCATTGATCACGTCCTCCCATTCATTCAGAACCTTCGAAGTCCTATCTATAGTGAGATTAATGGCCTTCAAGCAGTCGCTTCCAAGTGGAAGAGCCAAAGGTATTTCTCGTCCTTGTGCAACCCCTTCTTGACGCACGACATCCAGAACTACCTGAACAAGCTTCTTAGGATCACCCGGTTGTCGCCCATTATAAGCTGTTGACATCCACTGCGTCAGAACGTCGAACGCGACGAAAGAAAAAAGAATACATACCTTCAAGAGCGTCGTGCTGTCTCTTTGTTATTTCATTGTAATCCGAAATGCGCGGGTTATACGCCGCACGATGGCCATCCTGAAGAAACGCCGTTCTGAAATATCCAGGCTCAAAACATATACTTCTCAAGCCCAACGGTTCGATTTCATAATGCAATGATTCGGATAAAGCTGAACGAAGCATCCCATGACTGACTCGTTTAATCGGATATACAGTACAAGGCCCCACATACCTCGTGTCGCGAACTTTGTACTGGCGTAAAGCCCGCCGTTTGCGGATCCGCGCCATCCACCTAGCGAACCTATCCATATAACTGTTCCCGATTTTTGAGCTCTCATGTAGGGCAGGATTGCACGAGTAGTGTTCAGCGCTCCGAATATATTCGTGCTGATTCAAATTCGTACACATCAGCACTGTAGTAAGTTTGAAAAGAATATCTCATACTTGTATTGCTGAAATGTTTCTTCAGGGCTATGAACCATAAATGACAGTACTCAAAGAAGGTCAAAAAAAGGAAACAAATGCGTCTTACGTGCACTCCTCTAACGCACCAACTTGTATATAAGCGGCATTATTAACCAACACATCAACACGACCATAAATCTGAACAGCCTCTTTCGCAATACCATGCAACTTGTCTAACGGATCCGTAACATCCAGCTGCAAAATCTCAGCACCCGCTTCTTTTAAATCATTGATTTTGGAGATGCTCCGAGCTGTCGCGATAACTTTTTCGCCTCGCTGTAAAGCAGCTAACGTGAGTTCTCGACCTATACCCGTGCTATATGGGATACATATCAGAGGAGAGGTTATATGATAGAGGATAAGGCGTACGATGTTCCAGTGATCAGCCACACTAATTGCTTCGTAGATGTGCTAGTAGACATGTTAATGTTCTTCAAGGAAATGACAGTCAGAATCGGACCCTTTTTATATCTGAATTACAGCCGGAAAGACCCCTTCATACAGAGGCGTGCTGATTAAAATCTCAACATGTAATTTGCAATTTCTCTGTGAAGAGAGCCGTTTTTCACATGCCGCATGACGAGAGCTCTTCTGCCTTCACTTGGGCCTTGCCTAATATAGTATAAGTTCTCCGAATCATACTTGCATATCTTCCGAACTCGACAGAAGAAGTGCTTGAGTAATTTTTTCAAATTCAAATTAAGGGCCAGAATAGATATGTTTTAATTCGGTTGATTTAGAACTTTCTCTCTCTCTATAGTGGATAAGTCACGACGTGTGCGGCGTATTCAAATTCATAATGTGAAATACGATAATCTCTTCTTTCAAATTAAAGAAGCAGTGGTTGGACTGACTCAAATCGCTGTCGCCATCCGGACCCGAGATCCTGTTGTGTTCCCGTGTCTGACAAATTTAGAATTCGTGCCATTATGAACGCGAGTATATGCGTCGTTTCGCATTGGTGATGCACAAACAAGACGATAAATGATCATATCGGCAACGAGAAATTCATTGGGGTGCGAAAATGACGTAACAACTTGAAACTGACGAACAAGCTAATTAAAGAAATTGGAAGCCGACATCATGATTGAAAGGAAACTGTTCGAGGCGATTCAGGAAGAAACAGTATAATAATCGGCGAAGACAGACAAAGAAAGAAACTTTGACGGCTGTTGCTTTGCATTTGTAGACTTACTATGTACATTGCGTGTACGAACATTAATTATAGTAGTGATTTGTTTAGAGGTATATATAAATGTATAAATGCGTGTAGATCGTGCAGGGGAGCGTTTCAAACAACATTTCCGGATCCTTCGTTCTCCTGTCTCTTCCACCTTGAGCCAATCTCACGAGGCACTACTCAGATTGGTTTGTTCATTCCAGAAAAAAAAAGATAACGAGCTTCTACAACGTTTATCGTTTACGAAGTATTTATTTAAAGAAAAACTTGCGTTGTAGTGTATCAAGGGGAGAACTTCAAGTACAGCACGAGTACAATAGGAACGATGAAAAGGTACAGTGACCGCTTTCTCATTAACCCCATTACAGTCTCGGAGACTTCCCCTATCCAGGATTGCCCATTAGATTTGGGAGACTAAAAGAACGACATGTCAAAAAAACACTTTATAAAAAAAAGAATCTTTAACTGACGTTCTCAAGTTGCAGCCGGACCGGCCCTTCAATTCCTTTGCGAATCTGCTTCACATGATGTTCCTCCAACTCAAAATAACGATACATAAACGCTATTACTTTCTCAAGAAACGCGTAGAGCGCGCGAATGTCCGTTTCGAAAGCGCGGCGCTGGGTAGTTGGGTGACGTTATTAGCTTTGAGAACGAGACACGAAACTATTTTCAGGAAGACGTACTTCTTCGGGTGACATTCGTAACAGCACCTCAATGACACGGGGATGCCTGAATATGCTTCCTTGGAACGCCGGATCGTCTTGCCACGACGCGGGAAGACTTGGATTAAATAGCACTTTCGCGAAGATATATTGGGACCATGCGAATGGCCAACTCAGTATCGTCATAGTGATGCTTCTTTCCCTTGTATTGACTTTGATTGGAGAAGTAGTTGAGATAGCTGAATTCCCGACGTTGTACATCATACGAGCCTGGGTGTAAAACGTGTGATAGAAGCGTTGTGTTTAAGTGGCGAGGAGTATGAGATTCGGGTGTTTATTGGACAACTGGAAAAAGGAAAGGGCAGTGTTTTATATGGTAGTGGACGTGACAAAGTTAATATGGTTGAACAATTTTGCTGCACTCAGGTTTATATTTTTGTAAACCGTTGTCCAACAAAGGAGGCTTGCCACATCCACAATATCAGGCCTAGGGACGGCTCATATATATTTAGCAAGAGCGACTGATAACGCATAATTCTCTTGCAGCGCATCAAAAATCGGGTAAGGTATGTTGAGTGGCAATCTTGACAAAGGAAGAGAGGAACTGAAGTGTACGCCGATTGGTGGGCTTGGTCTGGTTTGGTTGACAACAAAGGAGGAAAATGCCGCCGCGGAAGTCCAAGCTTAAGACTCCAACAACAAAGTCCTCGGCCTCGGGCCTCGCCGCTTGCATCTTCTTTAGTCTTCAATATTTTCACCCTATCCAGATATCGTTAAGCACAAGCAAAACAAAACCAAAAAATTTACATAGGTTCCATAGTACCAACATGGTGGACATGCGACGTGGCTTTCCGGACGATCTTGCGTCGAACTGTTTCTTTTTTCACCCATAGATTGTTAGGTCACGAAACAAAACCTCAGGCCTCAGGGTCCCCCGCGCGCAAGAAATTTCATGGAGGACAGAGACGCACCGATCTAGAGGCTGGCTGCTTGAGCCTGTAATTTTGCGAGCTTAGCCGGGTCCATGGTATACCAAAAGTTTTTTTTTACACTTTTTGGAAGCTAGCTCGTCCGAAGATTGATTATCTTTTTTAAGGTGTCTCGTACGAAATCGTCGTCAGCGTCCAGGAAAGCGCGGAGTTTGAATCGCTGTATAACTGTTTTAAACTGTATAGTCACCATGCGCTGACACTTACTCTCTTTTCCTGCTGAATTGCGGGCATTGTTCGTTTGAGAGGATCCACTCTAGGGGATTGAAGATTTTTCTGACACGATTGTCCTTGTATTGGTGGTCTTTTGGGTATATGAACTTGTGCTATAAACTGCAACTAGCCACCCAGCAATCCTTAGCTTCAAGGTAATTTAATATTCTCAGCTTATTTTCAATTTATAATAAATAACTTTTAGAATAATAACTGTTACATGGTTTTCATCTTGCGTTGATTGTGTTGTATACGGATCGTAGAAATTCAGCCACACACCGCCCGTTTTTGATAGAGAAATATTCCACCTTCCTTCCGGCACCAACTACCTTGCGGCATGTGAAGACTGGCTGTGTCTCACTTTCCGACATCACATATACATCTGTCTTTCTGACCAGCCTGTCGAAAACGATCACCAGATCGCCATTGATTCTATCATTATAACTGGTCCTTTCTTGCTCCCATCAATATCATTGGCTCTCAGAAATCTCATTTATCAGTCGAGAAGGCGTTCGGAATCAAACTCTACTCCCGGTGCAAGCGTGCAAGACAATATTTTTAAGGTTTCCCGCTAGCAATCTTGTCCTTCTGGTCCACTATGATGTCTCGCCTGAGCGTAGGAGGGCGAGTTACGATTCTTGTTCTCGATTGTGCAACGTTTGTCTTGCTATTGTCGATGGTACTTACCATATGCCTATCGGATCGAGTTCGACGAAATGCAGTCTTTTTAAATTTTTTAATCGTAACCACTACCAACGCGTGGTACTACATACATGCGTATGTCTTCACCAGGTGAAATTTTTTGTCTCTTAATTTATGCAAATTTCTTGTAGACGTATAGCGGCATTGTCACCCATAATAAATGTCCCAGAAACCCAGATTCAGGTGCTGAATGTTCAAGAGCCTACCGTTCTTCTAATGTATGCACCTGTCCTTTCCACAAGCTTTCCTTTCCTAATTCGCAACAGGGCATCAGTCTCATTATGCAGCCTTGTGTTGCATATCGCAACGATAATGCAAAATGTGTTCCGCCCTATGCCCATGAAACATCGTGAACGAATAGATGTTGCAGTACGTCCAGAGGGAGTTTCCTCGCATAGTATTTGTCTCAACCAGTGAATAGCTTATTGTTCTTCCCTATCTAATTGCCCCTATCTCGCTGGTGCGTCTGCATTTTTATCATAGCCACGCCACATCCTCATCTGCTCCAGCTCGAATTTTTTGTTACTTCTGAAAAGTTCACTATTGCCATAAGCTATATCACATTAGCCAGCAGTGTAATTGCAATTATGATTGATGGTCATTCTTTTTTTATATGCGTTCGACACAAATAACGAAATCTTTGTAGTCACCCTTCTCGTCATGTTCAGCAAATATCGTTTGAAGCTCAACCAGGTAGAAGGTCTTGACCGTCCTGTTATCACGAATTCCATCCTATTACGCATGTCGTTTCTATGTGTGTACAGACTGTTTACAACCCTGTATGCCTTCCTTTCTCATAAGGATCGTAATATGGTGCTCACTATCTTATCTAGCGCTGGTTTATTAAACGAAGACAACTTTGGAACGTCTTTTTTCTTTCAACGTACGGCCAATGCATATTCCGTCCTTCTGGCCCTTTGTGAGTCTGGCACTTTCTTTTTGTATCTTGTTAGTACAGTTGCCGATTTTTGTTTAAAGATCCAACGATGATTGCACTGGTGTTTCTGCAGAAGGCAAGTATTAGACTGCTGATACACATTCATTATACCGAGTACTTACTCTACCGTTCCAGGACATCCTTTCCGTCTGGTTTCCTTTCTTTTCATCACCAGAGATGGTGTCACCAACTAGTTCATCTGCTTAGCTTCTAATCTACATAAATTTGTGTTGGAGCATTTATGCTTTATGAGACTGAGGGTTCCAAGTGGTTTTTACGAATAACAATCCGTTTCGTTTGTGCTTCAATTAGCTAGATCTATGTACTTATCATCAGAGTCATTAAGCGACTAGAGTGGGTGCATTCATTTATCGAACTTACAAGAAATGCTCAAACGCAACCTTTATTGCAGACTTTACGACATCCTATTCCTTGAATAAATAGGGTTACTCAATATTTTCCTAATTATAAAGCACGGGATTTTTTCCGAACAGCGGAAGTTTTAACATGAGCGCAGCCGCGGAGTAAAAATAATCTAGTCAGTGTATGCTCATTTAAGTAAATGGTGATGTAGACATCGGTGTTACATAATAAACCTTGATTGATTTAAGTACAAAACTGATTTATAAAAAAACAAGCTAATTTTACCAAGATTAGCGCCTTTCATTTAAAAGCTAAATAAATAAATCAACTCAGATTTCTGCGACATTACATGTGTCCTTCGGTTTTTTTCACCCTTGTTCGAAAGATGAGTGTAGGTCCATCACTGATGCGAATGACTTACACAGCAGGGGATTCGGTCCAGCAGTGAATGTAATTCTGGCAACTCGTTTATAATTGTCGCCGATATGACTCATGAGCACTGCAGAACCTGAGGTCTAAACTCAAGGCAAGGGAACAGTCCAATTAAACTACCTTCCTTATCGCACCTATTTTGCACCATGTGAAAAAATCACTATGTATCACTTCCCACAATCACATCATCTGTCTTTCTGACCAGCCCGTAGAACAGCCGCTACTAGGTAATTATAATTCTAGATTGCAACTGTTCCTTCAAAACGATATTATTGGCTTCCAGACATCTCATCTGTCAGTCGAGAAGGCATTTAAAATTAATATATAGGTCCGTGCAAACAAGCAAGACGTCACTCTCAAGCTCTCTAGATCTCCGCTAGCTTTCTTTTTAGTCCGTATGAAACCTGTTCTGACCACGTTAGTCGTCATCAATTGTGCGACATTTGCGCTGCTGCTGGCAATGGTGCTTACCATATGCCTATCGGATAAAGTTCAGCGAAATGCAGTCTTCTTGAACTTTTTTATTGTGACCACTATCAACGCGTGGTATTTCGTATATTCGTATGTTTTTCGGGATGAAAAATGTATCCTGATCTGCTCAATCTCTCGTAGTGATATGGCGGAATTGTCACTTAGTATACCTATTAAAACAATTGAAGGCCCAGATGTTGTAGGATCTGTAGTTGCTCTAATGTATGTATTTATCTTTTCCTTTGGCGTTTCTAATCAGTAATAGGGCGTCAGTCTCTTTATGCAGCCTTTTATTGCATCTTGCGGTTGTATTACAAAACGGGGTGCGGCCAATATCCGCGAAACGTCGTAAACGAATAGACGTTGCAGTGAGCTGAAGGATCATTCACTCAAGTATCCCGCCGTCTCTGATCATTCAACTCAATAGCTTATTGTTAGCTCTTATATATCTGCACCTATTCCATTAGTACGTTGACACTCAGATATAAGATACCACGCGACCCACGCCAAATTCTTATAAGCTCGATTTTTTTGCGACTTCGGCGAAGTTCTCTAATGCCATAAGCATTTTGATAGGAATCAATAGCGTAATCGCAAATATTATCGATGGTAAGTATCTCCTCCTTTTAGGTATTGCATGAATGACAAGATTTTGTCAGTCGTCCTACTCCTTTTATTCAACAGATATCGTTTAAAGTTCAACCAGACAGGTCTTCAGGTTGACCGCCCTGTTATAACACGTTCCATCTTCACACGCATGTCCATTTTATGCGTCTACAGACTGTTGACAACCATGTATGTCCTTTCTTTCACATCATTATACAAGCGTCGTGATGTCCGAGTATTCGAGCTCATTGTCTTATATAGCGCTGGTTTATTAGGAACCAGCGGCTTTGGAACGTCTTTGTTCTTCCAACGCATGGCTGCTGCATATTCCATTCTTCTCCCTCTTTGTGAGTTCAATCCCCCTTTCCTTTCTTTTTTTTAGAAGCATGATTATCAATTTTTCCTTACAGATCCTACGATCATCCTATTGGTGTTTCTGCAGAAAGCGAGTACTATACTACTGATTGTTGATACTAATTAGTTGTATTAAGTATTTACTGTGTCATTCCAGGACATTCTTTGCGTTTGGATCCCTTTTTTGTCGACGCCGGAAAAAGCACAACCGATTCATTCAGCTGTTTAGTTCTGGTTTAGAAAAATCTTAGAATATCGGTAGTGCTTTGATCCCGTAAGTCGATCGTTTCACAATAACTCTCACTGTCCCTCCGAGAGCTGAACTCAAGAACAGTATCATGATCAGGCACAAGGATCAGGTTAATTGCGCGTTCTACTGTTTTACTCCGAGTAACTATGAAAATTCAACATTATTATTATGATAAAGGAACGAGAATTCTCCCCGAAGGATGGAACATTCAACACAAACGCAGCGGTGGAGTAAAAATAATTTAATGAACTTTGTTCATTCGAATAGGTGATATAAGCACCAGCATTAACGAATGTGTTTTTACCCTTGTTTCGATCATAAAAATAGTTCCATCATCGACGCGAATAACTTCAACATCAGCTGCGGACTTGACCGTACCCAGCGCTGAATGACAAATGTGGCCTTGACAATACGGTTATGGTTGTACTAATGCAGCTTCGCACAGGACATGCACAATTGAACGGATACCTATACAATATCGGGAAATCAGAAACGTCAATATGTTCAGCTTGCGAAACGGAGACAGAGACAACGGCGCATTTTCTCTGCAGATGCCCACGATACGACACACACAGGGTGAAGATACAACGGCACTTCAAGCGGCACACGATTACAAAAAATCAGCTGCTCAGCAGTCGAAAGGCAACTAAAGCTCTGTTCGAATACATCAACGACACTGGGAGATTCAGCGCAACACACGGGAAACTAGACGTACCGCGAGGGAGGCAAAGAGGAAGAGCGAGATGAAGAGAGAGCACACCACGGAGGGAACATCCGTCCCCACGACACCTCATTACAACCCAAACAAGCAAAGCGCACAAGACGAATGACGCGACCGGCCATTCCCATAAGTCAAAGTCCCGGCACATATTTAGGGCAACGCCCCCAGGGACTTACAGAATCTCACACACACACACGGTTATAGTTATTGCTTCCTCCGGACACGAACAGATTCATAGTGTCGGTAAACGTGAAGGAATTTGGTGCGATCAGGAACTTCGTCGGCCCAAAATATCTATCGATACCTATTACAACCTCACAGGCCCATAGCCATCTTTTGTAATCTTGTGGGTCGCTTGCACCGTACGCTTTCAAAGAGGTATCGAGCCTCGCTGATATCATCGTATGATACATGACTGCATCCGTATCTTTATTATATGTGGAAAACTGTTTGTTAACGAATTTCAGCTTAAATACATATGTACGTCGGGCAATCGATCGATTTGAGCTTTTGCATATAAAATGTACGAATGTCCCGAAAAAATACGACTCCAATCAGATGATAAACGTTTAGTTGAAGTACATTATTTAAATTGCTATATGATAAATACCGCATATATTCATTCGGTCGTTGATTGGAGTAGCGTTGACTTCACGGTTCAGACGTTCATAGACTAGTCATCAAAGGCAAGTGGGCTCATACTCTTTTTGTCTGAGGTTCTAACTAATACAAGCGCCAGAACCTTTGACCTCTCTTTCAAGCTAAACTTGGATTTGAAGCTTGAATCTTGGCTCAGACTCGGAGGGTATACTGCATTCAATCAAGTGGTCACTGTACAAACATCACAAACATTTATATTCTGGAATTTCTGACTGAGAAATGTATACAATCCACCTTTGAAGGAGGATCGAAAAACAAGAAACAAGAAACTTCGGATTGTCTTCAGTACATGGTTCACAGTCGTTAGTATTTACTTTCCCCCTCAGACTCGATGCGCTTTAACACAAATCGCTGAGCGCTGACTCCGATGGAGGGTCTGAATTTCAGCTGAAAAAAAAACTAATATTATCGATCCAAATTTCAGATGAATAGAAACCTACTGGAAACTCGTCTTTCGGATCATAAGTCAGGACTGAATCTTCGTTAGGATATCGAATACTAAATGAGGCCTCAGCTTAATGTCTTTCCTTATAATCTAATTGTTGAACTTACACCCAGACATTTGGATTAGGATCAACAGCTTCAATCCTAAAGTCCTGAGCGATACCTGGCAATACTGTGAGGTTTTGAATGAATAAGGCATTATCCAGTTCGTCCTAAGTAAAAAGAAAGGTCATAATAAAGATATGCCCGAATCTGCGTCGAAACGAACATTTTTGAACCAACTGTATTTAAAAATGGGCTTGATAATCTTGGCTCCGGTAGACACATTGAACTTGCCATCCGGTCCGGGAGCATCTTCAATATTCCAAAGACTCTGCATTCATGAGTTAGCTATCAGTTGAAGATAAAACCGTCAGCTCGATATTTGTTTCTTACAGGGTTTCTGCCGACCCTGACGGGAAGCACAGGATTAACGGGACTATCGCCAGGGCCGACGATAAAAAGACCTTCACCGGGAGCAGCGTTGACAGGGAGAATGAGATATTTACCGGCACGCAAGAGAGCCATTGCAGGATGTTATTTGGTAGACGACTTCGTGATGAGCTTTATTGTAATCTTCACAAGCATTTTTATATGCTGAGTGAGTGACTGGTACTTTTACTGTTTTCACATCCCCACAAACTCTGATTTTTGAAAGGCGTATATTTACAATGGAGTCTGACCATGAGATTGGACTTAACACATTTGGTGCCAGATGCACTTCATCCGTTTGACAGATTTAATTCATAATTGATATTCACATTTGAATGTATGTGAAATCCTAGACAAATTCACATCATGTTAGGCAGTTTTATATATTTAGGTATAGTCGCTCGGTTTATAATACACGTTTGTAGAATATATTGAATGCCAGTAGTCACCAGCTGTGGAGAATTCATTTGATTAGACGTCTTAGCCTTTGAGACAGGGGCACCATTAGAATCATCGTAGTACTTAAAAGAAGGCCCTTGAATATCATAATAAGCCAGTTGAGTTTAGACACTCAACGTCATACACAAGGGGCGTAGTACATAGCAAGGACCAGGTGACGCTTGGACCGATGTCGCAAAAAGTTGTCTTCCAGTATTAAATTTATCGCATATACATTTCTCTACATATAAACTTACCACGTGCGTGTTTGGAAATAGGCTGAGTCGCTGTCAGACCTGGACCATGAGAATATTTTGGACAATTCAAATGACACCAGGGCGGAAATTGAATTCTGGCAATATGATACCAAACTGAGCTTTCTCAATCACAGTATTACAGACATGTGATTTAATTCAATTATGAAATGACTGGCATGACTGACGCAAAGTGAAATTCGCTTTTTTTGACATCAGTTCTGCCAGTGAGTAGTAAGCACGTGCAGAGATCGCGAAAAGGCTAATGTTTGGAACTGACATTCTTATTTCAAATACAAAGTAAAGGCGTTGATGAAATAGTCAAGTGCGATTCTTGAAAGTTCAAATATGCGACTGAACTAAATGAACATATGGCATGGACACCCAACCTTATTTGGAAATATATCACACCCCAGAAACAAACGGCGTGGCGCTTGCCCCAGCTTCACTTCTTTCAGAATTGAAATTGTCGGGTTGAATAGACATCGGGCAATGTCTTCCGCAATAAATTGAGCTGCGCACTGTCAGAGAATATTTGGAGTAATTGAAATAACACGAGGATGAAAAATAAGCTTTCAAGCTGGCAATATGATAAACACGAGACAGGTTGCTTGCATTTACATTACTATAGACATGTTAATTCAAACCACAAAACGAAATGAAACAACGCACTAACACAAAATTGGAATACTCTTTTTTCGATGCTAAAGTTCATTTCAATGTTGCATCGAATTTGGTTATTTTGTACGGAACTGTCATGAAGTTCAAGAATTCAACATAATTAATTCATTTATTTCTCGTCTTGCTCATATTACATGCCGACTTCTGTTTTCCTCATGACCACCTGTTCCGCACTCTTACACAGCGTTATAAGTTTCCCATCCTGAAAGTTAGTCAAGAGTCTACGACATCCCCCGTCACGCGCACTTGAAGAAGAATTAAAGCTACAATCCCTCCATAATGCATTTCCTGATTACGATCAGACAAAGGGTCACTGAAAAAACTGCTTTCGTTTCAATATTCAACTGGCGTGATACAAGAGGTGTAAAGAAAGCGATGTGAAAGCACCCAGGCATAATTTAGGTTGCAATCAAGCTCTCAGTGCAACGGCGTTACAGTCAACGGAAGTTCAATTTTCTTAGTCTTCGATCCTTTCACCCTATTCAAGTAGCGTTAAAAATAAACCAAAAAGAATTTTTTTTTTAAAAAAAAAACTTACATAGGCTCCATAATACCAACATGTACTCGGAGAATTTCCACGTTGCCGGGCGGAGGTGAAAACTCAAAGTTCTCCAACAATTCGAACAAGACAGCTTGCATTTCCAGTATCCTGTAAAAGAGTGCTCAGGACCCCAAAACGTTTCGAAGACAAGAAAAGGTGCTTCTCTTCAACTTACGCGAAACGCCACCTGAGAAGAGGAAGAGTTCATACATGTAAAGCTGTCTGTCAAAAAAGTTTTCCGATAAACTTACCCGATACAGTTTCTAACCCCGCTACCGAATGAGGCTCTGTAGCATAATTGATTCACTCATATTCTTCATTTTTTTCAAAAATTTGCAATAAACCACTTACAGATTATTCATAACACCAAGGTTGACTTGCTGTTTCGTTGGACTATCTTCCAAAAACCTTTCTGGTCGGAAAACATCGGCGTCATCACCCCAGACGGATTTATGTCTAGTAAATAAAAGTCCCTATCAGCCCTCGTAGTCAGAGACGTCATTCATTATGGCTGCACCTGTTGTATGCGATGAAGGATAGAAAGATCTGTCGTCCACGCTCAATTGGAAGGCTGGTAATAGTCTCTCCAGTAGTGAGTGTTACGGGATGTGACAAGGGAACAATATCATCTCGATCAGTTTCCCGATAGTTACCGAATGCTATGGGATATAATCGTAACGTTTCCTGTTAAAAAATAGATTTTCAGTATTTAAGTTTATATTTCAGCATGTCGAGTTTTCGTAGGCAACATATACCTTCATAAGAGAGGAGAGATACCGCATTGAATCCAGGTCGGAAATAGTCAATTCTCCATCAGGTCTTTCCGCAAGACGTGCTCGGGTTGCCTTGATCTCCTCCCTAACCTTGTTTTGATATTCGGGGTGTCGCGACAGTTCATACAGTGCCCAGGTTATGGTGAAAGCGGTAGTCTCATGTCCAGCGAAAAAAAATGTCCTAGTGCAGTCTTACTGAATAGAAATCAAGAATTATGTTTCGAAAGGCTCACGTCAGTTGTGAAAGGACTTCCTCGTTCGTGATTTTCGTCTTGGGATCCTCAGACAAATTGGCCTTGACTAACAATAGATAGGTCAGAACTTCACGTTCAAGTCAACAGCAGCGTTATTACCCAGCACGCTCATGAGATCTTTAGAGCCTTCTTTGCCGTCGATGTACAAAGCCGTCTGTTTATCGACAACTTCTTGGGCGACTGCAGTGACTGCCGTCTGGTAAGGTCTAAGCCTCTTCGAACTTTTAGTCGGTAAGTACCGCAAGATGCTTCGTACAAATCCTGGAACATGGCCCATGACGTAGCTGATTACCAAGTCCATATCGGGACGTTCGAAAAATGCGGAAACCCTGCATCGCAAAAAAAAAAAAATGGAGGTTATTGAAGTTGTTGCAATGGAAAAGAAAAGGAAATGTGAAGTACGATAAGTCGCCGTAAATCTTGGCTAGCCTGTTGTTTTGTCCACCTTCTATTGCCTCAAAATCGTATGCAGCCGCAGCTTTGAACAAGTGAGATGACGTATGAAAGAGATGAAAGGATAAAAAACATACCCGTTCCAATGACGTCCAGAGTGAGACGGGAGAGCCAGGGTACGACATTTACGACATTGGGATTGGCGTCTTTGGACGACTCAATTTGTTCCTTGATTTTGTTCACTGTCTATTTGCCTTATTAACATGCGCGGAAATACAGTCAACAGATAATGGTATACCAGCTGAGCTTTCTGAGTGAACATCGGGATAAAATGCCTAAGCGAGTTGAATGAGAACGCAGGGGTCATAATTCTCCTCTGTCGGGTGTGTTGAGCTCCTATATCGATTATGAGTATGATAAAAATATCATCGAAATCCCATTCAATGAATTCATACCATCAGCCCAAACGAGCCCTTTACCAAGAAGCATCATCAAGTGTGATCGTCTTGCATCCGTCTTGTGGTAGTTATATCCGGATGTGTTCATGATGTACTGCAAAGCCTGCAAGGTGATGCGTCAATATGGAACGGTGATTTGAAGAGTGGGCGGCCCAAAACCTTAGGATCACTGATGAAGATAGTTTTTCTCTGTTAAGGTATAAGCCACACTATTCCGGAGAACGGTTGTTGACTTACTGCCATTTGCAAGGAACTTTGCACTCCGACGCCGCGCGCAGATTTTCATGTTTTGGAGAGCTTTTTTTTTCTCGCCCAACCACTGATTATTTCTCAATGTACCATTAATGAAAGTTGTTCAAAAAAATAAGATATGAATTACCATGAAAAGAAAATCAAAAAAAAGTGAAGATTTGTTAAAAATGAATTTTACAAGCTTCCCAGCGATTAATTCACTTTTTGGCCAGCTTCCAGAGAGTTTCAATTGACCGGAACTTCAAGGATCTCAACTGGGGATTATATCTGATTTTTTGACAGAGGAAACTCGCGTGTTATCTTGGGGAAACACTTGAGCCGCTGTTTCGCTCGGTCGACTCTTATACAGTTCGGAGTTTGAAAATACCTTTGTCAGCATCTACACAGTCATGTCCACGTCCGCCTCAACTCCAAAGCGTAGGGGACGTCCTCCTAAAAGACAAATTGGAAAAAAAAATGAAAAAAACCAGGAAGATGAGGCTCCACCAACAAAACGACTCAAAATGACTATCAAAGTACCTGGAAACAGAGCCAGTGCAGGTACCAGCACCAGCGTGCCAACAGAACTGAATCTAGAGTCTGAACTAGAATCCTCCGAAGAGGAGGATCAGGGTAAGATAGATACATAAATAAATAGTTCTTGAGTTCTAAATATTACCAGATCCACCTGATAATGATATAGAATCAGGGTCAGATGGAAACCTGGATGAATTAGAACATCCTGTTTTGGATACATCCTTGAGAGTGCTAGATGGAGAAAATATTGATGAATCAGATACTCCAGAGACCAGGCCTATAACAGGTAAGTTTAGTTTATATTTTATGGCAAGATATTCATCAGCTTCCAAAAGACTGGACTGTACCGGTTCATGTTCCTTTGGGTGGAAAAGCAGTTGATATCATCAACATGCCTTCCAATATGACTTGGACCTCCTTCAAACTCAAAGTGGCAAATATAATGGACATGGCAGAACAGCGGTTATCACTTGCTTACAAACTATCTACCGAAAAAAAGGATGCTCTGCCTCGTATTCTTTTGAAAGCGGCACATTGGAAGCAACTCATTATCCGTGTGAATGATGAATACATCCATCTAAAGAAGCCTGCCAAGGCATCGTCACGCTCCAACCAGAAGCTCGAAGTAATTCTATTCGATAACCGACCAACCGAACCAGTAAAATCATCCAAAAAGGGAAAGTCAACGGACATCAAAAACAAGGGGAAATCTATGGCAGATGTTCTTCCGGATACCTCGGATGATGAAGCTATGGCCAAGAAAAGAAACCCACACACAGATTGGGTACATAAGCTTCAAACAAAATACAAATGTGACACTCATAAAAGAAGCTTTTGCTTTGTTGGAGCCGGTGGTATTCATCAGGAAATATCTCATGCAAATCTTAGCTTGTGGGGTGCACTTTTAGTATGTCTCTTTTTTTATTGATTAGCAAATACTGACCGGTAACTTTTATGTAGGAAAAGGAATAGCCAATGAAGATATGAAGATGCCACCTGAGCAATTACAATTGCTCCCAGCTAAACCACCAGTTCGTGGAACTTCAGGTTCTACTCCAGCACCCGGAATAATGCCTGGATCTCAAGCTGCATCTCAAGCTGGAGCCCAACCTGTGGTGATAAATCTAGCACCTCCTTCTTGGGGATATTATGGTCCTCAATCTTCCAGTCACCATCCTCATGCTATTCCGGAAAAATCAAGCTCCGATGCTGACATCATTGAGGATCCTCAAATGTTCCCGCTAATCAGCACTTGGTTCAATGATCTAGAAAATTCTCCCGCACACACTGTTGATGGACACAACTTCACTCCATATATCACACCGCTCGCAGTAGCCCAGTATAAACGTATATCACAATTAGCCGATCTCCCGAATCATCAAGAACTCATTCGCTTATGTCCGGGAATGCCTGACGGCACAGCACTTCACATATATCAGGCTTCCAAACGATCAGTCAATAAAATCCGAAACCGTTCAAGCAAAAAAAAGAAGTATACGTTCCACTCTTATTGAATACAACAGATATAACTCTCTAGAAATAACCACAGTCTTTGAAAAAGCTAACAGCATTTGCTGGCGTAATAGCCCATATCGCTTTATGTATATCCATATACACTGAAATATCATCTTTGTTACTCATATGCAATCTGGTTGTGTCTCCGTTCCGTTGCAAGTAACGCTTCATCACCGAAAAAGCCTCTTCAATTGGATTGAGGTCCGGTGAATATGGCGGAAGGAAAACATAGCGTCTGCCACTAAAACTACATCAATAAAGACAAAAGTACAAATAAAAAGACCACACCTTTCAATTATTTTTGCCAAAACTTCCGGATCTTTGTGTATCCGGCAGTTATCCATGACAATAACTGAATTGCGCTCCGGGAAAGGGTTCATCTGAGATAGTAAATGATCAATGAAAACACCGAATGTTTGTGCCGTAAAAGATCCTTCAATTATTTTTGTAGACAGAATACCATCCAAAGAGAGTGCCGGAAGAACAGAGTATCTAGAAAAGATGAAGATTATTCATAAATGACAACGGTTGAGCGCACACCTTTTTCCACGGACAAAGTGTGCTGTATGAAATGCCCGCTGACCACTGAATGCCCGGCCATTGCGTCTGTAGGTAGTCCGCCGATCTACTGAACTCTCATCCACAAATACAAGCTGTTCTTTCGAGTACAGGCCAATCTGGGCAGTGTAGGCCGCGCGCTTGACTTCGCTGCGTTCAGCAGCCACCCGGGTCAACTAAAATACTTCATTTAGTGATCTCTATAGAAAGGAGTATACCCACCTTTTTTTGAGTGACACCGACTCTCCGTAATGTGCGAGAAAGGGTCCCTAGAGAGACTCTAACACCGTGAACAGTAAAGAGGTTTTCTTGAAGTTCATCCAAATAAATGTCGCAATTTCGAGCTATACAACCAAGTAGAAACTAGAGAGCATGTGTATTAGAGTTCAATCGCAAAAAAAAACACTCACATTGACCTCTGAAGTTCCGAGCTTTTTTGCTACACTACGACAGCCTTGATCTGGAACCAGCTTCCCTGTCTTACGATGAAAAGACTTGATGGACTTGATTTTTCGCACACTAATTCCAGTATATGCAGAGACATCTTCTATTGGGAGAAAACCTGACAAGCGGAGGATGACCTGTGCCAGGTCAGCTTGAATTCGACGGGTGCGTGGCATTGTGGCATGGGCGAGGAGAGGGAAACGCGTCACATGTTCGTCACTGTCACGCGTAACCCACAAAGCAAGATGTGGTAGCCGGCTCGAGTGTTTCCCCAAGATAACACGCGAGTTTCCTCTGTCAAAAAATCAGATATAATCCCCAGTTGAGATCCTTGAAGTTCCGGTCAATTGAAACTCTCTGGAAGCTGGCCAAAAAGTGAATTAATCGCTGGGAAGCTTGTAAAATTCATTTTTAACAAATCTTCACTTTTTTTTGATTTTCTTTTCATGGTAATTCATATCTTATTTTTTTGAACAACTTTCATTAATGGTACATTGAGAAATAATCAGTGGTTGGGCGAGAAAAAAAAAGCTCTCCAAAACATGAAAATCTGCGCGCGGCGTCGGAGTGCAAAGTTCCTTGCAAATGGCAGTAACGTATAACTCTTCATGTAACTTCATTACATAGCCATACTTTTCCGTCCATTCGAGATGCGGAGTAGTCATGTCTTCAGAACGGTATATGGCGGGTAAGTTGCCTTTTTCCCCGCCTTGTTAGTACGACATTATGAAACCGGAAACAACTAATAACGAACCGGTTAACCATGATGTCGGTGGGGGTCCAGCGAGCTTATCAATAACGCGAGGCCGGAAAAGACGATAGAGGATACGAGCGATTGAAAGGACGCAAAAACCAATCACTATGATGGAGAACGAATTCATGGTAGCTGGCTTTCAAGTATGTGAGAACGTCCACGAGTGACTGATATAGTGCTTTGCGTCATGCCCACAACTGCGCATGGATGGGGCGAAACTTTCTTCCCCAGCTATCACGGTCAAGTATGGCCGTGCCGTGTATGTATCTTCAGATAATGACTCGGCGAGAACTGCCCTTTGAGATCGATCTTTTAAGCGACTCAATTATGTATAGTGTTTGCCATTATCGGCGAGCCTGACGGTATTATTTCTTAAAAACACAGTCGGTGTCGAATTTGTTAGAAAACGATAAGTGAACAACGAGCAAGTTTTGAAGGTCTAGACGTCTAGACGTCTAACCGTTCGGCATCTGCCATCTTTGATTGCACTGTATATACACGTGACCGGTTGCATGAGCCGCGTGACAAATCTCACAAAAAAACAACGCTTACAAGGGGCCCGCAGGTATCAATGGCAAGTATTATGAATGTTTGGCTATCGATACGCGCGGACTACGCATGCTACAGGCCCTTTGAGCCTTTGTCTATTGTTCTTATTTCACGCAAAAGTGTATATAAGGCGACCTCATTGTTGCTGCTGTTTGTTTATAACAAGCTCCAACAGGAGCGTTTCTCTATTCTTTTTCTTATCGTCGTCAGCGATGACGAGGCGCATTGTATGAGTACGAAGTAATGAGGATGGAAATACATGGTATGTCTATGGTACAGGATGGTATTCTAACAATGAGAGGAAACAGTGAAAATACATGATGGTATGTGTTCGTACATGATTGCTGGTAGTATTTTACTATACACTGACACACTGACGATAAAGAAAGGAAAAAGAGAGAGAGAATGTATAATATAATCGACAACGACGCTGTTCAACATTGACTATCGAACATTCTTCACCTTCTGCTTTTCCGAAGATTGGGAGGATGATCGGATTCATCATGCCTCCGCTTGAGATTGTCATCTCTCCCCATCGTGCTGACGATCCATCGCCGACCATGTTTTTGGAAAAATTTACAATGGTGGAGATTTTCCTCTGACAGCGTACACCTTGTTTCCACTCGCAACTCCCCAATCTCGGCCAACGCGTTGACCGCCACCCTTTCCGCTTGCGAAAGATGATCCATCTTCGCTTCGCGTTTGGCGTGTCTACGCAAGTGGCGCAGAAGATTCCTTTTATTATCTGTAGAGAAAGCTTCAACAACCTGGCATCCTTGCGGACAATCCGGTCCTTTGTACCGGCAGCTAAACTCGTTTTCCTTCGAGTGTGCTTTATACCGGTAGGACCACAGCGTTTTATCCAACAAGAAGCCGGTTTTGAAATCTCTCGTCCGTTTGCGTTTGGAAGCGTGGGGTTTGCGAGAGGTGGAAGAAGGGAGGCGGGAAGATGGAGAAGGTTCGATGATGTCGATAGTGATCGTTAAAAGATCAACACTGGGCGCCCCCGATGTCGAAGGCACCTCAAACTGAGCGTTGGGATTTGTCGCATTTGCGATATTCCCTGTTGTCGATATCTCGTGGGTGGAGTCCGAGTGTTGACGAAAGTCGACAACACTCGGGTGGGCTGCGTCTATATGACGTCGTCAATTTGACAATATACGTGAAGGAATAAAGTTGGGACTTACTGTTTGCAACCGCGTTTGTGTGATTCTCTGTTTCCGTTTCCGTTTGATATGCCGTGTGCTGCCTAAAAACTGGTGGAACAGCGGCAGACGACGACGCAACGGCTGTACAGATAATTTTTCAGTTTAGCGAATCCCTAATCATATAAATCACTTACGAATGGTACTATAGAAATCATCGGAGCTCGTGGGACCTGTAAACCAGCCTAATGTTTCATTTCTCGCATCATACGACTCGGACGCGTGAAGCAATGGCTGGTTCCAGGTGAACGCATCAGATGGCCCCGCGGCTATACAAACACAACTCAGCTAAACATTCGAAACAAAAAAGAAAGGTAAAACGAACCAATGTACGAATCTGCATTTGTATAATCAAATAGGCTTCCATTGTCGAAATACACACTCGACTGAGGAACCGGTTGAGCGAGATTCGAGTTGTCATATGGGTAAACGGTGGGTAATACGCCGGTAACAGAAGTTGGTGTGATATCGTTAACGAAGAAGTTTGCATTTGGGTCAACATTCCACTCATGCATATTGTTGCTGACGTTTATTGTTGATTCAAAAGCGACACCGGAACCGGCTCGAGGCCAAGTCGCAGCCACTGCATGCGTGTCGAATGCAGTGGGTGCGACTGAAGGATCAGGTAAAGCATCGATATAAGAGGCGGAGGCGGATCCGTCTGTCGGACATGTGTTAGGCGAGAAGCATATACTACACAAGAATAAACTTACTGTAAAAGTTTTGGGGGTCCGGATAATGTCCTTGTGGCATCGCATTGCCAGTGGGATGGGAAGTTGAGGCCGATGGTGTTGGAAGATCTAAGAATTGTAACAAATGTTTAACGAGAAGAAATAATAATGAAAATAAAGACGACTGTCACTTACAGAATCTGTCGAGAGTATTGGAGATGACATTATTGTTGTCGTTATTGGTATACGTTGGAGGGTAAACACCTAAAAGCAATACGTCGTCAAACATCACAGTGAGGGTTCGAAACGTCCACAACGACTTACTGTCTATGTTTGGGTAACTATCGCCGGACACTCTACGACGTTTAGCATCATGAGCAGAGTCGATTGATCTATATTGAGAGTTTTGAGGTTCTTCGAAATCGACCCGAGGTCTTTTCCTCGAAGGGCCAGATAATCCATCACCCTGTGGCGAAGGCATCGCCGACATAGACTGATTGACTGCCTCTACAAAAATATGTCGGTAAAGATCAAAAGATGAAAAAGTAAGTGAAGAGGAAGCTCACCATTACTGAAGCCTGTGGCGAGAAGCACTGGATCTATGTTGGCCAAAAATGCGTAGTCGCTGTCAGTAAACGATGCGCCGCCGGATGGTGGTGGAAGAGCGGGATAAAAAGACGGTATGTCGGGTGCCCATGCACTCGAAGGAAACAAAGAGGTCTCTGGGATGGATGGTGGCAATGATGAGTCTAAGGGCCATGGCCACGACGAGCTTTCGTGGGGGGATGATAAGGATGAACCGGCCGCGGTTTGAGGAAAGCGAGAGGGTCGAGCTCCGGAGTGGCTTTGGAAACCCTCGGAAGAGGGAGCTTTCAAAGACGCTTCGAAAGCGTTGGACTCGGCGTTATAGTGGTAGAAAGGGTATGACATCGCAGAGGGAAGTGAAGATGAGGGGGGAGGAGGGGGGTGTAGTTGAGTGAGTGAGTGATGAATGCGGTAAAGAAAAAGCTTTTTTGTTGAGAGCTTGACGCGGAAAAAGGTGGTCATTTTATATGAAAACGACGACGGCGATGCCTAGACGTATATTAAGGACCGTGTAATGGTGCCGTATCCTCAAAAATTTGATATTGGCCACAAATGTGAGATCGTTCAAAGGGAGATCTCTATCCTATGACGTTTCGTGTCGAAAACCCATCATGTCGAAAGCCCATCCATCAACGTTTTCGATCGACGAGGACGCATTTATTTTTGCCTTGCAGGGCGGGGGAGCTAAGCGAACAAGAGATACTTGAGAAGGAAAAAACACATGTCAGTTAGTGCGCCTTGTTTGTCCATATGCCTAGACTCTTGTTCGGATTGAATCGATACGGTCCTTGTTGACACCGAACGTGTAACAAATTAATCTGTCGTCAATATGAATAAGCATACCTAATGTCGTTGTACTCCAAAGAGATAGTTTTCTCGTTTTGACTGATGCGGGGAACGAACGACGTGCTGGAAATGTGATCAATCTCACCGTTTACGATCGGAAAGTTCGATAGATTTTTTCATGTCCCTAGTACTGTGATTCTACCTCCGATCATCAAAGAGTCAAAATTATCCAGTGCTCAGGCGTCTGAAGATAAATCTGTTCATATTAAGCCGCCACCTCGCTATTAACACTCCAAGGTGTAAGCCAGTTCTATGATCTACAGGAGCATAAGCATGCAGTCCAGAAGCGCTATAAGACTTACTTTATCTACTATGCCATCAGAGCGCATACGCCACACGAAAATGCTAACACGTTAAAAGTTGTGAGTCGGCCAGGGAAGAGAAGAGAGGAGGAACGATGGAAAACTGAACTGCCTGAACACCGTCCATTCCACTGGGTTTTATATACTTCTCTTCCACTCCTAATTGTAAACTTAATGAAGTAGTCAGTTTACCCTTTCGGAATAAAATAGATTATTGTTCACTTCGCTGGTATGGCCTCTCCGGCCTCTTTAGCCCGAGGAGACGTTTGAACAACAAGCTGTGCCGCGAAAAGCTCTTTATTGGCTTTATTTTATGTCCGACTTAAAAATATGTGAATTATTGTGCTCTTAATGTTGATTTTTTATGCATTTTCATCGTCGTAGTCCGGATAGAGACCACCAATAAAAAAGATGACCGACGACAATAACTTTATAATTGAGAGAGGGTGCGTCGAAAAAGCGTTTCCACAGAGACATCAATCGTTAATTGTTCTGAAAAGATAAACAAATCTATTCAGACAACAAGGCTACGCTGTAACGAGTATTACCTTCGTGTTTTTCTATGGCCGCGGGTTCTCCGGTCCATGGGGTGACCACAACTATCGTGTATTCTTTTAAAACCGAAACGTCACGCCACTAAATCCGATTCTGAGTTGAGAAGATGAAGCATGATGAAATGAATGGTTGCTGGAGCTTTGCGCATCAGATGCTATTTTGTGGAATTCAAACGGAGGTGAACAGGTCTGTGAGCAGCGAAACAAAGTTCGCGTCGGCGACGCGACGCCACGGCTATTCCCGACGCCACCTGCCCACGGAATGTAAACCTGTAAACCTTGGTTTCCACTTTTCTCAATCTAATTTCTACCATTCGTTACGACATCATACATCAAGGACAACTCTACGATGAGAACGGTTTTAAAACGGTCTAGTGGGTCATTTGATTGAAAACCTTTGGTACGTACGCAGGCGTCATGGATACTTTTTCATCATAGGATAGTTCATTTCTAGCTAATACAGTCAATTCTATTACAATGTATTTCCATTACTTGCTGCACTCCTGCAGCATCTTCACAAACTCTTGCCCAAACTTCCAAGCGCTAGTTGGTCCTTCTCCACTTACAAGCTCCCTGTCCTTGACAACGTTCGGCATGAGAGGTAAAGTCGCAACCTGCACATTAGCACCCGCCTCTCTAAGCGCGTCTTCCACTTTCTTCTGCAATTTAGCGCCCCACATCATCTCAATACTCATCTCTTCTTTGTTCGCATAGCATGTAACGCTGTATCCCTTGTACGCGAATTCGCCGTTATCAAGTTTCGTGGAGAGAAGAGCGATAGGACCATGGCAGATTACTCCGGTCGGTTTCAGGGCGTTGTGGAAGTGGTTCAAAATGTGTCCCAGAGCCTTGTTGTTTCCCAAGTCGCCCATCGGGCTGTGTCCCCCCGGAACGAGAATACCGGAGAACGAGTTCAATTCTTCATCGGTGAAAGAGGAAAGAGAGCGGGGGTTCTTCATATCGTTGTCAAGAGATTTGACGAGGTCGAGTTCACGGTTTTTCTCGGCCCAATTGCCTAGTATAGTATTATTGCTGAAAGAAAGACTTCCGGTAAATTCCACGTACCAAGAAACCAGATTGACGAGTTGGAGAATGGATCCATTTGAGGTTTGTGACCCTCTGGAGTTGCTATGACCGGAGTGTATTCAGCTTCCATAATCTGAGTTAGAGGCTGAGCAAGCTCTTTCAGGAAAAAGCTGCGGGAGAAACCATTAGCTTGAGCAGCAGTACGCAGTCGTACATGTATAAGACACATACCCAGTCTCCTGGTCAACCTTTCTTCCATCTTTCTTCTCCAAAGCAATGGAGTGGCAGCCAGACAATACGACGAGAACCTTTCCTTTCGACATTTGGAATTTGCCAATAATTATATGTTGCGAGTTGTGTTGTGTTATGTAGAGGGTAAAAAGCAAGTTTGTCCTTTGGCATGTTTGACGTCAAAGAGTGGGACGGAAATACTTTGTCAGTCCGGCGCGATAGTTGCCCCCGCACCACCAGTGACAATGTCAGTTTGGAAGCGTTTTCTTCGCGCTTTTTTTGGATTGTGTATACTCAACAGAATGCATCTCAATTGAGATCAATTTGTTTGTGCGTGAACGCGATGAAAAAAAAGGCGATGATGGAGAGAAAGGGACGTGCAATGTGCTCTGACGCCTGCGAGCTCAGCAGACATTGGTGCCGTCCCGGCATCTTCTTTGACGTATCCGACACGCCGCTACAACGTCGGAGTTTGTAACTGCTAGAGCAAGTTTTTTTTTCTCGTTCATCTTTGCATTTCAAGTTCGACAAAGTCTCGTCTTATTCCTGCGTGATGACTGCAATGCCGTGATAACCGCGGATTGTAAAGAAAATACTTGTGCTTGGAGTGAATTTCGGTAGTAAAGTCGTGACAGTGGCACAGTAAAGGTAGGACTAAGAAATTCTCTAGAAAACCGTGCGATGTCTGAAGGTTTTATAGACATTTAAACTATGTATAAGTGGAAAATCAATAACGTAGCGAATACCTAGTTCCACTAGACGAATTATCCGACTCTTTAAACAATCCCTCAGCCCTTTTTCTCAGCCATTTGCACAGCTGTCAATGCTCTTGGGAAGTCCCCGAGGCCTTGTCGAGATATGGCAAAATTGGTAGGAGAGAATGGTGAACTAGGAATGGGAGAAAAACTCGACAATAGACTTTGGGGCCGACGCAAGAGTCAAGATAGTCAAGGCTGGCACAGTAAATCCCGTCTTTAATTCGTAACTATCATTCGCAGTTGTCCAGACATATTCAATAGAGAATATTCTTCAGCTCCAGGTCGACGTCGGTTTTTTTTAGGTTTAGTTCCATCATGTCCAAGTCAATCGTCCCAAAGCCGTGCGCCTCTGCGACTTCGCTTTCTTGGCATGTCTTTGAACAAGCAGGACGGATCCTGGGGCCTGGATGGCCATCACCAGATTTGGATCTGAATCAGCAATGCTCGGGTGGGCAGGTGGGAAAGAAAGTTTGAGAGAAGATGGTGAATCGACGAGACACGAGATGTCTGCAGCCGCGACGGCGCCTCTTGCTCAGCTGAACGTGTGTGCCGCGTTGCGGCACTGTGCTATCCTATCTAGGTGTGCGTAAATTCATTTCTCCACTCGGTATATTCGGATAGTGGACCGAGTTGACAAGGGTTGTCAAATGATACTCTCGCTCGAAAACTATCTTTAACCTCCACCAAAAAAAAAGAAGACGGCCTTTTATCGTTTTGGAAAGGTGATGCAGATTGGCGGAAAAATCCGACCGGCGCTTCTGACGGTTTATTTTGGCCACATCTCAACGTTTTATGTAGGAGGTCGCGCTGGCAAAGGTGAAAAACTCTGAGGAAGTTATAGGTTCGTGGATTTTTTGTGATTGCGCCGCGCTCGTTTTCATAAATTCAGATTTAAGAATTGAAGTGGTCCAATGATCAATCATATTAGCGTAGATAAACTTGGCAGAACAGACGACAGCGAGCATGTTCATAGACGCAGTTTTCCAAATCTTGATTTCAGTGAGAGTTCCAAGAATCCTATTAGTTGCTATACAGATTAATATTACACTCCAACAGAGCTACCAAATTAATTTTGAAGCCTGTCACTTGCTCCGCTCGGAATTGATTATTGATAAATGTGTTTTACATTTTCTCTCCATTCCTATATCAACATCCTTTCCACTTCCTTTCTATTTTCGTGACCGACACATCAAAGGTACTTTCCATCATCAAACGGTCAAAACTCCATAACTCTCCACTGCATTTCTCGCCGTACGCATCCTATTGGACACGATAATTGACATGACAGGCAGATCTGCAAAAATATTTAATGGGTGAGAGCGTCCCTGTCCTGATTTTCAGCGCACGTACGTGCCAATGGTTTCAGTAAAGATCGGCCGTCCCTGTCAATATCTGTCTGGTCCAACACAACGCGTACACAGATACGGCGGATACTCGAGGCTTCAGTCGCTTTTAAGCGTCTCGGCATTCAATTTTACTTCCATTATGACATTACCCATGCGCCAGCTTGGTTCTCGACAACAAGCGATGTAAGCACATGAGAAGGGCAAAATGATGCCAGGAACAAGAAATTTCCCATTATATAATGACCTACCGCCACCTCGCTTCAGTATCTCGACGCCATTCGATGATGCTCACCGTTCACAAGGTCATACTTCTTATTCGGGACCATATGAACCATCTGTCAACGAAAGCTTCTAATCGTTCTCGCTTTCTCACTGGGGGCCTCAATTTTGGACATGCCTGTATGTATTACCGAGGCAGATCTCAGATTATAATTACATGGAACTCTCCGGTCTTGTTGGGTCTTCTCTTTTCCTTGGATCCCTCATTCCCTCATCCCAACCCATCCCGTCATGTCGTCCTCAAACCCGAATATCTCAGCATACCTCCTTTGCACGTTCATACTTAATGCTGTTACACTCGTTATTCTCTTCGCCATGCTTCTTACCATCTGTTTGTCGGATAATGTGAAGCGAAATCCGATTTTCATAAACTTTATCATCGTCACAGTAATATACTCGGCGCTTCTGTTCTATAGGTGAAGTTCTCACTCAACTGAGATGAAACGTTCAAGTACTAATATTGTTCTTTTCTAGTGACATCACTATGTTTTCATCGTCTGCCGAGATGGAAATGGTAGTCTTGAAGCAGCAGCAAAATGCTTTGACACTCGTGTAAACGCACTCTGCCTTCAATCTATGCACATTCCTTATGATCGTTTGGACAGTGCCTCGATAGCTCTACTCCACTTGTTAATTCATGTTCGTTCGACCTGAGAACCCTAGTACCGTTTGGTTCTCACACACTGCCTCAATAGGTTTATCTTTTGATGCGTAGCGCTTTCAAAAAAATATCACCCAAAGCTCTCGACAGAATACAAATTTTCGTAAGCCTGAATTCATTAAGAAAACCCAAATCCGAGGCTTACGAATGGATTCCACCCCTAGTTGATTATAACACCATACGTGTTCGGCATTCTCCCACTGGTACGTCAATAACGCACTGTACCATTCCAAATGGCGATCTCAAATTTCCCCAAAGGCAGAGCTTTTCCTCACGACCGGCAAATTCACAGCTGGTTTGAATTACTTTCAAGCGGCATTAAGTCTGGTCGCCACGGGATTTGACGGTGAGTCTGATTTGGGAATATCGATCTTCTAGCGTTAACTAACAAGGGCGACGATCCCCTTCTCATTGAAAGGTGCTCTTCTCATACGATTTTATAAATATCGACAGATACTTCGACATTACGAGCTAGAACCGGAATCTATTTTGACAAAAGCTACACTTATACGGGTAACACTTTTGTGTTTTTTCAGGTTGATCATTACGCTGTTAGTTCACTCCATTATTATTTGCTTGTACACTGAATATAACTTATCCAGAACGGGTCTGTTGAGCGATCTTTGGGATTTAAAGGCTTCGCATACTACTTCGCCGTTAATTCTTCTGCAAGATGTTCAATTTGAAAAAGTATTCGAATTCACTTTGCACATATGTGAGTCTCGTTCATATGCTGTTGTTCTTTTCTCATTGTAACTATGATGCCAGATCCACTCATTACTCTATGCATATTCATTCAGATGGTGAGAGCCTTGTTCACATTAATGAGCGTAAGATCCCGATCTCAGGTTTACCAGGATGTTCTTACGATATGGTTTTCCTGCCTCAGACGACACAACACAAAATATGTAGTTTCGCATTTACCTTTCTAACTCAGGTTACATTATACTTATTGCATACTCTACCATTCTTTCATCGGTCGTTCCTGGACAATTCAAAATATCAAATACATTGTACCAAGATTTTAAAACTAATACACAGACTTAGATTGAAGGCAACCATGTCCTATCATGAATATTATTCCGAGAATATGGCCTAATTTTTCTCTAGTAAACTCCGAACGAAAAGTTATCTCTACTTGAGATCGTGTTTCTGAAAAAGTGATTTAGAAAGACTAATCACCGTCTTCTGTTGTATATGATTTAGGATATGCCACAGTAACAGTTTATCAAATACATGAATGTTGTTTTACACTCAACCGCACTATACCCTTGATTTACGGTGACTCAGAGTCGATTCTGAATCTAGCTAACCCGGCAATTCCCTCTCGTTCAAGACGCATACCCTCCCACTCAGTCATCGCCGAGGCTCCGAGAACCTTTTCATAAAACATGATACTCGGAGTGTTCCACTAACACAGAATATTGAGAAAAAAAGAGTCAAAAATTAGTAACAAACCGTACCTTAAGAACTGCCCAGTCCAACCGTTCACACCCCTATACATAATTAGACATCAAGGGGTCTAAAATTTTTTGCATAATTTTACCTTCTCCAGAGCAATCTTCCCAAGTTCACCGAATAACGCCTTACCAATCCCTCTGTTCCTATAAGCTTCTCGCACGTAAAGATCTTCCAGCTGCATAGATAGATTCAATAAAATTGGAATTAAACAGATTAATAGCGAAACCATGTACATATAAACCAGGGCGTCCTGTCCACGTCGAAAAATTAAAGAAATACAAAGCCATACCGATGGGTTCGCCAGGATCGGACAATGAACCTGATATGGCGATTACGGCGTGGGCATACGGCGTTTCTCCGAACAAACTCTGGCGCAACTACCAAGAAAATCGTGTGAGAAAGAATGTGACTCTATAGCAGAAACATTGCGTACAATCTCCGGAGTTGCTTTTACGGATTCCGGAGACTTTTCATACAGCGCCTGTCAATGAGGAAGTAATCCCAAGTTAATTATTATCGGGCGGTCTGACGAGATTGAGGACAAACTAGTTCTTTGATAAATGACAATAATATGTCCTTAGGTAGATTGAGCAAGCGACTGGTTTTTATTGGTTCCAACTCACGATATCTTCTGGAGTCGCTTTGCGAATGTGGATAGACATGGTTTTATTTGGCCAGTGGAGTCTTCAGTCGCCGTTTGAAACTTGCGCTTCAACGAGGAGGCCGCTGACCAACTCTTGTTCGGCAAGAGTCCACTTTGTCCTTCACTAAAACACCTAGCTAGGCAGCGGCTACGTTGGACTTCGTTCGCTTCGATTTATTTCTCGTTAATGTCTCATTATCGCTTTAAGATCTAATATTCTCAATGACTCAATCTATCTTGCAATTTTTTTCAGGCTCAGACAAATGTATATATACACCCCGTGCGGCGTGCATCATGGTGTGAGCTCCTCAGTAGTCCATCCTCACTAGCTTCAGGGCTCATATCTTTGAACAACCGAATTCCAATCACCTTTGCTCGAACCTACATACCATAAATTCTAAATCTGTAGGAGGGACAGGTCGCAGTACTAATAGCTGGGAGTAACACCAAAGCCCCCAGTTCGTTCAGCTCGATTTAGTTCTCTCTCAGCAAGACACCCGCATAACCCTCCGATAATGAAGATCCCACTCGTTCAGAAATTCAGAAGATACAAAAGGGTGAGCTATTTCAATAAATTGGGATTCCCAAGGTTGACGTACACACAGCATCCAGTCAGCACCGTACGAACACTCTTGACTGCTTCGACTAAAATTAACTCTATCTTCACGCATCATATTCAATGGCCGCCAAGTTAACGACAACTGTACCTTATTTATAATGGAATGCGTGTCCAGCACTCAAGCGACTCTCAAAAAAAACTACGCCTGAGCCTGCAACCCTTCGCAATTCCTCCTTTCAAGGGCTGATTACTCTGATGGATTTCTTTGACATTATTGGGACACAAAGGACAGCAGTATGCGACCGTATGCACAAAACCCATCTGAGGTCCGCATTTTACCGAAACTTTACCTGTAACAAACCCAAAAATCGATCAAACAACTCAGGGGGAAATTTTGCGAACTATGCTCGAGGAAGGTAGAGATCTCGAGACTCTCTAGAGCACGGATTAATATGATATTCATTCTTCCTTAGTAGATAACCGCCAGCATGCAACGTTACGAGTTTGAACGGCGGGTTAACAGATCCTATTCAAATTCCGGCTTTAAGAACGCATAAAGAAAAACCGCTCAAACTGAAGTTGATGATTGGTTCGACAAAAGCTAACCATTCTTCAACTTCGTATTCCCGTATTCCAATAGTTGTTCACGAGAACGCACCATGTGTGTGACAGCTGTCGACAGAGATGATGGTTTCACCTTGTTAGCTCGGGAGTACGAAAGCCAAAGTAATGCAGTAGGTATAATTCTAGTTATTTCTGGGCTGAATTTCGTTTTATTAGCCATTCCATCGTGTCCTCGTACGCTCAATGTGTGATCTTGGATCGACTCTGCATTCTGACTGCTGTTATGAAACTTCGTCACAAATTTCGATAACTCCAAGTCTCCACACTGCAAAGGAGATGAGGTTTGCAACGCCTCCGTCAAGATATTTGTATGTATTTTTCATGAATGGCGCGATGATTACATGCGCAAAAACAGCAAATAACATGACGAGTACGGTCTGAGATGTGTTTTGCAATACCTTTCGTCAAAAATTGATAAGTACTCAGACTAGTAATTGCCCGATTTCTACCTTCCAGCGGATTCGCCACATGGTTGCCAACTGGTCACGGAATTCGGAATTGAAAGAATCTAATATCAAACATTCAGAATGAAATATCGTAGTTCCTGTTCTCAGGTAGTCAATATCTATCAAGTCTGCGCAGAGGGATGTCAAAGAAGGTTCGGCCGAGAAATCATGGTAGGGTAGTAAACGATCCTGCATGATGAGCAAAGGAGACGGCAGGCCTCCGGTAATACATACGTAGTATGCTCCAAAATACTGATTGCAAAGAGGCCTTCCGCTTTGTTACTGGAACCGGTAAGATTGTTGAATTACTGAAGGAAACTCGCCCACAAGGTGTCCTAAAAGGGCAACGGGCGGGTGACGTAAGTAATAGGCTGGTTCCATTCCAAGGCTACATGCGTTTGATAAATGCGACGCGGCGTTCCTTCCGAATTTGGGCCAATGTGGCTAGCGCTGATGCGAGTATCCGTGCTGACAACGATGGTAACAGGGTGATACATCGTCGACCGCACAAGATTCAGAATAAGTGCAATAAAACACTCGAAAAATTTTCAATTGACATTTCCTTCTAATACTAAGGATTGAGGAAGTCCACTCTCAAATGAATGATAAATCCCAAAGCCAAACAAAAGAAAACGGCCCATCGCCAAGAGGACGTTTTGAAGCTTGTCCGGCTATATTTAGAGTTATCAAGTGCCAACTGTGGGTTAGAAGCTGTTCAGTACAGCCATAGTGAGCTATTCACAGAAACACCATACATACACATAATACGCACCTTAAAGATTATTTTGTCACTCTCAGGGAATGGGTTTTGGGATTCTATGCATCCCTCCGGGTATATTTGACCTATTCTCAAAGGACTTACTAGGGCTTAGCTCGCCGTCCATACACATTTTGGGGCTACAGCTTGACACAGCCGAAAAGCTTGAAGCAGTTTTCGCGGGTTTCTCGGGGACCACAGAGAGAAATAGATTAGGATTACTGCATTTCACAGCGATCAAAAAATGTACGAAATTTTGCAGTGTTTACACTAACACTTGGTGAGAAATAGGAAAGATTTGTCGCTGGGGACAATAAAATGATGAATCCTGATCAGAGACCCCGACGGACTTGCACGCCGTCCGCGCGTGAAATTCCAAACTCCGCAATACATCGCTTTTCCACCCACTTCTTTCTTGCACATCTTGCACACTTTCCCTTATTTTTTCATTTTCATTTAATTATTTTAAAGGACCTTGTCAAGACTAGAGAAATTTTTCCTCGCGGTTTTACCCTCTCTCAACCAGCCTTTCTCAACACTGATTGTCACCAGCCACGGAAACCAGGAAAATTCAAGAAAGGAGAAGTTTTACAAACTTGTAGGATGGCGATTGGGAACACCTCTAAAACTGCTTTGAGTCCGACGTATACGATACTACGTGCCGCACTCTTAACGTTGGACGTCAGCAGCACAATATGTCTATCGTTACTCGTTATTACTGTCATTCTTTCCGAACGAGTCACCCGACACCCCGTTTTTATAAACTTTCTTTTAACTCTGTTGATATTTTCCTCTTTACGAGCGTATGCGTACGTTATGTTTCCTTCTATACAAAACAATGCGTTTACTTAATACTTCCTTTTTCAACAGAGGAATCGGCGAACTCAGCTTCTTCGCTAACAAGCAAGTTATAGCGAACATGTTGAACCCCGATACCACCGGTCGGGAGTACGGTCTCAAGCTAGCGGATTTGACATTTGACCTGTTCCAGACGCCGTTGCAGGACATGGTTTGGATGACGTGAGCATTGCCGGCTTTTGCAAGCGATTGAGATTTTCATATCTTATCTCCTTTTTCTCTTTCCAGGACGCAAATCGCTTCGTTAAATCTTTTGATTCATGTAAAGTCTAGACCTATCGGATGTCATGTCATTTTTGATTGATTGATCTTTCAGACTTGGTTTACGCTTAGAGCTATGCGAAAACTGGACAGTAAGGAGTCGGAACAACGGCGCACGGCTCTAGTACGTCTGTTCATTGGTCATTATTTATTCAATTCTCACTTTCTTAAATGCTTTATAGCTTGTCATGACCCCGTACCTTGCCGGGCTCCTGCCTATAGTAGGTTTCAATTGTCTTGCCAAGAAGCTTTAACTTCCTCACGAACAGATCGAACTACTTCCGTCGGCTGCTAACACAGCGCAGACAGTCATCAGTCTTGCTCAAGTAGCGGTTCATCTGGTTACGGCAATTTGGGCTCGTAAGCATATACAGATTGTCAATGCAAGCGCTGTACTAAATTGATTTAATTCCGATATCTCAGTGGTATTGATATTCAGCTTTATGCGACAACAACGCGTGTTGAAAAAAGTGAAAATGCAAACCTCTTCCGTTACAATAACATTAGTCAAATTGGTCGTATTTTCAATTTATGGTGTTGCCCTTACCATGTACGTTTTCAAAATCTGTTAGTCAGCGTTGCTAACCCGCATTGTTATTAGTTTGCTTTTAGCCGCTGGTGCCTTCAATACACACACACTGGTTGCCATCAGTTTACTATCACAAAGCTGCTGTAAGACAAAAATATCTATTTAAAATAAACTCTTGATGAAACTCATTTTTCCTTTAGTTGGACTGTGCGCGTTCTTATTGTTCGGTTTCGATCCGGTGAGAATTAGTCCTGGGAGTTAATCATACGCTAATGTGGAACTTCGATTTCTAGAAAATTCTGCGGATATGGTTTCCGCGGCTATTTAACATCCAGACAAAAGGTTACACCGAGATGGACGCAGAAATGGGCTCGACTTACGCAGAGAGCAACCGAAGCTCCGTCGCCACAGATCAGACTGCGTTCTAATAGTCTTGTTTCAATGTTTGAATGAACTTTACAGACACTTTTCCTTTATTTCATTTTTTAAACTATTTTTCAATGAGTTGTGTATAAGTAGGGTTTTGATCATGTATCCCATTCATTTCTCATTATCAAAAAAAAGAGTCAGTTTGTACGTACGTATATACTCTTTTTATTCCAGTATCTTATATTTAGATTAGGTTCATCGATGTGATGCACGTCATGAAATTTTGAACTTCAGGCAATTCCGTTTTACAGGGCGCTCTTTCTTCATCGATGGGATAAAAACTCGGATCTAGTTATAGGGTGAAGATGCCCTAGTAAAGACCTAACCCTATCTCTCATTGCTTGACCGAAGTTATGGCACAGCAAGCCCCATACGGCACTTGGGATTCCCCCATCACGCCCGATTCATTGACTAAAAGTGTAAGTTGCAGGCGCAGTAGAGCGCACAGGCTTGATTCACACGATCGTCTTCCTCCACCATACATTTGAAATCGAACTCCTAATACATATATTGCCATCATTGAATCTATGTATATTTATGGTTGGTCGCTAACTGAAACCAGGTTGCCCGCATTGTAACTGTATTCGTCGATCCCGTAACAAATGCAATCTATTATCTCGAGACTAGACCATCCGAAAACGGCCGTCAAGTGTTAGTCGGACTTCAAGATGGGCAAGATTTGTTCGGAACAGAATTCAATGCTCGCACCGCGGTACATGAATATGGGGGCGTTCCTGCTACGTTCCGTGATAATGTCGTTTATTTTTCGAATCTACCGGATAATAGGGTATATACGCTTCAGATTGGAGCGGAGGGATCCGGACCTGTTCCCGTTACGAAAGGTTTGTCCTCCCGTTTCTTCGATGCCGCACTGCGCAACTGATGAGTCATGATATATATGTATTTTTGTAGATAATTCGAATTATAGATATGCGGAGCTGACCGTGATACCCCAGCAACCCAACTTTCTTATTGCCGTTCTGGAGGATCATACCCAACCTGAACCGGCCAATGTCGTCAATACACTCGTGGCCATAAATACCATTGACCAGACCATTCAAACGCTCGCTCAAGGTGCTGACTTTTATGCTTTCCCAAGACTGAGTCCCGATGGAACGAAGCTATTGTGGATTGAATGGTATCATATATCCTTTTTTTTTCTCAAAGTCAAGTTATATTTAGAGTAAAAATAGGGATCACCCAGATATGCCTTGGACGGGTACTGAACTCATCCTGGCCGATATCTCAATCACCCAAACTTCTGTCAGCGTTACAAATCCGCGTCAAATCGCGGGTGAAAAAAGGACAAACAGCATTCAGCAGCCAAACTGGCTCACGAACGACAGTGTGATCTACCTGTCCGACCAGACCGGGTACATCAACCCATGGACGTACCAGGTTTCTACTAACACCAGTCATCCCAATGCGCCTGGGCAGGGTATATCTGAAGATTTTACGGCCATGCCTGCGTGGACTCTCGGTGACTCGGACTATGCCGTTTTGACAAGCTCTTTAGTTGTTCATGGCTCGCTGCAAGAAGGCTATTCCGTGTTCTCGCTTTGGGATTTGGAGAAAGGGAGCTATGTCCATGCTAAAACTCCTTACTCCCACATCGAATCTGTTAAACTGCTTTCAAAAACCGAACTAATTTTTATTGGGCACAAACCCAATGACACTCCCGCCATTATCAAACTCACCGTCGGGGGAAGCATAACGGAAACGCCAACATACACCGTCCTCAAATCCACATGGACGAACGAATATCCGAGAGAGCTTATTTCTATGCCCGTATCATCTACGTTCCCGGTTCCTCCTTCACAAAAGCTTATTCACGCTGTTTATTACCCTCCAAATAACCCAAACTACATACCTTTAGATACCGAGTTACCTCCCGTGTTGGTTGTGTTGCACGGTGGACCGACTTCGAGATTTGCTCTCATCCTAAAGTGGACTATACAATTTTGGACTTCTAGGGGTTGGGCTGTGTTCGTATATTATTTTGCATCTGTGTCATCGTTCTTTACTAATTCAATCTGAGGCTAGTCTCGATGTGGTTTATGGCGGCTCATCCGGATATGGAAGAGAGTATATGTATGTTTCATTGTTCTTTTTTTTTCAGTTTCTCTTTTATCTATATGTTATTAATAGGGATCGGCTTGAAACAACTTGGGGAATTGTCGATATTGATGATACAATCTCAGCTATTCAGTATTTCGTCAACCAGGGCACAGTTGATGGTAATCGCATCGCTATCCGTGGCGAATCTTCCAGTATGTCAAAAGCATACTGATTGGCTCTTACTGACTCCCTTTAGGTGGATTAACAAGCTTGGACACTCTCATCAAGGAACCTACCCTCATCGGCGCCGGAACATCCAATTATGGTGTATCCGACCTTCTCAAACTTGAAGAATATACGCACAAGTTTGAGTCTCACTATTTAACGTATCTTCTAGGCGGAACTTCAGCCCAATTAATGGATGTCTATATTCAGAGGTCTCCCATAACGCACGCAGCGAAAATCACAACTCCTCTTCTGGTGAGTTGACTGGCGCGGTACTTGTTTTACTCTTCGTGATGAATGCTTTTTTTTTCAGATAATGCAAGGTCTAGACGACGTAATCGTACCCCCAGAACAATCCCAAACAGTTGTTGATGAAATTCAACAAGCGGGTGGAACGGTCAAATACATCAAGTTTGAGGGTGAAGGCCATGGTTGGCGCAAAGCTGAAACGATAAGAGAGGCTCAACAGGCTGAACTTGATTGGTACAATGGGATTTTTAAGTTTGGACAAACCTGAATCGGCGCTTCTGAGTTTTGCTTCTTGTCGCCTCTCGCTGACACACACACACATGCGTCAGTCGGCTGTCTCCGTGAACCGTAATGATTTTTGATTTTGATTTTGTTTCGCCCGAATGTAACGTCATCTATTACATGTATGTATGTTTTTGAAATATGAAAATTTCTTGGAAAATATGACGACCCTTCTGGCTCGCTTGTGAACCACAAACTGTGTACGCTAGATGGACGAATGAATTTGAACTTTATTCGAGGTGACGAGTACTTTAACGACGAAACTCTTCCAGAACAACCCAGCCTAATTCGTCCAAGAGAGGATATAATTCTTCTCAATGATCAAATCAATTGATAAAGAAGAAACGCGGCAATATGCAACTATCGAAACGGCGAAAATCTCTGCGCTAGTTGCGTGCCGTGGTGTAGTGGAGCTCTCGGCGTCTAAGAGCCCAATTATCTCAGATTATGTCATCGTACTGCTCATCGATATAAAAACTACTCTCTTGCTTAATTATGTCTTCAAGTTCTAACACCCGTACATCCAACCCATTCTTTCAAATGACTCAAACAGAAGCACCTGAGAGTACTCTTCCTTATCCTCCGATTCATACCGATAAGAAATTCGTCATCCTTTCTGATTGGTATGTCACAGTTCTCGCTTAGGACCCCGGATGCCAGTGGAAATCTTTTCTGACATATTGATATTTTCATAGGGATGGCACAATTACAACATATGATTCCAATGATTGTAGGTCATTGTGCCTTTCCCTGTTGAATAGCGATGCTGATGGACAATCAAATTTGACTTAAGACTTGACTGATCATCTTGGATTTGGACTAGAGAAACGCCGTCAAGGGAACAAGGATATTTTGAATGGGAAAAAGACATTCAGGTAAGCTACTTCCTGTTAAGAAATTGACCTACATCAATGTGAGCTGGTTCTCAACGGTATCAATAGAGATGGATTCAGAGAGATGCTCGAGAGTGTCCCTAATACGTTCGATGAATGTGCAGAGGTTTTGAAACAGAGTGATTTCATCCATCACGCTGGTCGTGTATACGAATTCTTATGATCTTCTTACCAGACATTAAATTGGATGAAGGCTTCAAAGACTTCTTCAAATGGACGAAATCTGCCGATGTACCGCTCATTATTGTGTCAAGGTTTGCCTTTCACCTTCACATCAATCGTCGCAAGGTGCTGTTCCTAACTCCCAGTTTAATCTCGTAGTGGAATGGCTCCTCTAATCCGCGCAGTCCTGTCCAACCTGATCGGCACTGAAGATGCGGAACATATCGAAGTCATCTCCAATCATGTTGAAATAGAACCGAATGGGAAATGGCACATTAAATATCGTCACCCATCTAGGTTAGCAACTATCAGAGCTTTGATTTCCTATTTTTGTCTGATGACGGTACTCTTTTCTTAACTTGCGGATCATTCAAACAGCGGATTTGGTCACGACAAATCACAAGCTATCCTGCCATACCGCAACTTGCCTAATCCGCCGGTTTTATTCTTTTTGGGGATGGTGTTTCAGGTTAAAACTTGATCTTTATTGACATCTTAACATGACTTTTGTTGATATTTCATTTTATAGATATGTCAGCTGCCCGTCATGCTGATGTCCTGTTCGTCAAGAAACTGGAAGAGGAAGAAAGCGATCTAGCCACCTATTGCGATAAAGAAAATATACCCCACATTCTATTCGAGGACTTTTCGCAGGCTCTCCCAATTGTTCAGGCGATTGTCAACGGAGAACTGACTGTGGAGGACGCGTTGAAAATAGGCCAAACTTATTAGAACGCATCCTAAATAAAGACAAGGGTGTTGTTGAATAGATTAGTGTATACATGTGACTTAATGAATTTAGTAGAGGAATTTGTATGTATCTGTATTCGTATTGAATCTCTCGTAATAACATGCTTGAAGAAGTGCATCATTTGATTTTCAGGAATCCTTTTTTCAGATGAATATTAGTATGAACTGCCACTGTTGATATTGACCGTGCCGCTGCTCCGAGACGCCGACGCAAGCGAGTTGACAACGACCGACACGTGGCTCTCTCCCGTACTTATTAGTCTCCAAGCTTACCCTTGTTTCTCCTGTTGTCTCTTGTGCCTTAGCTATCAGTTGTCAATGGCGACTCGGCCATGGACTCTCTAATATTTGGTGTCCTTTTTTGAAACTGAAGCTCAAATCTCTATCATTTCATCGAGCATTATGAAACGCAATAAGCCAATAAAAAGTTCGGAATCCATCTTTTCGAAGCTGTCCATCACGATCACCGTATGGTTCCTGGCTGGCTCATTTCGCTGTTTGCTGTGCTATTTTGACAGATACACTAGGATACACCCTGATTACACACTTAGATTGATGGAGATGAAGATGGCCGCTAGCGGGAAAACAATTGCCTTTACCACGACAGGCCACAACTCGGGACTGACAACAAAATATTTTTTTGAAATCAACAAATACACCCGGTGCACCGGAAGACGCTGAAATTGCATATATAAATTTTACTTCGGACGGGTAGGCTCTCCAAAACTTGATCCCTTCTTCTCTTGTCATTTCAAAAAAATTCCTTACGCACTTACTTATATATCTTAGACTTCTAATTTCTTTATATTATATCTATCACCTGGAGTGAATCCAAATTGTTAATTATCATCTACCATGCCGACTGCTGTTCTTACTCCATACTGGGTCAACGGTGTCCAACGTTTAAAGGTTGAATCCCGAAGTAAGCATTCCAACATTTTTATTATATTCCTGTCGAATTCTCTCGTCATTATGTCGCTGCCAAGTTCTGACCATTCGACACAGCTGTAGATCCCCCTCCCCGCGGATACACCCCCCCGGCGTTCTCCAGCTCGGTTCACATCCAACGATGTCTCGAACAGCTCCGTTCCAAGGACAAGAACATTGAAAAATATATCTATCTTTCACACTTGAAAAATAGCGAGGAAGATATATTCTATAAACTTTGCCTCGAGCACATGGACGTAAGTCTAACAATCCTAAATCTACGATCACACGTCTGATTCACAATCCGGTACTATAGGAGATCACACCTCTTATCTATACCCCGACTGTAGGCGATGCATGCCTTCAATTTTCCCACATCTATCGCCGTCCCGAAGGATTGGTGAGAACCCTTTTTTGTATATCGCTGGTGTCCAGTTTCTCATCCAGATGTAGTTCATTTCCATCAAGGACAAGGGTAGAATCGGCCAGATTTTGCGCAGCTGGCCACGAAAGGACGAAGCCCGTATCTCCGTAGTCACAGACGGGTCAAGAATCCTCGGATTAGGCGATCTCGGGTTGAATGGAATGCCGATCTCCATAGGAAAATTATCTCTTTACATTGCTGGTGCAGGGTAAGAAACCCATTTTTGTGCGTTGTTTTAGAGTTTTGTTAAACTTGACCTTTTATCCAGAATCCGACCAAAATCCGCCATACCTATTTGTTTAGATGTCGGAACCAACACCCAAAAATATCTTGATGATCCGTTATACCTCGGTCTGCGCCAAAAGCGTATCTCAGATGCTGATATGGATGACTTCATGGACGAATTCATGTATGAGATGAGAAACACTTTCCCTAAATTACTTGTTCAATTCGAGGTACGTATATTACAGTTGACGTTTACTAGCCATTGTTGATAAATCAAACAGGACTTCTCAACCGAACACGCTTTCCACTATCTCGACAGATACCAAAAGAAATACCAATGCTTCAACGATGACATTCAAGGGACAGGCTGTGTTGTCTTATCCGGCTTCGTGAACGCTGCCAAACTCGCCTCAAAGGCGGCGGGCACCCCTCTCACGGAGCAACGTATTCTGTTCCTCGGCGCTGGCTCAGCAGGTGTCGGTGTAGGACAACAACTGATGAGCTTCTTTACTCTACACGGAATGTCTGCCGAAGAAGCTCGGTCGAGAATCTGGCTCGCTGATTCGCAAGGACTCGTGTATGATGCGCGTGGGCCATTGGCTGAGCATAAAAAGTTGTTCTCTCGCCATGATTACCAAGGACCACCCTTGAAAGATCTTGTTGATATCATTCATTACGTTAAGCCCACTGCTCTGTTCGGTTTGAGTACTACCAGAGTTCGTATAATCTTATTAATCAAATGGGCGAGACTTGACCTGACATTGCCAATTCACTTATAGGGAGCATTCAATAAGGAAGTGATAGAGGCCATGGCGAGCTTAAACGCCCGCCCGATCATCTTCCCACTGTCCAACCCAGTCTCCCTCTCGGAATGTACCTTCCAAGAAGCTCTTGAATGGTCAAAAGGTAGCGTCATTTTCGCCAGCGGAAGTCCATTCTCGGAAATCACATATAATGGTGTCGTGCGCTATGCCGGTCAAGGAAACAATATGTAAGAATTCTACTACCAAACAACCGTTCTAAGTTCCACATGTTTACCCTTCTTTTTTAAGGTACGTTTTCCCGGGTTTAGGACTCGGCTCTATCATTTGCCAATCCGAACAAGTAACATCCTGCATGGTCGAGGGCGCTGCACTCGCCCTTGCTGAATCATTGGACGACCAAGAACGTGCCGAAGATCGTGTATACCCTCATTTGGACCGCATCAGAGACATTAGTGCTCATATTGCGTGCGAGGTCATCAGAGCTGCACAGAAAGCTGTAAGATATTCTCCATTTTTTTTCAATGAAGTGATGATTGATCTCCTTGCTCCTTTTTTTCAGAGTGTCGATCGGAACACCGCTCTCCGCACTATGAGTGATGCAGAGCTATTGAAGTATATAAAAATGCGAATGTGGCAACCCCAAGTCTAAAGTAGGATCGTGTTTTAAGCATATGAGCAACTAGTTCCAGATTATGATATAGCCAGACCATTTTATTGTAGACATACATATATGCAATCGTTATTCCATCATCGACCAATAATATCATTAAGACTATGTAGACAAGGTTCTTAAGTTACCCCCAGCATCCCCTTGATGATCCGCATTTGTGATACTCTCCAGAATTGCTTCGGAGTGCTCAGATCAAGTTGGGCCGTCACAGTCCCACAAAGATTGCTGATACGTGAGCCTCAGGAGGTAGGCAGAGAAGGAAAAGGAATCAGCGGATGTGGCTGTGTTGAACACGTCTTTCATCCCTAAATCATATTCGCAATAACCCTTATTTGAATTCTTTATCGAAACCTCCAAACTGGCTTCAATTACTGGAGAAATCGCGTCGCAGTATAATTATTTTTTGGGTTAACCCCTTTTAGTTGTTTTTGGATCATTCCCTTTGCAACCTAGTCATCCGATAATACTTTCTGACTACAGGCTCAGCTCTCGGAGCTTGTCGATCATTATCATCGAGATCCGACTTTTACATCCATCATTGCTAGGCGACAAATTCCGAGTCTAACTCTACAGATCAACCAAATTATTGAATAGTCCAAGCCCCAATCATTAAATAATATGTTAAGCTAGTTGGCAACGCACGCTGGACGAAAAAGAATTCCAAAAGCTCCAAGATAAAAGATCGGTTTTGGAAGAGAATCGCTGTTCCTGTAACAGCTATAATGCCACTAAAATAAGTAGATATATTATTGCGGCGAATACTATAGAGTTCAAGGCGAAACTTTGAATGTTTGAACTTCCAAGCGTGCGCGCTACACGGCTAAGTTCGAAAAATAAGCGTCGACTCTTTGAGTTGCGCTGCCACAATCCTTCGCCATCTTACTTTCCTGCACTTCGAATTCTCCTTCGTGATTTGTCAAAGTGCAGGTGCCTTCGCTCCTTCGGGGTCTTTGGGGTGCACCGTGCCTGCACACAATAGATGAAAATTTAGTTGACGCCTAATGCACAACGTTGTGTATTTATTTCTGTCTATTGTACTTCACCTTGAAATTTAATCAAGGCGTAGCTTTCAACATATACTCGGCAAGTAGCCAACAGTGGCATGATTTTCCCGTGGGAACGTTCCTTACTGGCGTAGGCGGACAGTTAAGCTTTTAAGTTCCGGAGGCTGTTCCGAGCCGCGTCGTCCAGCGATGTTTGAATTGATCATCTTTTTGTCAAAAGGAACGATGCCTTGGCTTCTCGTTTTTATCTATCTCACCTCTCCGTTCCCAACTCCCATCTCGTCAACTGTGTCTATTAGTACGGCGGCATAATGGTCCACATAACGGTTCACAACCGGGCCCCAGATGACAGTCTAGACTCACCGAGGACTCTTGTTACGGCATCAAAGTCGATGTACGAGGGTTCAGAAGCAACCACACTATACGAGGAATATTTTCTCGATGACACCAGTTCAAGCAAAGTTTACGTTGTCAAGCCCGAAACGGAAAACACTCGTCGTAGATTTTACGCTCTTTACAGGCGACGCCTTACAGATACTGCCAGAGTCAAGGCAAAGGGAGATTGGCAATGGGGAGATAATCGATATCCTAACAAAGCCTTGTTACTATCAAACATTGCATTCTCGCGCAGTCTCAGGAAGATCTTGTCAAGTTTCATCGGATTATTTATGGGACTTGATACTAGGAGACGACTTTCGGCCATTAATTCACAGGTTGAGCTTTGCAGAGAAAACTATTATCCGGTGAGTGTAAAGGAAATCCAGGCGGCATATGAGTATCTGTACGAACTGTGAGTCTGGTTTACGATTAAAGGTTCGTGTCCGAGTGATAACAGTATCAGGGAACATCATCGAATATTTGTTGCAAATAATGCCTTAACATTACGGTATATCACATCTGAAGCTTCGGCTGTTTGAGTTATTATATTCTAACTAGACTATCAGACTTTCTGTCCTTGAACTTCTATTCGATATATGGGATAATGCCGTGATTTTCTCTGAAAAGAGAAAAGACTTTTTTCACAAACTCTGGTTAGACCTGGATTATGAATCATCGTACGTTTTACTTCTGTAAACTATCGGGAACAGGATCGCTCAACGTCCGCGGCAATTGCCAAACATCACAGGAGAGTTAATCCCAAAGGCGAGACATACAAGCAGATCTCGAATTTAAAGTGAGGGATTAGTCCATTTCTGCGCGTATGTATCTTACAAAACTTCACAGACACCGATTCTTCTTATGTGTCGTAAGCGAGCTTCCTGTAAATCGCTCAATTTCGGAAATCATCCCAAAAGGTTCCCTTGAGGCAGTGGAAGCCTTGTGCAAAGAGCTGGCGTACGGCTCCGGTGCCTACTATATTCAGAAAGCGCTGAGACAGATAGCTGAAACCGACTGGGGTCACAAGGAACTTTTGTGTCTGAGCTCACAACCGGTGGCAAAAAGCGAATTAAACGAGAGGACAAATCTGATCACAGACTGTGTCACGAAACTGCTAAGGTCAGTGACATAGTCTTATAAGACAAGACTTTTATCTTCATTACCCATCTTTGAAGTTTCAAGAACCGTTTCTCATATGAAATGGCTTTCGGCACTTTTGGTCGAGTCGCCGAATACAATCAAGAAGCGCATGCATTACTTACAGGACCTATGGGCATCGCATGGCTAGTGGATCGCCTGGAAGAACCAACAAACATGAAATACCCAGCGTACAGTAATTATAGAGAAGGAGAAACATATTGTCACGCCTTGATGACCGCCTGCAGAAACGGATTCATGAATTGTGTTCTTGAATGCAATATTATACGCACGCTGCTGCGCTGGATTGAACTATTGTACGTTTTACTGTTCTTCTTTTATCTTGATCGAAAATAATCCAAATTATATATAACATGTATAGCACAATACGAGGTGGAGTCTTGTACAGCGTAATCGAGGACAATGAGAGAGACGATTCGGATGTTGAACTCGGTCAAATTGCATGCTGCGAATTTATTATACTTTTGATGGCAACGCCATCCGGGAAGAAACAGTTCCTTGACAACAGTTGTGCGCTACGAACTTATCTAGATCTGCCCAGTCACACGTTCTCCAGTTGGAAGTTACGTACGAAATTGAAGGCAATTGCGAAGCTGTTGAAAAGTTAAAGGAAGGCTTCTATTTTACTTCATCTGTCAGCTGTGTCTACTTAGTCGGCCGCGCGGTCCAACTAAAGGCAGCAACACTGTATTATATTTACTTCCTGTTATTTCTGCTAATTTGGTTCACACTTCTGCAATTTCCGATTGAGCTTATTATGTGTTGTAGTAGACTATAATTACTATTGTCCATAATGTCGATGTACCAAAAGAAAAAAAGAGACGATCGACGTGTTGAACAACATGGTTCACCATTTACGAAGTTATTATATATTTTGGTTCATTCACGGTGACTGGGCTCGCTCGTGGTATTGTCCGCGCGGCGTTCGACTACCCTTCTAGTAGAGCTGCAAATCGGCGTTCATAGATATACTTTACAGTTTCGTCAGGGCCTGAGTTATTTGTCGAACATTGCTAACGTGTATAAAATCATCGGGTAGTAAGCTTAAAGCAAAAGATTCATATTCCGTTGGCCACATCCCTAATTTCAATTGCCTGGATCACGAACCATGGGAATAATGATCAAGATTATCAGATTTCGAGATCTGGACTGTGATATACATGTAACCCGCTTTGAGACGAGCATTCGAGTACAAGAAACAAAACTTCAATGCATGTTTGGTCATTTAATCAGTATCGCTTCAAGAAAATTTAAACTCATTCCTCTACTGAGAGGGTTGAGGGTGTAAGAACTGGAATCTCTGGGCACCGGATCCATTAGCGGGCTCGTATGTTAGCTGTGAAGGACCATTATAACGATTCAATGTTCTGAGCAAATGAACTACTTACTGGGGGGGATGCTCCCGGATTATATGTAAGAAGCAAATCCTCGTTAGGAATTCCAATACTTCAAAGAAGAGTAATTCAGCACAGAGAATATACCATCTCTTGTCAAATAACTAAGAAACTTACGTCCAAAGGTCGGAACCGGCAGACTCAATCCTAAAGTTATCAGCCGGACCCGGTGATGTGACAAACAAAACATTATTCTGGAATAACGAGGACATTATGATCATTGATAAACATGAGGTTAACGTTGAATTAACCTTGTTAAAACATTTGAACTGACGTGGATAGGGTTTGACTGGGAATCCAGCATATAGAGTGAACAAGTTGCCAGTCGGATTCCGAACTTGCCAGACTGTCTGCAATCACGAACGAGGAAATTGTAAGAAAAACATCACGTTTAATATTGAAATCTCACGTAGTTGTCGTCAACCACAACAGGCTTGAGGTCAACTTGAGGTGCATTGTAGGGGCCAGTAGAAAGGTAATACCTTTCAGGGGCGTTCATAGGGTGAATCTGGTAAAAGCTAAGGGGAAGTTGAGACATTGCGGAGTAAAATGATAGATGACTCTGTAATGAGCCTCGTAGTTTACAGACAAAGCATTTTTATATGTTGAAGAGGTAAATGTTATCCTCACGTGTCTACATGAACGCACAAATTCATCTTAAAATTTGAGATTAGGGTCAAAGCGGCTAACGGCAATATGCGACGTCCGTTTGACAGAATTCATTAGAAGAATCCACAACTAAGATGTAGAAGCTCAAGCACCGTCATCAAGCACCGTCACATGCCGCAAGGTTTTGCGAGTGCAATTGCTCCAGTCTACATGCACGCCAAAATTGGTCAGCTTCTATGAATGGCGAAAAAAGAGAATTGCCAATATTCAAAGAACTTACGTACTCTATATTGAGAACAACATAAATGTGAAATTCAATTCTGTAGGTTCGAACACTCAACGTCATACCAGGATAAAAGATGCCGCCTGGATCGATATTTCAAGAAGTTTTTTTTACTTCGAATTATTGGGGCTGAATGTTAATGATGCTAAGTACGTTGAGTACATTAAATCTACGCCTTCCGCAATGAATTGAAATGCTGTCAATTTATGAGAATATTTTGAGTACCTGAATAGCACAGGAGCGGATCTATACAAATACCTGGAGAAAATAGGAAACTTGGATCTTAACCTGGACATGGTAATACAAATTACGACATGAACCAACATAATTGACGCAAAAGTATAATTTCCGGTAGCTTCCATGCAAATTGTTCTGCTATTTTCGAGAGTTTCGTCTTGTGTGCGGAACTGTCATGAAGTGCGAAGGAGAAGTATCTTTCATGTTCCAGCGGCGCTTCAGTTCATTCTGACCCTGACATTTAATCAGCTTTTCTCTCCTCATCCCTCGATTCGATTCAGGTCTTGTTTATCGGACGGCTGACGTGAAAAGACAAAAGAAATGACTTAGGTTCTAGGCTAAAAAGTACACAAAGACAACATGGCACTTACATCTACCTGGTCAATCAGTCTTTTGGGAGGTAGGTCAGGTTGTGTCTGTGTGGAATGTTCCATGTCGCGATCTGGATCCTGTATGACCTCTCCTTTCGCACGATCTTGACCTTTGTCTCTCTCTCTCTTTCCTTGAACTTGACCTATAGGACGGTGATATCGACCTGCTTCTACTCCTGTTTCCATGGAAAGAATGCTTCCGCTCTCGTCCGCCCCACCTGGAGTAAGACTCCTTCGTGCGCCCCCACCCACCACGATAACGTTAGAGCTTAGGATTTGAGCGTGCGGCACTGTAGCACCACGCCAATGATGGGCTTTCCCAGGATAAACGAACATCGAGAGCTTCCAAATTCTTTCGTACAGTTTTCAGAGATGCCTTTGAAACCGTCTGATGATCCGGATCGTTGCGACAGTTGCGAGTGAAAAAAAAGTTCACTGAGGATAAAGTGAATGAATAAATTTAACTATGTAGTGGAAGATTTAACAATGTAACTTGAAGGTTATCATTACAACGCGTATTCATAGCAAGCATTGATAAGTTGCTGTCACGGCATACTGGTTTATTTCGTCCTCAGATTCACCACCAGATTTTTGCTTCCGACCGACGTCCAAAGTTCAGAGAAAACTTAGCGAAAACTCGTGGTATATCAAGCATTGTCAAACGCTTACAGCTTCAAATCGGCGTTGAGCCCGTTGATAGATATACTCTGCAGTTTTGTCAGCGTGGCTGCCGCGTCAGAGTTATTTGTCGAACACTGTAGGTATATAAAATCATCGGGTAGTAAACTGTAAGCTTATTAAATAAAACAACAGATTCATATATTATTAGTCCGTTGATCACATCTCCAATTTCAATTGCCTGATCACAACAAGTTTATCAGATTTCGAGATCTGGACTGTAATATACATATGTGAGCCGCCTTAAGACGAGCATTCGGGTACAAGAAAAACAAAAACTTCAATTTATGTTCAGTCGTTTAATAAGAATCGCTTCAAGAAGAATTCAACCTTATTCCTCTACTGAGGGGGTTGAGGGTGTAAAAACTGGAATCTCTGAGCACTGGATCCATTAGCGGGCTGGAATGTTAACTGAAGAAGCCCATTATTACGATTCAATGTTCTAGACAAGTTCTAGATGCATTAGACTTACTGGAGGATAAGCTCCCTCGTCATATGTGAGAAGCAAATCTTCGCTAGGAATTCCAATACTATATGAAACATTAGTTCATACTACCCCTCAGCAAATAACTGCGTGGAATTTACACCCAAACATCGGGACCAGCAGATTCAATCCTAAAGTCACCAGGTGGACCCGGCGAAGTGACAAAAAAAACATTTTTCTGGAATAAAGTAGAATGTCCATTGTCGACGTCAGGATAAAATGGTTATAGCGTTTGACAAACCCTGTTGAACCCTTTGAGTTGAGTTGGACCGGGTTTGCCGAGTCCAGCAATTAAATTGACAACATTGCCACGGCGTGGAAGTGTAACTTGCCAAACCGTCTGCAATCATGAACAAGGAAATCGTAAACAAAAAAAAATCGAGTTTGATATTAGAACTTACATAGTAATCGTCAACCACGACAGGCCTGACAGGAAGGGAACTGTTCGAAGAGCTAGTAGAAAGGTAATCACCTTCAGGGGCGTCCACAGGGTGAATCTGGAAAAAGCCAACGGGGGGTCCAGACATTGCAGAGTAATGGTTAATAGATGATGAGCCTTCGTAGTTCACGAACCGAGCATTTTTATATGTTGAAGAGGCAAGTGTTATAACTTTCACGTGCCTACCTGAGCGCGCAGATTCATTTCAATTTTTTTAGGATTAGATCAGAAGGATCCAGGAAATATGCGACGCCCGTTTTGACAGAATTGATTATAAGGATCCACAACTAGATGCAGAAGCTCAGGGATCGTCACATGCCCCAAGGTTTTGCCAGTACAATCGCTCTAGTCTACATGCATATTTGCAAAACTGGTCAGCTTCCATGAATCGTGAAAACTGAAAGTGCGTAAATTTTAAAAAACTGACGTATTTTTATATTGAGAATTTTGATAACTTTAGAGGTAATAAAAACGCTGTCCCCGTTTCAACGCCTTTGATTCCAAACATTCTTGCGTTTCAATATAAATGTGGAATTCAAGTCTGTAGGTTCGAACACTCAACGTCATACCAGGGTAAACGATACCGCCTGGATAGATATTTCAAGAAGTTGGTTTGGAGTACATACTTTGAGTTATTGGGCTGAATGTTGATGGTGCCAAGTACATTAAGTACATTCAAGCTACGTCTTCCACAATGAATTGAGACGCTGTCAATCTATGAGAATATTCTGAGTACCTGAAATAGCACAAGAGAAAATGGAAACTTGCTCTTAATCTGGACACGGTAATAAAAATTACGACATGAAAAGTATCTTTCATTGTCAAAAGGTAGAATCTCGGCGATGCCAACTCGTGATAATTGTTATCGTGGGACTGATCAGTATATGCGTAGTTTAGCCGCATGTGTATATAATATCCTTGCAGTCGAGAGTAGTTTCCTCGACTGGAAATATTACAGTTACATCAGTCTAAACTACTGCTCCTAGTCATCTATACTAAGAGGAGATTAACCTCTCAGTCACTATATTTCCAGCCGATTTTTGTCATTCATGTTTTGGCGGCGCTTCAGTTCATTCTGACCCCGATGTCCAATCAGCGCTCAGCTTTTCTATCTTCATCCCCAACATGTATGTATCAATAACAAAAATGGAGCACCATTTAAAGCCAAATTAGCCCAAATATCACTGTTCAATTATGAGCCACGTAAAGGTATACATGTAGATGATGAAAGAGTAGCATAATTTATTTGAGTCAGAGCGCAGAGAATAACTGATATAAAGAAAAAAAACGAGCAAAAGAATAAGCACGGCAGTAGGTCGTGTAAACACGTGGCAAACCCGCGAAAACGTCCGTTCCAAGGTCCAAGAAGAGATGAGAAAAAGTGCTTAAGCTTCAAGCTTCAAAGTTCCGAGCTTATTGACGAACTTTTTGGTCTCTACTTTTTATTACCTTCTGACGCAAAACCTTTTCCTTAAGCTCGTTCTCGATTCGTTCCAGGTCTTGTTTATTGGACGGCTGGCGTGAAAAGACAAAGAAAACGACTTGAGCTCTACGCAGAAAAGTACACCAAGGCGACATGGCCAGGTTGTGTCTGTGTGGAATTAATGTTCCATGTCGCGATCCGGATCCAGTGTATGACCTCTTCTTTCGCACGATCTCGACCCTTTCTCTCTCTCTTTGCTTTCCTTTCTCCTTTTCTTTGCCACCTTGATCACGAGATTTTCTTACTTCAGGTGCAGGAATACATTTTGAACGTTTCGTCGTGCGAGCAGGGTAGTCGTAGTCGCGTTCGCGCTCTTGATAAAACGGTGGAGGAGTCCGCGAAAGTGAACGGGAGGGCGAATGTGGAGATCGCTCGCGTGCACCTCGCGCACCATGGTATGAAGATGGAGAGGTCACAGCCAGAAAGGAATATACAAATATTATGTTTGTAAATTATGTTGAAGGCAACCCGATTCCTCAGAAAAGCCACCCTAATACTGAAGAGCTGGCTCAGTCATCGGACTGGCCTATTTCTTTGAATTTTCTATCATTATCGTCCGGATTGTGTTTTTATCTTTGCTGATGGCCTTGCCTCTCTTCTTCCCCGCGTCCGACCGTCGTTTTCGCTTTTTTAATTCAACCTCGCCATTAGCTACTTTCTTGATGTATGCCGATTTTCGCTCGTTCAGTTCTTCTGGTGTGAGACTCTTCCAGATACATTTACCCTTGGTTAACAAGGTGAGAACAAGCTGCAATTGGGAGAGTTCAAGCTTAGTAGGGTTGAAGGGTATGTCTTCCGGTCATCCCTTCAAGGACTCGGACCACGCTATATTTATTTACAACGAAGTCCTCATACCTTAGACTCTCCCACTACATTGTCGTCTTGGACTCATCGGTGACCCTACCTACATATTTCAAGGAAATAAGAAGAGATGTTTTGATTTTTCGAGAACAATTTCGAGGACAGTGCGATGCTTGAGTTCGCAACGGCGGCTGTTATCGTTCTTGACTTTAGGTGTATCGGTGGTACCTATAAGCATAAGTAAAAAAAGCAACAGATTCATATTCCGTTGGTCACATCTCCAATTTTAATTGCCTGATCACGAATAAGTTTATCAGATTTCGAGATCTGGACTGTGATATACATATTTATGTGACCCGCTTTGAGACGAGCATTCGAGTACAAGAAACAAAGACTTCAATGTATGTTTGGTCGTTTAATCAGTATTGCTTCAAGAAAATGTAAACCCATTCCTCTACTGAGGGAGTTGAGCCTGAGGATGTAAGAACTGGAATTTCTGAGCATTGGATCCATTAGCGGGTTCGAATGTTAGCTGAAAAGAACCATTATTATGATTCAACGTTCTGCGCAAATGAATTAAGCTTACTGGAGGATATGCGTATGGATGATATGTAAGAAGCAAATCCTCGCCAGGAATTCCAATACTATAAGGAAGAGTAATTCAGCACAGAATATACCATCCCTTGTCAAGTAACTGAAACTTACGTCCAAAAGCCGGAACCGGCAGATTCAATCCTAAAGTTATCAGCCGGACCCGGTGATGTGACATACAAAGCATTATCCTGAAGTGACGAGGACATTATGACCATTGATAAACATGAATTAAACGTTGAACGAACCTTGTTAAAACCTTTGAACTGAGTTGGACCGGGTTTGCCGAGTCCAGCGATTAAGTTGAAAACGTTGCCGGGGACTGAATTTATAACTTGCCAAACTGTCTGAAATCGCGAACGAGGAAACCATGAGAAAAAGTACCACGTTTGATATTGAAATCTCACATAGTTGTCGTCAACCACAACAGGCTTGAGGTCAACGGGAGGTGCATTGTAGGGGCCAGTGGAAAGGTAATCCCCTTGAGGGGCGTCCACAGGGTGAATCTGATAATAGCCAGTGGGGAATTCAGACATTGCGGAGTAAGTTGGTAGATGAATTTGTGATGAGTCTCGTCGTTCACAAACAGGGCATTTTATATGTTGAAGAGGTAAGTGTTATTTTCACGTGCCCACAAACGCACAGATTCATCTTAATTTGAGATTAAGTGAAGCGGTTCACGGCAATATGCGACTTCCGTCTGACAGAATGCATTGAGAAGGATCCACAACTAAGATGCAGAAGCTCAGGCACCGTCACATGCCGCAAGGTTTTGCGAGTGCAATCGCTCCAGTCCACATGCACGCCTAAGCTTGCAAAACTGGTCAGCTTCTATGAATGGAAAAAGAAAATTGCCTGAATTCAAAGAACTTACGTATTCTATTATTGAGAACATTGGTAGCTTTTGGAGTAATAAAAAATACTGTCCCCGTTTAAGCGCATTTGGCTCCAAACATATTCTCGCGTCAATTCAAGTCTGTAGGTTCGAAACACTCAACGTCATAAGCACATTAAGTACATTCAAGCTACGCCTTCCGCAATGAATTGAGATGCTGTCAATTTATGAGAATATTTTGAGTACCTGAATAGCACAAGAGCGGATCTATACAAATACCTGGAGAAAATAGGAAACTTGCTCTTAATCTGGACACGGTAATACAAATTACGACATGAACCAATATAACTGACGCAAAAGTATAATTTCCGGTGGCTTCCATGCAGATTGTTCTGTTATTTTCGAGCGTTGCTTCGAAATTTATCTTGTGCGGAACTGTCATGCAAATGCGAAGAAGTATCTTTCATGTTTTGGCGGCGCTTCAGTTCATTCTGACCCCGATGTCCAATCAGCTTTTCTATCCTCATCCCCAACAGTACCATTCAAAGCCAAATTAGCTCAACTATCATTATTTAATTATGAGCCGCGTAAAGGTATACATGTGGATGATGAACGAATAGCATAATAACTGATATAAGAAAAAAAACGAGCAAAAGAACAAGCACGGCGGTAGGTCGTGTAAGCATGTGGCAAAACCCGCGAAAATGTCCGTTCCAAGGTCCAAAAAGAGATATGAAAAAGTGCTTAAGCTTCAAGGTTCCAAGCTCATTGACCAACTTTTTGGTCTCTACTTTTTATTACCTTTTGACGCAAAGCCTTTTCCTTGAGCTCGTTCTCAATTCGATTCAGGTCTTGTTTATCGGACGGCTGGCGTGAAAAGACAAAGAAACGACTTAGTTCTATGCAGAAAAGTACACAAAGATAACATGGCACTTACATCTACCCGGTCAATCAGTCTTTTGGAAGGTTGGTCAGGTTGTGTCTGTGTGGAATGTTCCATGTCCTGTACGACCTCTTCTTTTACACGATCTTGACCTTTGTCTCTATCTTTTCCTTTCCTTTCTCTTTTTCTTTGCCGCCTTGATCACGAGCCCTTCTGACTTCAGGCGTAGGACTGCGTCTTGAACGTTTCATCGGACGAGGGGAGTAGTCGCGTTCGCGCTCTTGATAAGACGGCGGAGGAGTCCGGGAAAGTGAACGTGAGGGCGAATGTGGGGATCGCTCGCGTGCACCTCGCGCACCACGGTATGTAGACGGAGAGGGTGAAGGCCGACGGCGTTTCGGTGGAGATGGAGAATGTCTTGGGCGACGGTCCCTCTCCCTCTCCCTCTCCCTGTCTCTGTCTCTGTCTCGCTCCTTGTTTCTGTCTTGTCCCCGTTCTCTGTCGTGGCGTTTATCGCTTCGTTCACGTTCACGTTCACGACGATGGGGACGTGACTGGGAAGAACCCCGAGGCGATTGATGTCTTCGTCGTGCGTCTTTTTCTCTGTCGCGACCTTTCTCCCTCCTGCTCCTATCGTCTCGAGACCTTGAGCTTGACCTATAGGACGGTGATATCGACCTGCTTCGGCTTCTGTTCCCACTGAAAGATTGTTTTCGCTCTCGTCCGCCCATATCTGGAGTAAGACTCCTTCGTGCGCCCCCACCACGACGAGGCGGAGGACTATAACGAGACCCAGGTCTGTTTCTGTCTCTATCTCTTTCATTTCGAGAAGGAGAAAACGGACTCTTGAATCGTTCTTGACGGTCATTTCGGTATCTGGACGATGCTGCTGGTGCCGGAGAAGGACTACGGTCAAGATGAGCAGGAGAATGTGGAGGTCGTCGACGACTTGGTAATGGAGAACCACGCCGGCGGGGTTCAACACTGCTACGAGGAGACGTAGAATGTTGGCGCGATCTCGATCTTGAACGAGATGACCTGATGGGTGTATAAGACTGTCGACGTGGTGGTGGTGCTGCTGATGGAGCTTGGGACAAGGCCGATGCCGGTGGTGTGACTGAACGAGATGGAGATTGCAATCTGCCCTGTGGAAGTCGAGGCGGTGTTCTGCTGCGTGATCGTCGTGATGATGATTGCGGGGGCTGTTTTTTTTTTTGTTTTGAATTATTTTAGGTAGTATCACCAGCAGTAAGAAAATGCACTTACACCACCACCACGTGCCCCCCATCCGTTGTCTCTAGGTCCTCGACCCGCTCCACGACCTCTACCGCCTCTTCCGGATGGTGGACCACCACCACCGTCTCGTTCTCGTCCTCGCCCAAAAGCCCTCTGCCCTCTTTCCCTCTCCCTAATCTCGTCCATCCTCCTCTTTTCTTCAAAAATTCTCTCGTCATTCTTACTAGCATTACGCATGTCAGCTTTCTTCTGCTCAACTAAAGCTTTCGGCACGCCGCCAGGAGAGGACTGAGCATCCAAAAGAAGATCCCATAGAGCAGACATAAACTCCGGTGTTGATTTAGTCAAAAAACCAGTCAAGTTGATTTGCATTTTACGAGGATCTGGTGTCTATTTCGATGTCAGTTTTAGTCCGAATCAGATCCTAGAATATTTGTTGCTCACAGGCTGCGACTGGTCTTCTAATAAACCCATAGCATATTCGATGACTACCTCATCTTCCATTCCGACCAATTCAACGACCTTTTTAACGACCCAGGGTCTTATAACCTGTAGCTCTACCTTCCGCATATCAACCTATAAGAAAACAATGTTTAGAAACCATCCAAGACAGTAAAAATAAGGAGTCGCGCGACCTTTCTCTCGAAAGATGGTGGAAATTTCATAGACTTAAGTAGCTTGAGCTCCTTGTCTGAGAACCTGCGATCTTGCTCTGTCGAAGTGCCCTTGAAAAAACCAGAATCTGCCATGTTGAATTGTGTTCTTTTTTTGCTCCAAGAGAATATGCGACACGCTGAGTCCGAGGGTTGCTCGTCACTTGGCAGAGCAAACTCGAAACAAAATTTCAGGCTCAGCGTTACCCTGATGTGACGCGTGACAAAAGGTACCGTTACCCCCACGTCGTTTTTCTATTGAAAAAGTTTTGTCTCAAGGAATGCTGCTCTTTCCCAGTGTCTCATTTCTTCTACTCTTTTTTCTCCCATATACATCAGCCATAAAATTTGACCTTCACGCATACCGATTTCCTCGAGAAAAGTGTTTCTGGAATCGTGCACATGACAATGAACTTGTTATCGTAACCGCTAATGTTGGACCAGGCCAAGACCAGCGAATAGATATCCGAATAATTGATTCGACCCCGCAGAAGAACGTTTATCTTAGCAAGAGGGATATCCAGGGTGAAACGAGATTAGCTATTACCGCACAGGCTGAAGGAGAATTGGGCGTGTGTTTCAAGAATTATCTGGGAACACGTATGTTTTTGAATGTTTGGGTAATTTGCTTATGATCTGACAGCTTTCTCATTAGATGTTTCGTCTCAAGAGGCACCCAATAAAAAGCGCGTCGTTGATTTGGACATAGACATCGGAGCTGATGCAGTTGATTACAAGTAACGTCCTTCTTGCAAAATTCCCGTCTTATCTCTTATTCGTTCCATTATAGCGCCATTGCAAATCAAGAATCTCTTTCCGGTCTTGAAACCGAGATGCGTAAAATAGAAGCTTTGGTGAAAGAAATTGAAGATGAGATGGAATACCTTCAGCGCCGTGAAGAACGATTTACCACCACCAATAGTGAGCTTTTTTTAACTATCCTATACATCACTGCTTATACGTTTGAATAGCATCAACGAGAGATCGAGTCCAAAATTTCTCTTTACTCACAATATTCTGTCTAGTAGGGCTCGGCGTGTGGCAGATTATGCACCTGCGGTCATTCTTCAAGCGTAAATACCTCATTGACTAAATTAATCTATTATAACGAGATAGTGAATGGATACGTTTTCTAATGTTTTTTGTAATTGAGATAAATGGTGTTGCGTGTTGCGTGTTGCGTGTTTTACTTTATTTATACTGAGGTGAGAAGTTTATGTGTTTTAAAAGCTTAAGGACCTATTCACTAACGACACATTATTCCAGCTAGTGAAAAACATACATGCATTTTCAACGTATTATAGGGGCATGGTCTTTTTTTATTTATGAAGAGTCCTTTGAAAAGTTTCTGTTTGCCAATATAACAACCGGTTTCGAGTCTTCAACCTTCCGCTTCGTTACCACTTCCTCTTTTTCAAACATAAACCACTGCGCCGCCGGACGTACAGCTCCCATAATCTCAATCCCATCATTTCCTTTGGCCTCCATGACTTCTGTAGCGATGTGTCCCGCAACGACGACACAGCTCAATTCTTCACCATTATCGACGAGACGCACATCGGCTTCACAAAAACCAGGAGAAATTTGGTTTATTGGAACGTAGGGATACTTTATGCCATCTACGATAAGACGACCGTTGTTCGAATATTTCGAATTTTGTAAATTGGGGCCACGCCAACGACCTTCTTCGTCCCAAATACAAAACGCAGTTATCCATCCGCTGAGAATACTCGAGCCAGATCCCATATGTTCTTCATGGCAAATGCGACCCCAGAAGGCCTTGTTGATTTTAGGTTTCTCTGATTCAGCGGCGTCAAACACGGCTATGAATTCCTCGATAATTGGTTTCAGAAGCATAGCCCAAGCGGTGGGCTCGGCCCCCATTCCCATCTGAGCGAGGTTCTCTATACGTTGTAGAATGTTAAGATAATCCTTTTTGGTGCCTAATAATTTTACTTCAGGAATTCCACATAACAGTTCACACGTGAAAGAAAAATATCTGAAGCTTGTGAGTAATTTTCTTTCATCAATGTCGGAAAGCATACGATTTTAAGATGCTCATCATAACGATAGAACAGACTATTTTGTCGCTGTACTTCGTGGTAGAGAAGTTGGGAAGAACAAAGTCATAGAAAGCGGGATCATTGATCTAACACAACAGGTGTTCAATGGATGACAGGAAACGAGGTTTTTGAACTTACATTTTTCTGCAGTAAGCCAGCAAAGTCTTGTGCCATAATTTTGAAATCAAATGTCCTACGAGTTCCACCGTATACGAGCACAAGCTCCTTCTTTCCCTCATGTTGCACGAAGAACTTTCTCAGCTCTTCTGAGTGGGCATTTATGCTGGGTAACAGCATAAATATCAAGCTTTAGGTGATTAATAAAGGACGAACTAAAGATTCAGTTGTGACAGAATTGCGACCCATAAATCATCCGGTCTTACGATGGAATAATGTCATTTTGTCTCCTCCAAGAAAAAAACATGACCTGCCTACCTGATGACGAGCTTGTGATGGTCATAATACGCCATTAATACTGTTTCGACAAAGCCATTTTCTCTTGGGATGAAATTCCCCAATCGTTCAGGGTCTTTAGGAAGAGAAGATTGAAGCAAATCTACGGTGGGCGCTCATTGATTCTTAAAGAATACCTCTATAGGATGTCAGCACTTGCCTTTGCAGCGGATAGACTTGGTTGTAATCATATCCAAATTTTGTCTGCTTTTCGCTTCCCACGTCGTGTACCGTAAAACATCCTCGGGTTTATGAATACGAGATTCTTTTCCAAAGTCGCATGGGGTGACTGTCTTGTCTGAAGTTTTGAAGGTGATACCTGACATTTTGGTACGTAAAATATGGATGCACCTCGTAATGTGTGGCAGTATAAGAAAATGCCACAGGTTTTGTAATAATTTGTATCACAAACAGATGGCTGAGCTCATAAAGTATGACCCGAACTGAGGCATTTTGTGAGAAACTTGTGTAGAGGCGGTGTATTGTTCATCTTACTAGTATTCGCTTGCGCACAGAAAAAGCGCTGAAAGATGGACTTTCGTTTTGTAAACTGAAATGGATGTCCAATCGATTATAATTGAACAATAACGAGAAACTGGCCGTCATGAGGACATCGGACAAAGTACCTGATTACGTTATGTGACTGTGTCATCTATGAAAGCGCCCACGGAATGCGCGTTTTGAAGTTTTTTCATCCACCTGGCAAATGATCACTAAACTAGGGCGAGTGATACGCAGTAATAGTCGCTTTTGGGGAAGGTAAAACCATCGTTATCGAAGATCTATTCGATATTTTGACCGTTTGAGGATTTTTAGAGTCTAGACGGTGAGTCACATAGAGCGCTAAATCCTCAAAATAACGATTAATCATTGAACAGGTTGACCAGCACCTATTTCAGTTTTCGAGAAGTTGAACCTCCAATCCTTCACAGTTTTTTATAGTCTCAGCTGAACTACGTCAAGTGGATGGTACAATAAAGACATCCTTTTTGAAAAAAAACACGTACGATCAACTTTTTTCCAGGCGGTCATTCTCATTTGAGGAATTTTGTGAGTTGAGTTGGGCTATCGAGCCTCAGCATATAAACGCGCTGGTTTGCGAATCAACAAGGCTTCTTAACAAATTCACCTATCAAGTTCACTCTATTATGTTTGGATTTGAAGCTGGTAATTATACCTTTCGCCCCAGCTTTCTACCGGTCCCGATTGTATTTACATGTCCTCAGGGTCTCCGGCGCGCTTCTCAACGCCCTACCGAAATTCTCGTTACGGTTGACGAAAACCTTGTAAGACTTGTTTATCAGGTTGATTTTTTTTTTGTACAATGAGCTCATTCATTGCAGGAAGTTTGGGAGGTTACGGGCGACAGTGACAGGTTCAAAATATTCAGCAAACCCACTTCCACTGGCAGCAAATATGCATGGGTCGCTAGGGTCTGTTTAACTTTATTATTATTTCTGAATATTATCTGATATTTTACAGGATGAAATTTTGTTTGCTACATTAAACGAAGAGCCTAGTATCTTCAAGATTGATAGTGCCGGTTCGGGTCTTTGGCAGTAAGATTCCTATGACTGAAGGATGAACTTGGGTGCTGAACCAACATTCATGTAGTATCGGAGTGGCTGAAAAGAATACACTCCTAACTTAATTTATGACCAAGATAAAGCTAAGGTAAGGCTTATTTTACGTGGAGCACTGCATTTTCATCGTATTGATTGCTCTTCAATTTAGCTGATACTCAAAACTGCTGACGGTTCTAGTGGACAACTATTCATTGCCACACTTAAGCCCACATCTTTTCAAATGGTGGGGTAAAGAAAAAGAAATTCTTCTGAAGCCACGACTATCAGCAAATCACAGTTTCTCGATTCTTCTTCTTGATCCCCGTCATCTCAAACAGGCCAAACATGTAGTTCTACAAGTCAGGATTCTCGAAATATAAAATTTTTGTTGATCGTATAGACAGTGACATAAGTATATCAAAGACTGCGATAAACAGAATACCAGAGAATAACTTTACGCGCGAAGGAGCGAAATGGAAGAATGGTGCAGACTAAAATTGGTAGGCCCTGCAGTCGGCCTACGGAAGTACAACAGCTGGAGTTGCCGTATCGTGTTAGCCATTGGGGTGTGCAGAGGAGATACATAATGGAACAAGACGAAAAATAAATAAGAAGACTTGAATACTAGAGAATCAGGTAGTGATAAGACTAGAAATGAACATAGGAAAAGTTCAATTCCATCATGATATAGATAAGAATTCATCCATAAGTATGTTGCGATAACATATCCTAAGGACCAATCACTAACGAGATATTATTCCAACTGGTGAACAACATACATACATACATTTTCAACGTATTTAATGGACATGAATTTTTCATGAGAGTGCTTTGAGAATTTTCTGTTTGCCAATACAAAAACCGGTTTAAATACAAGGTGAGTCACCCACCACTGTTATCACCACCTTTGCCACCTTGTTGCTTGCACTTCTGGGTGGAGCATCCTTGGAATTGCCTATTTGTCTTCGAAGTCAACGTTCTTCAGATACGGCTTCATCCACTCTTCAACCTTCCGCTTCGTCACTACTTCCTCTTTTTCAAACATAAACCACTGCGCCGCCGGACGTACAGCTCCCATAATCTTATCACCATCATTTCCTTCGGTCTCCATGATTTCTGTAGTGACATGTCCCGCAACGACGACACAGCTCAATTCTTCACCATTATCAATGAGGCGTACATCCGCTTCACAGAAACCAGGGGGAATATGATCTATCGCAACATATGGATACTTTATGCCATCGACGATGAGACGGTCTTTATCTAGACGTCGTTGATATTCCGAATCCTGTAAATTGGGGCCGAGCCAATGACCTTCTTTGTCCCAGATACAAAACGCAGTGATCCATCCGCTGAGTATGTCCGATCCAGATCCCATATACTCTTCATGGCAAATGCGCCCCCAAAAGTCCCTGTTGATTTTGGGGTTCTTTGGAGAGGAACCAACGGCATCAAAAACGGCTATGAACTCTTTGATAATGGGTTTCAGGAGCATGGCCCAAGCGGTGGGCTCGGCTCCCATTCCCATCTGAGCGAGGTTCTCTATGCGTTGTAGGATATTGAGGTAGTCCTTTTTGGTGCCTAATAATGTGACCTCAGGAATTCCACATGTCAATTCACACGTGAAAGAGAAATATCTAGAGAGCGTGAATAACTTTCTTTCGTCGTAGTCAATGTTGGAATGCATACGATTTTAGGATGCTCATCATAACAATAGAACAGACTATTGTGTCGCTGTACTCCGTAGTGGAGAAGTCGGGGAGAACAAAGTCATAGAAAGCGGGATCATTGATCTACACAACAGGTGTTCAATGGATGACAGGAAACGAGGTTTTTGGACTTACATTTTTCTGCAGTAAGCCAGCAAAGTCCTGCGCCATGATTCTGAAATCAAATGTCCTGCGAGTTCCACCGTACGTCAGCCAAAGCTCCTTCTTTCCTTCATGTTGCACGAAGAACTTTCTCAGTTCTTCTGAATGAGCATTGACGCTGGGTAACGATATAAATATCAAGCTTTAGGAGATTAATATAGGACGAACTAAAGATTCAATTGCGACAGAATAGCCACCCACAAATCATCCGGTCTTACGATGGAATAATATCATTCAATTTGTCTCTTCCAAAAAAAAAAAACATGACCTGCTTACCTGATGACAAGCTTGTGATGCTGATTATACGCCATCAATACTGTGTCGACAAACCCATTTGCTCTTGGTATGAACTTCCCCAATTGTTCGGGGTCTTTAGGAAGAGAAGATTGAAGCAAATCTATGATGGGCGCCCGTTAATTCTTAAAAAATACCTATATAGGATCAGCACTCGCCTTTACAGCGAATAGACTTGGTTGTAATCAAATCCAACTCTTGTGTACTTTGTGCTTCCCACGTGCGCTGTAAAACATCTTCGGGTTTATGAATACGAGATCCTTTCCCGAAGTCGCATGGGGTGACTGTCTTGTCTGAAGTTTTGAAGGTGATACCTGACATTTTGCTGCCCAACTTAAACATGCCCCTGGTAGTGTGTTCGCAATATAAGAAAATGCCACAGGTTTTATATCAAGAAACAGATGGCTGAGCTCATAAAATATGACCCGAACTGAGGCATTTTGTGAGAAACCTCTGGGCGGTGCACCGGTTTATTGTTTGTTCATCTGGGTAGTATTTGCTTGCGCACAGCAAAGGCGCTGACAGATGGAATTTCGTTTTGTAAACTGAAATGGATTATGCTCAGTCGATTATAATTGAAGAATAAATAACGAAAAACTAATCGTCATGAGGACATTGGACAAAGTAAATAATACCTGATTACGTTATGTGACCCTGTCATCTATGAAGGCGCCCATGGAAACAATCAGCGCGTTTTCATCCAGCATGGCACCCAGCCACTTGATGGTCACTAAACTAGGGCGAGTAATACGTCGCGTTTGGGGGAGGGAATATCATCGTTATCGATGATTTATTTGATATTGTGATCGTTTTATGATTCATAATCTAGACGGTGTGTCATATTATAGAGCGCTGAATCCTCAAAATCACGATTGACAAGTTGACCGGATCTTAGGATTTGTTGGATTTTATTAGTTCGGGCTATATTAAGTACAAAATATATTACATAATAAATTGAGCTTTTGTCCTCCACCCATTTTGTGCTGTGTCGCGCTGTATCGTGTGTGCCGTGTTGTATCGTGTGAACGTCAATTTTACGATCTCTTACGTCTGATTCTACCCTACATTCGTCTTATAATCCAATAGGATTTCAGTTCTTGAGAAGTTGAACCTCCAATCCTTCACAGTTTTTTATAGTCTCAGCTGACCCGCGTTTAGTATCGATGGTGCAATAAATAAATCCCTTTTGACAAAACACGTACGATCAACCTATTCTCCACGCGGTCATTTCATTTGGGGAATTTTGTGAGTTGAGTTAGGTTAAATAATATCTGAGTCAGCGATAAATGCTACTTATGGACATACTACTTACCATATTTCATGTTGTACTAAGGCTGAAGGGTGTTTAGAATACATAAAAGCGTCATATTATTTTTCACAATAGTACGACCCAGTGTCAGGTGTTTCTTTCACTAATTGAACTCATGGTGTCTTTCAAGTTCGCGTCTCTTTTCGTTCTTGCAGTCAGCAGCACCCAAGCCACCGTTTCCTTTAGTAGATGTGTTGGAGGCTCTCATACCAAGCCACTGGCAGACCTTCTCCTAGATCTTGGAGCTATTGATAGTACAACAGTACGTGCCAATGTGTTGAAAAATAAGAGAATGTTTGACAAAAGCCACGAAAACACAGATTGAGCTGAATATGTTTATTCACAGTGTTACAGCGTCGAATTTGACTTTGGATGTACGTCTCACTAATGCATGCATGCACGTCAGCTTCAATGTTGATTATCTTTGGGCTTATATTTGTTACGATGAAGAATTTAGAGGAAAAAATATATCCTATTATCGATGCATTCGAGACGGTATCGTACCGTTCATTTTGACTATACATATCATGTCGGAAATCAGTGTTGAGAATATCTTTGACAGGCAATTGTGCACGCAGAAGTGAGCAATTCATCACTAGCACTAATGATAGGTCATCCTCTCGCTCACGATATGCGGAGATTAGGAATCTCCAAAACTTACAGATGAAGAATTCTCCAAAATTCCGTTTGGAGGATCTATCGAGTTATTGGATGTTATTGCTGAGAACCTCATAAGAAAGAAATCCGTTCTAACAAGTCAACCTCTAATTGCGCGTAATATTGGTGATGGACTCAAATTTGTTGAAGATAAGGTCCATGTACGTTAGCATCGTTTTCTCTTCTTGCTTTGTAAATAATTGAATCTTCTCTAATTCTAGGAGTACATTGAAGCATTTTGTTCGATTGTAACCCCGGTGAGTCAATGTTTCATATCATGCGGACCGCAGTTTCAGTGTTTTAAACTACTGACTTAATTATTTGTTCATTCGTAGAAGGTCAAAAAGATTATCCTTACCGTGAATCTCCCGGCATGTGATAGAGCTTTCGAGAAGCTGAACAAAGCCTTTAATTACAAATGAACGAACTGCGATATGTATGCATACTACATATTAAGTACCAACTTGATTTGGTAGAACTTGAGATTTATACGGGAGAGACAGTTGCTTCCGTTCAAAAATTTTTTTGGTATATTTACATACAGTAGCGGCGTTATGACTTTAGTTCCATGCGACAAAACCAATTCAGAGACTTTGTTCTGTGACGCAGATGAATTCCCGCGTCCAATACGCCTCCTAATATTGAGTGCATAATAGGTACTCCTGACATGCCTATTGCTCTAAGGAGGAGGTAATGATGCATGTGGCCGACTATGACAGATCCATCTTCAAAGAACCGATGATTCAATGTCACAATATTAAATATCTAATACAATAAAATGACGGCCAACATAATCATAACGCCGTAATCTCCATATTTCCAATGTCCGAGCGAAGCAGAAGGCAGTGTTCCATGTTATAACCCGAATTCCCAGAATCACCGAATGGGGAATGGGCACTGGGTTCATTCCAAATCTTGCCCCAAGTCCAGCCTCCATCCAAGTCATAAAAACGTCATTTTTGCACTGGAGTCATTAAACAACACCATACATATGATTGCATATCCTGGGGTAAAAAAATATGAGAATTCAGGGAGCCAATCATCCCGGGTAGGACCGGTAATCCCGTGTTTTGAAATTCAAGTGAATTTGTTGTCTTGGGGAAGCCGTCGGAAAGTCCCGAGTGCCGGTGCATTTCCATTGGGAATCGACAACTTCGGGCACAGCCGCATTGATATGTACAGTTCTTCCATCATGTGAAGGAAGTCGGAAGGAAATCAAGGTCTTCTACGTTCATTCATTTGAACGCCCTCCCTTTTTTGAAGGGGCGATCACCGTTTCAGGCCTGGTCGATTCCTACATCACAAACTCGTTTTATTCAGGATTTCCGCGAGCGCATGGCAACAGACGTACATATTAAGAAACTTTCCTTTCCCTAATTTATTTATACAATGCGACATATGAGAGTAAAACTACAACAGAGGTGGGGATGGGATGGGCGGGCTGAATAGCGAAGAGCGTGATGATCCGAGTGTGATATCCACTGACATGACAGTAACACAGAGAAGAAAAGAACCGAAGAAATTAATAAAGAAAGGTCCAAACATAATAAATTCATCACTTTTCCTTGTCGTCTGAGTAGGGATCCGTTAGTCGTAGTGGAACCACAGCAATACCGAAGGCCACATCCGGAACACCCTCAGATTCAAAGTATTCGATAGTGTGGGCAGGTGCTTTCTCCGAGATAGGCTTTATTCCGGTATGACCGTCACTTTCATCGTCTGGGTAGTACGCTCGTGAATAGGGGGATGGCATCGATATCATGACAGACAATTGTAGATCGCTAGTTTGAGTTATGTCGTCTGGTTGTAAAATATCTTTCTGCGAGTTTTCTTTCGAATAATATGAGTAGTCGGAATCGGCATGATTCGCGGATGGTGCCACGTCAACTGTCTGCGTTCTGGAGAAAAAAGGTAGCCGAGCCAGCTGAAATCGTAAGCTTGAGGTGCTACGAGAATGAGAATACGAGGGGGCGGGCGTTGTTTCTACTTGAGCTAGAGGTCCTTTAAAGCCCTGAATTGTGTCTATTGATAGCTCAGGATCGAGCGGCGTAATTGAAAGTGGCTACAAAATGACAAGGCATTCGTTAAGCCGGGGTTAATTTCACAACGAGAGAGAGAGAAACAAACCATCATATCATCCCATTGTAGTCCTTTCATAGTCATTGGATCTCTGTTTGGAAATACGTCGATTTCCCACATCTTAGGCCTCTCAAGTTTCTTCCCCCGTCCTCGAGGTTGCCCAAGTGTATTTCCCTCCCATCTAATGGGCCATTCGGTCCCAACAGCCTCGACATGGGTCTGAATCCGATTTCTCCGCAAATAATTCCTCCATGCAACAAGAACCGACATGATAATGAGTAGACTGACGATCAGGAGCCCAGGGATGAAGGGTGGGAGTCCTTGCGAAGGGCCTCCACCGCCGCCTGAACCGTTGCTTGACATCGTTAAGGTGTTATGAGAAGCGGAAGTTGTAGAGAAAAGCTAAAAGTAGATTCAACAAGCTTTTGAGGGTAGTGAGGATGTGCGAATAGTCATAAGATATTGCGAGATGTGACCTCGCACTCGCAGTTTTTGAGGCAAAGAACTCTCCTCTGACAAAGCTATTCAGTTTTTGTTGATGCCGCTGCGGACTTTTTTAAGTCTCCGAAGTCGGCACACATTATGTAAGGCATAGTTTAAATTTAGTTTAGACGCCCACGTCTCTCTTTCTCGGCGCATCTGCCAGTAAGCAGATCCCAACAACTAAACAAGTGCCAGTCTGTTGAGCCAGCCGCACGATAATGCCGCTATTCGTCATATTTGTGTACGCTACTGATCCAGGAAACCATTAGACTGCTCATGAAAAATTTTTGGCGGTGACGTTTGCGGTGACTCGTGAGTCGTATTTTTTTTTTCAATTCTTGCCAACTTGAATCACAAACGAGGCCACTGAAAGTTCCATTTTAATTCTCGTTTATCTTTTTACAGCCGTCTTAAATCATTGAATGCTTTAACATTGTCACCTTGCTGCAAGTGTCAGTGCGCAAGGGCGTAATGATGCAAATTTAGTCCCGAGCCTCTAGCTAATTTGCCTCCGCCGCCAACTCGCAGACGACGAGGACCCTTGCATTCTCCTCCATCGTGACCATAAACCTTATCTTGTTGCCCACTGCTTTCCCGATTCCACGTTTTCAAGAATCATCTCAAAACCTTTATCTAATCGTATATCTGGGAGTGCTCAAGAAGTGACAAGGGCACAGCCCAAAGCCAACTGAGGCGCACAGCTTAGGCACGAGGACTGAGCCACACAAAACCCAAACAGGAGCTTCTTCAGGGATCTGTCAATCAACGTCTGTTTCACATTATAAAAATACAATCACTACCACTGCCTTTCTAGCTAGCCGAGCGTGTATGGTATTGTCAGAATTCGAACTCATACATTATGTTCTGGTGCGTGCCTTCCGACCATATATGAAACACTCTTTCACATAATAAATCACGAGTTCGTATAAATAGAGAATGTATCATTTAAATTTTTTACGGGATAGATAGACCATATTAAAAACGATCACAACACTAAATCGACACAGCTGACATGGCCTCCAGAATTCGAAGGGAGCGTAATCAAAATCAGGATGGGAAGGATCTTTCAAATTATGTGTCTCAAGAAGACAAGAACGACATCAATAAATCAAATCGATCTTCGTTATATCTGTCCTACTTCGCAGACCTAATACGATGCCAGATGAGGCTGATGTATATTGTTACGTATACTTGCCACTTCCGAACCTTTAGACCAGCCAGATTAATCGTTACGGAGTACTAATAAACGGAAATTCTCTCAAAATATCCATCAGAATTTTTAAGCTGTTTTTCAAGATTATTGATTTCTCAGATCTATGTATTACGTGTGGCATCGAAATTCCCATATATCGAACTTTGAGAAGGATTCTCGCAATTCCAATACCGATAAATGGGTAGGATTCGATAAGTCGGTATTTAAAGTAAATGATTACATCACTTATTAGCCGCAGTCCTCAGTTTTGCATAAAAGACTTTCTAGCTGTCGCTGGAGTGAGTTCACCTCAACACGTGTAGTACTATCGGAAGACTTTCATCGAAGACATATTCACTTAGGTGATTTTTTCACCAAATCTAATAAAAATTGAAGAGGAAGGTACGCTCATTGGAATGATGGATATATGGCTTCATACTAATCATCGCCTCTATTCAACACGATGTTCCTGCACAACGAATTAAAGTTTATGAAAGGACCATCACCGGCACCGCTCATTCTGGACCTTTTTCTGTGGGTTTCAACGTTGAACCCCATTACTAGCAGCTGGCAGTAAGTTTTTTTTTCTGAAATTCGAAAAATGCACTCACAACTTTTTAGGGACCTGTACAAAACAACAACACCGGCTCTGTGACTTGTTTGCTGTGAAATTCATCAACATTTCTTGGAGGACTTGTGAGTGACAATGAAATCCCATGCGATGATGGTAAGTAAAGCCAAGCTTCAGCATTTGAATATGATTCTGATTCAGGTTTTAGAAGAACTCAAAAATTGCCTTGTCATGGAACGACAAGACTATGCCAACATTTGGCGTGGAATCTTTGAACACGTCACTTAACAGCCGCGATACGTTGGTGTTACTTTGTACATATCCGTGCTATTATATCTTGTAACATGTGCTTTTCCTATCTATATTAATTGACACCAATAAATAAGTAATGGAGTTACCGCTGAGCTACCAAATAAGCTAGCACTAAGGTGAGACTCACATATGCATATGACATTCCTCCGACTGGTAGTTTAGTGCACTAAATACTGGCATACATATATTTCAATGGCCGAAGTTTTTTCCATAGCGACATTGCAATCGCCATTATAAATGCGCTTCCCTAATGATTCGCCGAATTCAATGTTCGTGCTTAATATACTTGACTCGTGGTTTATGCGATTTCAACTTGAAGGCGCCGACTTCTAACTCCTTGTGTTATCATTATTGACCTTTCCTTACCAAGTACTTTGGAAATTCTTGATACAGCGATCAATTGTGTTAGGGACTTCAAATATACCGGTTTCAATTCAAAAACTATTTACATAAGACTGTTCCCAGCGTACAACAATTTTTTATGTGTGATGAATAAAAGTTGAGCGCTGATCGGCGAAACTCGCTCCATTCACCTCAAACTTGAGTGATTTTGAATCAATTATGATTAAGCTTCATATTAGCCTCTTATCGTTTAATTTCGGAAAAAAATCATCAATAAGCCAACAACCAAGTAATGAATTTCAGCGCGCATCTGTAATATAATTCTGTGCCCTTTCTCCACATTCAACGTTTCTGTTCCCAAAAACAGCAGCTGTACACCTACTCCGAAATATATCCACTCCGAAAGAGGTTTGATCCGACGTGTAATCAGGCGTTGTATTTTCAGTATAACCTTTTATAGAGAATAATTTTCACATTCACGCTTAAATGAATTTGAAATTAATTGAGACGTGGGTGGACTAGAAGCTATACAAGCTGCTCCCGCAAGTTATGTAAAGTTCCGGCGCCACAACTCGTTCCGAACAACTAGGTCCAATAAAACTAATATTTTACATACATCCTCTTTTTTTTTTCCCAGTGGGCTAGATATAACACTTCGTATCATGAAGGTAGCAGTTCAACACGTGCAGGAACATTTAAAACGACCAGTGAACATAATTTAATTAAGCAACAATGCAATCAGACTGAGTGAATTACTAAAAGTGACAAATTAAAAATTCTGCATAGCAAAGCGTTAAAGAAAAATACCTTATCAATCGTCGATTAATGGAAGAGGTATAGTGCCCAGATAGGGTGCATTTAGCAATGAAGGCGCGAGCTTGTAGCGATAGTTTGACTCCGTGCCTTCACCTGACGATGTGTCAGTTTTGCTAACCATTAAATTGTTTAATAAAACAAAAACGTACATAAAACTTCTTTTGCATTGTATGAAAGGTCAAGCCCGATAAGAGGAGTTGACTTCTGAAGTATTAACTCTTCATTAGCAGAGGCAAGTAGCGGGACTTGTTCTGCCACCGCCGGGTTTACTGGCATTGTTTTCGGAAGTGTATGTAAAAGGTTTGGTAAAGCGGATGGTACATGTTCTTGGACAAGCAAGAAAACCAATTCAAGACTTTGAAAGTGGCGAGGTGGAATCATAATCAAGTAGCACACCGAAGACGGGAAATGCAAGGTAATATGTACGCGCAGAGAAAAGTATGTGTGTGTTATGGACGGAAGCATATATCTTCACAAGCTGGCAAATTTATAAGAAAGAAAGGTTGGCACGATAAAGTATAGGTAAACAGAGAAGTATTCAAAAAATGACCTTGCTCCTTTGACTTATCTACTATTTTCCCATCTAACTACATAGAGCTAAGAGGGGATGTAACTTCTCCGTCCGCAGCGGGAAATTCTCGGAAAAACCGGACACTCTGGAATGATTCATGTTGTCGTCCAATCGTGGTGAAATCCCAAAATCCCTAAGGCACATCTTTGACGTTATCCAATAGTTCTCTCACGGTTAAACAGGGTCTAATTGCTATTCTCGTATTGGATGACGACAATCTACGGATAGATATGTACGTCAGCTTAAGCGCCCTTTCAGTTCAACAAAAGGAGAGAACTGTATTGTGCCGTAATGCAACGGGTTAATTTTCATTTAGGTTTGATAACGTGCCAACTTCACTACAAAATCTACTCTGTTCCATGAAAACATCGTGACTAAAAATACGAAAACAATGACAACATAGGTAAATCAAGAGAAAAGTGTGTCCAACCATATGGTACAATCCATATCAAGATATTGAGGATGATTTTATTGTGTTCCGATCCTTGAAATGTCGTTATTTCACCTTCTCCTAGCATCCCTGTCACTAGTGTATCCAAGCTTTACATTCCACTCGGAAGGATCTACAGGGTCGCCCAAGCCTTGGATACCCGAAAAGACCGTCTTCTCAGCAAGGGAATCGATCCTTCTGACAGCGAGCACCTCATTGGGCATCGCATAACGAGCGGGCATCCTTGCAAGCCGCACGCATCTCAATCGGTGAGCATTCGTCTTTGCATTCCGACTCAGCGCATCCCATTCGTCATGGGACAATGATTCCTGCAACGACCCATATATAGCATTGAATATCATCCGCACGCTGATGAATTGGTTGGATGGAGCTTGGAGAGTGATAGTCCATGGAAAATCGTCTGACACGAGCGTCATTTGCTGAAGTTCGGGTGTTGTAGCTGGTTCGTCGAGAATGGAAGGGTGGATAAATTCCGGGCCATGAGCGTGCGGGTTATTTCTCGCCAGGTCGGGGTTATCTGTGACTGACCAATGCGCCACCTTATTACGAACACTAGTGAGGAGAGGGTGGAGAGATACTGGCACAGGACGTGGTGACACTGAGCCTTGAGTTTTTTGTTCGTCAGCTATGACAGATTATAAGGAGAATCGCGAAATGAGACTTACGACGTGGAACCCTTGGAGATGGTGGAACTGGCCCTGGCGGATATGGAACAATGTTGATTGGGTAGTAGTAATTTGGAGGGTACGCTCCGAACTGCGGAGGCAACTGCATAGGATAGTGTCCGCCGGAATACACATAACCACCCGTATATCTAGGATGAGCCATTTATGTTTTCTTCTTCGTGAAAGGATTTTAGAACAGGAAAGCGAATAGATAAGGCAGATGGTAAGATCGCAAGTAGATTTCGTGACTTTGTCGTACCACTTCAACGAAGAAAGAGGTGGGGCGTTAAGCAAGAAACCCCTACAACAAAATTGGTTACCTATGAGACAAATAACCATCAAAGATGGATTGTTTGACAGCGACTTACTAAGAAAAAATATTCGGAATGTCGTTAACCTGTCCTGCTGACGTCGACACCGAACAGAGTACACCGGGGACAGGACCACAAGGCGACGGGGTATAAAAACAAAGACAAACAACAAGGTCTGAAGCTCTGAAGATCCTCCGTTATATGTGAGTCCGTGCTTTCAGGAGAAGGAAGGGTGAGAGAAAAAATCCCCGAGTCTCTATCAGCGTCGGAAGCGAAGCACTGCATCGCCTAGCATCGCCTGTCAATATTCTCGGCGTCTAAACGCGCCGAACCTTTTTCTGGGACCAATCAACAGCACTCTTGAGGACTACACCCAACACGTGTAGTCTTGAAAAGAAAATACTTGTTGATCTCTCTGGATTCTACTCGCACATATGTAATATGGCCGGCGAAGAAATCACCGGTTTACTTTATTGAAGTGAGTTGGCCGCGAGCGATTTTAAGTAATGTTGATAAATGACTAGATTCACATTCAATTGGGATTTGAAAGATCCTCTTGCGGTCATGAAACATGCGCCGCAACTCTCCAGACTTGCATCTCGTATAAAAACAATCTGGTTTCTCTACAGCCTCAGGTCAATTCACATGATCCGCCCGTGTTCACGTGGTTTCGTATACTACAAACATTTTCAGGGCGGTCCATTATATCCACTAAATAAGAGCGAGCTGAGCTGAGTTCCTTCGTCGTGTCAGTAACTGACAAGATGATACCAGATCAGCCGATTCATCCGCCACATCTTTTCATAAGCATCACCTGACTTTTGATACAAACTCTGCGCCCTAAATTAGTATACATATGTCAGAGTTGGGAGGGAGTTCTGCGAGGAATGCGGGAAAACGAACAGAATAGTCAAATTCGGCGCTACGCTGGGGCTTTGTTTCAATACTTAATATCGCACGCCTACATTCTTTGTTTATGCATCATCAATGACGAACGCTAAAGAGAACATACCCTGATGTTCGGTTTGTTCTAGAAAGAACCAACAATCCGATGGCCTTGCACGATAAGTCTATAAAATGTATTAGATCAGACGTAAAAACGACACGAGAATATATACCTATTTGAGGGATCAAAACACCGGTGTTGTCATGATTATAAGTTCCTTTTGAACCATCAGGCCTGGCAAATTGCGTTGACATGTTGGACGTAATAATAACCTGGGTTGTATGTGAACGATGGATCATCAAAAACTCAAAAAAAAAATGACGAACCACGAGATTAAATTCTTTGCAGAGTTTTACAATTAGCTTTCGAATGGTATCAATATATGATTTCCGTTTTGAATATTGTTGTTCAAGTTGCAGAGGGGATGAAAGTGAAGACAAAATTAGAAGAGTCATCTGGACGATTGATGAGATCTTTTGTTTATACTGTTATGATAACCTACCTCTGGATGAATACGAATAAAGTCCGACAGCCCTTTTAACTTCATTATAATATCATCAGGCGTAAAACATTTTTGATAGTACACAATCTTTGATCTGTTGTCTTTATGCCGGGTAAAGGTTAACGGTCCTTCGCTATGGATGGACACATACCATGATTTAAAGCGGATGAAATTGCAGCGGGTATTAATTTATTTTGCATGTCTGAAAAAGACCCCAGTAAGTCCAAAATAACCAAGCAACAGACAACGCGAAATCTCACCGATTACCATAGTTTCTTTACCGGTTTGAGCCACACTTTTTATAATCCCAAGCAACAACTGTTCAACATACAGTCCAGGAGGCGATGAAATCTGCAGAGCATATCCAGGTCTCAAATCGGCTCTAATAAGCGCGTCGATAGGATCCGAGAGAGTTTTGAACGGGTTTGACGACGACTGGGCTGCTCTGAGAGTGTGTAAGAGGGATGAAGCACTAATTGAGGATGGTTTGTGTGCTTTGTTGGGTTGGGGTTGGGGATGTTGGTCGTCAGAATTAACTTGGCATGATGGCATCGACAAAACGTTGCAGTGGTTGAAGGGACGTGACAGCGTGACATAACGCGACACGTTGTCCAACTTCGACATCCGCAACCACGCTACGCATATTCAAAAAGCATCTTTTGACGTGTCCTTTCGACACAACGATAGGCGAAGGAGGTGTTCAAGACAAAACATAGTACCTTTTGTCCGAAGTTCTTGGACGTTAAATGGCACACTGGGACTTTACTGATACGTCACTCCGCAGCACCGCAGAAAACTTCTCAAATACGCGATACTTTTTTAAACTATTCTGGAATCCGGTGGGCAACCCCGATTACCGTAGGAGACATGCCAATACCTTGTCTTCTATTGTCATTAGATTGATATTTGTCTAATCCTGGGAAGAAAGCCAGATCCGCTCACGTCAAAACACTTCAATCTAAATCTATCATTGGCATACGAATGTCTTCTACTGTTACAGAGATATATGTCTACGAATTTCCAATGCACGCGGAAGCGTTGTCTCTTGATGGAACAAGGTGCCTCTTCTACTGACTATCTTTTTCGGAGTATAAAAGAGTATAAACAGCACAGTACAGCACGACCGGGGTCATCGGACAAGTGAATATCCCGAGCAAGTGGAGTATATATCTGAGATGACTTAGAGAGGGGGCAGTTACAATGGTCAGACAGTGTGAAGTCGGTCGGATTGAAATTGGCAGCCGTTGTAAGGTTTCTTTGTGTACCATAATATCGCCCTTTATTATCTCCGTGACAGACTGACAGTTCCGAACAAGACTCGGACCTTTCGTCAAACCCAAAATCAAAGAATCGAACTGGCGTCGAAGTTAATTATTTATATGTCAACAGCTTTGCAATAGTGTGATTGGGTGCAGCATTCTTATGGTATCCTGTTGAGTTCCATTTCAGCTCTTGTGTCATCCCGATCTCTCAAATAGTCCGTCTATAGCCTTAACCTTCAAGCTTTACCTGTGAAATTTGATCCATGCCACATTTGGCCTGAACTTGGGTGGACTAGGCTTGTCCGTAGGTGTTGCTTACGTTCACGGGAGCACAAGACAGTTCGAAATTCGACTTGAAAATGGGAACAAAAACGTTAATGCGAAGATGTGTCTATTTGACAAACAGCTCAGTCCAAGAGTTGAAATACTTTGACTGGTGCAAAACGTTATTTTTAAAGACGTTTAGTGGTTCCATGGATCAACGTTCGGCGAATGAACGAATTCATCTGTCAAACAAACAGCTTCATTCTATTAATCGTGATCCAAGAATTCATATTGAATTTGTGCAGGTACGTGAAAGTTATAACCCTCGGCATGATATAAGCGTGTGAACGAAATATCTCAACAAAGTCATTACAAACTTTACAAAGTAAAATTCTGTTATATATGGGGATTTCAGACTGATTATTGTGTCAAGTTATACTTTGTCTATGAGCCTCCCCAATTCCAATCGTTTTAAATTTCCCTTAGTGCCGTCGACAACAAAAAAAGGCTTCTCACAATTGTGTAGGAAGTTCGGCAACTACTGAACGGTAATGACCGAGTCCGCTGAGAAGCTTTCTCGTGCCTATAATGACTATCCTTCATGCATAATATTTCTTCCTGACAGATCCGTACAGTGGGGATAAATATCAATACAATTACAGTCACAAAGTGAAAAGCAAATATGCATGGGTAGGGAATTCCGTTCTGGTTGTGGCATTTAACGTGGATGAATATAAGTTTCTTCTCAATTGCCAATTCAATTACTTGACATATTCTCATGGATCGACAGCACCCCAGTATACCCAAATGGCAAAGTTGATCAAGCTCATTAAGTAAAACTATATCCAGCTATTGACACGCAGTTTTTTTGCGATGCCAATGCAAGCCCCATTTTCTCGTGCCAGGCCCATGCCATTTATTTCGTCGTGACGTCGAGTATTCGAATTCACGTACTGAATCTCACGTTTAGATTTCGAAGACCTAACGTGAAATAGCTATTATACTTGTCTCAAAAGTGAGCTCCTTTGATTTAATATGACAATTCAAATTATTTCATGTGGTTTCTGTTCCTATTCTGTTCCTACCGTTCCTGTCAGTGTTCTGCGAACGTGCATGCAATCCCGGGTGAAGCTTGAAGCTGCACCTGGACCAGTTCCTGTGCTGTAGGCGATGATCCCTACGTCGTCGCTCACACATTATTATACAGAAGAAGGTTCATAGGTCCCCCTTTGTTCAATGAATCAATGATCTGTCAAACGAACGGTTCACCCTAACGCGCCAGGTTACCGGTACCTAGCGTACCCAACACCCGAGTCATACGTTATGACAAACTGAACATCTTTGACGTGTATACTACTTACAGTCTGGTGTTCTACTTTCTCAATTGCCATTTCAATCGCTCGAATGGTCTCATTAATTGACAGACCCCGACACGCCACAAATGACAGAGTTTATTATGTAAGTAATAGGTTTAATTCAGTCAAGTGTATCCAATCTTTGACAGACCTGAGTGCCAGTGCAATGCCCGATGCCTTCTTTTTTCCCGTGCCTGGACCTTTTCCGCGATGTTGAGTGTTCAAGCTTGAGTGCTTGATTTTATGTTCAAATTTCGAATTTTATAGTATTGAAGTAACTCTTCCATCAACGCCTTTCCTAGATCAGACACCAGGTCCTCAAAATATGGCAATTTGAATGATACTTCACGTGTTTCCATGTTCTTTCTATTCACTGTGGCATCCGTCTCATTTACAAGATACACATGGATTGGTAGGACTGCGTTTGTAAGCTCGGTAGTTTACGTCGCCGCTTGACATCCAGTGTAAATAGGCTCCTCCTTCATTCAACGGCTAAATGTTCTGTCTAAGAACCATTCATGAAAAAACCACGGTCAGACTCTATTATAATAACGCTCGCCCTTTCAGAATTATCCTGAGGCACGCGAAAGCCTCAGGACCTCAGCATATAAACGCGCTCAATTTACGAACCAACAAGGCTCCTTAACAAATTCACCTACCAAGTACACTTTGTTAACCAAGTACACTCTATTATGTCTGGATTCGAAGCTGGTCATTATTCCTTTCGCCCTAGCAATGTCACTTCGGAAGAAAACCTTTCTACCGGCCCCCCCGATTGCACATGTCCTCAGCGGCGCGCTTTTCAACGCCCTTCCGAAATTCTCGTTACGGTTGACAAAAAAACTGTAAGACTTGTTTATCAAGTTGAAGTTGATGTTTTTCTTGTACAGTGAGCTCATTCACTGCAGGAGTTTTGGGAGGTTACGGGCGAGAGGGACAGGTTCAAAATATTCAGCGAACCCACTTCCACCGGCAGCAAATACGCATGGGTTGATAGGGTCTGTTCAACGTTATTATGGTTTCTGAATGTCATCTAATATTCCTACAGGAGGACATTTTGTTTGCTACATTAAATGAACAGCCTGATCTCTTCAAGATTGATAGTGCTGGTCCAGGTGTTTGGCAGTAAGCTTTCTATGACTGAAGAATGAAGGGGTGCTGAACCAACATTCATGTAGTATCGGAGTGGCTGATAAGAATACACTCCTAACTTATGACAAGGAAAAAGCTAAGGTAAGACTTATTTTACGTGGAGCATTGCATTTCATCGTATTGATTGCTCTTCAATTTAGCTGGTACTCAAATCTGCTGACGGCTCTAGTGGTCAATTATTCATTGCCACACCCAAGCCCGGATCTTCCAATGGTGGAATAAAGAAAAAGAAAGTTTTCTGAAGCCCCGACTACTATCAGCGAGTGCAAATCACATATTGAAGTTTCTTATTTCTTGTTAAATCCCGTTATCTCAAACCATGTATTGAAGTTTCTTGTTCCGTGTTTTCTTGATATTCCGTTATTTCGAAGGCGGATTGGTATGCATGTATCGTACTAATCTAAACTCAGAAATATGAAAGTTAGTTTTGATTGTATATGTTCTTTATGAAAAATCTGACACTGCGTCCACTTTATGGATCAATATTCTGCCAACATAAAGTAGCAACAAGTAAATGATCCGAATACTAGTAGGAACTTCAATAATATGAAACTTATCACTAGATATCCGATTCAAGGACAAGATGCCACGCTATACGGTTTTAATCATGTTTTTTTTTGGCCGTAAGTGATTTTTCCACTTCCCTTTTACCTGAAACTTGAGGCAGTCACAAATTCGCTGATATTCACATTTCTTTAGAACAGGAAGTAATTAAAGTGAAGATAATCAACGAGAGACTGACGCTACTCGCACTTCGTGTTCAAGTTGTAGCTAGTAGAACATTTATTTCACACAGTGGGTCAAGTAAACCCTTTTCAGATCTCACTTTTGGTCAATCAACAATTTTCTAAACCGGTTTTCATATTGTCCTAGACTTCGCGTATGCGACGGCACACATACGCAACCTTTCTCCGATTCCCCATGCATATCGTGTCCTATTACAGCAAGGAGCACGAATTTTGGAATGAATGTTGGTCGTTAGAATTAACTTGGCATGATGGCATCGACGAAACGTTGTGGTTGGTGACAGCGTGACATAACGCGACACCGTTGCTCACTAGCGCTCAACTTCGACATCTGCAATCACGCTACGTATATGAAAAACATCTTTTGACGTGTCTTCACAGCAACGATAGGCGAAAGAGGTGTCCATGACAGATCATAGTACACTTAGTTCGAAGTTTATTGACGTTGGATCGTACACTGGGGCTTTGCTGAGACGCCACTGCGCAACACCGCAAAAAACTTCCCAAGTGCGCGATGTTTTTGGAATCCGATGGGCATCTTGGTTACTGCAGGAGTCATACCAGTATTGTGGTCTCCATTGTCATTAGGCTGATATTCTTTCAATCCTGGGAAGACAGCCAGAACTGCTCACGTCAAAACATTTCAATCCAAATCTATCATTGACATAGGCACGTCTTCTATCATTATAGAAATATGGTCTACGGACTCTCATTGCACACGAAGGTATTGTCTCTTAATGGAATTTGATGCCTCTTCTACTGACTATCTTTTCCGGAGTATAAAAGAGTATGAACAATACAGCACAGCACGACCAGGGTCATCGGAAACATGAACATCCCAAGCAAGAGAAGTATATATGTATCTGGGACGACTCAAAGAAGGGGACAGTCACAGCGGTCGGATAGTGGGAAGTCGGCCGGATTGGAATTGACAGCCACTGTAAGGTTTCTTCGCGTACCATAATAATCGCTATTATATTACATTCATGACAGTTCCGAACAGGTTTCGTCCAACCCCAAATAGAAGAATCGAAGTGGCGTCGAATTTTGTTTATGATTATGTTAACATCTTTGCGACAGTGTCATTGGAAGTAGCATTCTTTAGGTATCCTGCTGGGTTTCATTTCCGCTATTGTGTTATTTCGATCTCTCAAAGTGGTTCATCGTCAGTCAGCCTTAGCCTTTTACCCGTGAAGCTCGTGAAGTTTGAGGCGGGCCAAACACATTTGGCCCCAAATTGTTTATTTTCTATTCCAAAAACGTCAGGCGTTTCTTACGTTCAACGAGAGCACAACACAGTTCAAACTTCGGTTTGAAAAAAGGAGCAAAAGGTTGGTGATATTTTGATCCACAATCAGTTCGAGAGTTGGAATGCTTTGCCTGATGCAAAACGTTATTATTTTTATAGATGCACTGTAAGGACTCGTTCCAAGACCAACATTTGGCGAAAAGGCGAATTTTTCTGTCAACCAAGCAAACAGAAGAGTCGAGCTTCATTCTATTAACCCGTGTTCTCAGAATTCATATCGGCGGCGGATACTTGTTCAGGCGCGGGGAAGTTATAATTGTCGCATCCTCATCATATAAGCGCAGTGCTCATGGTTTGTGAAAGAAATATCCCAACAAATTCATTACAAAATTTATTAAAATTCTGTTATTTCGGGAGATTATAAGCTGCTTATCATGTCAGGTTATAACTTGCCTGTAGACCTCTTCGGTTCTAGCCCTTCTGAATTTTCCATTATGGTCGACACAAAAGAAGTAAAGTTTCATTGTCAATTTGACCTTTCTTCTCATGATTGTGTAGGAAGTCTGGCAACTTCTGAACGGTAATGACCGGGTCCGCTCGGCGCTGAGAAGCGTTCTCGTGGACCCTCTTTCATGCATAATATTTCTTCCTGACAGATCCGCACAGTGGAGATAGATTTCAATACAATATTACAGTCACAAAGTAAAGAAAATGACGTTAAAGCATGGACGGGGAATTTTGTTCTGGTTGTAGTACTTAATGTGGATGGATAAAAGTTTTGTTTTTGCAGGATGGTCTTTACCTTCTCAATTGCCCGTTCAATTGCTTGATATATTCTCATGGATTGACAGCACCCCAATATGCCCTAAATGATAAAGTTGAGTTTAATAAGCAAAACTGTATTCAGCTATTGACATGCAACTTCAATGTGATGCAGATGCAACCCCCATTTTCTTGTGCCCGGTCCGTGCTGTATATTTCGTTATGACGTCGAGTGTTCGAATTCACGTACTGAATTTTAGATTTCGAAGACCTCTATCCCGTCCACGCCTATGCCTGTCTCAGAAGTAAGGTTCCCTTGATTTAATATGACGATTTAAATTATTTCACGTGATTTCTGTTCCTACCATTCCTGTTCTGCAAAGGCGCATGTAAACTCGAGCGAAGCCGCACCCAAACCAGTTCCTATGTTGTAAGCGATGATGCCTACTTCCGATCGCCGCTCAGGCTCTCATATTTACATGACAAGGTACATAGCCTGAGGTCCCACCTTTATTCAACGAATCAATGATATGTCAAACAAACGATCATATGGCGTACAAATTGAAAAAGAAAATCAAGGTCAGACATTATTGTATGTAATAATCCTCGCCTTTCAAGAATTATGCAGCCTTGGGCACGTGAAAGTTATAACTTGAGTCCTTTCTCTAACATATAAATGCGCCCGGTTCGTGAACAAACACCCTAACAAACCTCATTACCAAGTCACCTCACGAGTAATTCTGTGATGTCTGGAGGATTTCAAGCTGGTTATTATACCTTCCGCCCTGCAAATGCCCCTACGGGTTCTAACATCTCTACGGGCTCCTCGGGTTGTACATGCCCTCCCCTTCCTCCTGATATTTTCCTTACGGTTGATAAAAACGCTGTAAGATTTAGTTGTGAGATTTATGTTTTTCTTTATACATTGCTCATCCACTGCAGGAAGTGTGGCAGGTCACAGGTGGCAATGACAAGTTCAATTTATTCAGTAAACCCACTCCTGATCAATACAAATGGATTGCTAGGGTCCTTTTCGACGTTATTTATGATATGTGAATATCTAATCATGTTTGATAGGATGACGTTTTGTTCGGCACATTGAATGACGAAGCCGGGACCTTCAAGATTGATAGTGCTGGTCAGGGCCTTTGGCAGTACGTTTTCTATGGCTGTCAATGGGTAATATAAGGATGCTGACGTTCATATAGTATTGGAATCCCTGATCAAAATATACTCCTCACCTACGTCGAGGGCAGCCCTCAAGTAAGACTAATATACCTAGAATATTGCGTTAAGATCATTGTATCATAACTGTTATTTTCAGCTGACATTCAAAACTGCTGACGGCTCCCCGGGTCAAACATTCGTCGCTACACCTTCTGACGGTAGTGCGATGAAGAAAAAGAAGAAACTTTTCTAAAGCGACAATTATCAGCGAGTTCAAACCACGTATCGAGTTTCTCATTTCTTGAACACCTGTCGTCTCAAATGCAGGCTGTATATGTAGTATCACAAGTCCGAATTCCCGAAATACGAAATTTTCTGTTGATCGTATAATATGACAGAGGCATGAAGATCTTCTTCCGGTAACCAGAATGAGAGCATAAGAGTGTATAAAACTTTACGTACGAGCGCTGAGATTTTGCAGCCGACATACTAAAATACTACAGCTGAAGCTGCAACTTGAATGCGTTAGCCATCTATGATCTGGGGGAACAGTGGAACGACACAAGTTGATTCAGCTAAATATCTGAGTGCTTTATAAGCTCACAATGAAAAAAACGAAGACGGGGGTAAGAAAATTGATTGGGCACAAGAAAGATCCTGGGGTTACAGGTGTGCTTACATAACGCATTTCTTCTAAGTTCTCGGTGAGACAGAATCGCTCGTTACCTAAAATAGCTGCAAAAATATGCCTTCATGTATGAACCCCTATGCCCAAATAAGATTATGACGCAAGGCCCTCGGCCTTGCACTTAGTTAGATTGACAAGATATGGCTGATTTCCGCCGAGCTTGTCAGTCAAAAGCTCCACCAAAAAAAAAAAAGATCCTGGGGTACACATTGAAATATTATCAAAAATGATGATTCGGCCGACCCAGGCATGGGCCGCGCTCGTTTAATGTGGTAAAAAAATTTGACTTACAGGCTCCGACTTTGTGTCGGCGCTCCACCAATCTAACGAAACTCATCACATAGATGAAAGTAAAAATACGGAATAATCGCCTTTCAAACCTGCTGATCTATGTACGAAACCCATCAGTTTGGATGGCATTACCCTAGATCCAAACCCAAGATCAAACCTCTCAGAAAGCGACTAAATACTCTTGGTTAACCAACAGCTCTGGATTGCACTGAGAGGCCGTTGACTACTTTTCTTGTCGAGATTGGTCACTCTTTCGCTTTTCCTGAATTCCTACAGTCGTGGGGGCTTTGAAAATTGAGACGATACCTGTCCGATTCAGGCTTCACGTGAGGTGAGGCAAGTGTGGTACGTTTTTCTAGCTCATGTGCGGCAATGGGAGTCCAATTTGGAACTTTTCTTTTTACTATTCTATTCAAGAGAATAAACTAGGTGAACCGTACCGCGTACCGTGGGGTCGTGATGTCGCACACACCTGCCAGTGGCGCGCTTATCGATAATGCTTCTTTCTTCAGGGACCGTGAGCGTTACGTGTTGGACTTAGCTCGCTGTCGGTCCGCTTGTCAGGACTGGGGATGCTTCGCGTTTTCGTGACGTGATATAATTGCTATATATTGAAGTCTCCAACATTTATCGCTTCTGCATTCCTTAATACTACTTCATGTCGGTTCCGAACAAGATATTTAACAGAATTCGATGCAACGACGAAATACATTCCAGTTCTCCGTTCAATCATGCGAGTTTGTTTCCTGATTGAATTAACACGTTGATAGTAATGCGATTGCAAGTAAGTCTCTTCTCATCATATGATCAAAGATCAATTTCCGCTCTAGTGACATCTTAATTGCTCAGATTATTCTCATGAACGAACAGCAGCACATTATGTACATTGCAGGAGACGTTTAAATATAAGTAATAACAGTGAGAACTCGTGACGTCGGCTCAAGCAGCACCATCTTGCTTCTGCTATTTACTACATATACACTTCTCAATAATGAAGTCGAGTCTCCGTTCACCTGGGTCACATTCACAAAAAACTGCACTCGGTTAGTCCGTCAACGCCTTTACTGCGGATTCTTAATGAAACAAATATATTCAGTTCATTAACCTCACGATTTCTACCATGTGCTTACTATTCATAACGCTCGATTCCGAGTCTGCAAACGTGCGTGCATATGAAGTAATAACTGCACCTCTGAATATGTTATATGTAATGTTGCAGAAACCTTCACATTGCATTCAACTGCGAACTCATTAATTTAACCGTGTTAAACGGGCCGCTCGTTTGTCAAGAATTTAGACTTGGAAATTGGTACAGGTACGTGAAATGATTAGATTTACTCCTCCATTGGCAGCATATAAAGATGCTCATCCGCGAACGTATTATTACAATAGAAATCCCCCAAATCTACCAAGCAATGTCGAGCTCACCTCTAGGCAGTTATTATATTCGCCCCACAGACGCACCTGCTAGACACCTTTTGGCTTTGTCCCGCCTCGTTTCTTGTCCTCCTATTATTGAGTTGCCTGTTACAATTAACACCACTGGTGTAAGGACTGAATATCAAACTGATTTTCGATGCCGTTGGAATTAATCCATAACTTTTTCATGCAGGAACTTTGGGAAATTGTGAAGAGCGACGAGAACGGTAACGTCACTGTGCAAACCGCAAATCTCGTATACGGAAAATACTATTACAAATGGTTCAGCGCATCGGTCTGTTGAACACATTACTCTCACTGCACAGCTTTGTCATATTCTCAATACTCTTTCAGGATAATAATGTTCTATCCACTATAGTGCTCGACGACCAGGCTGGCAACTTCAGACTTGAGCCGGCTGGTGACGGTCTTTGGACGTAAGTTTTATGGTTGAACGAGTAGAATATGTTCTGTTCGACACTGTGTTAACATTTCGTATAGTTTTCACTTCGGACAAGATTTGGTCCTTCATTATGATGCAGATGCTCAGTTTTCTGTAAGGCTAATCGATGATCCGAGCGTTTAATCGTATTAATGATTCATTTTAAGCTGACATTCAGGCCTCGGACTGCTGGGAGCTCAAGCAGTCAACAGTTTGAGCTCCTACCTAAGAATTGAAAAAATTCTTCCTGAAACCACGACTATTGACACCTTTCTTATTTCTCAGTTTTCTTCTTCTTGAATCCCCACTTTTTCTGAAAGGCGGGTCATACATGTGTCGCGCAGTCCGAAATCCTGAAATATGAAAATCTTCAAGTTTGTTGATAATCATATAATTAGTCTGATATGAACGCTATAACATCGCATTATATTCCCGATGAAATGAGATAGTATGATCTGTCGTGAAATTTTAGTGCTTAACTTGGCTAATGGTCCTGGAGTGTCGTGAGTATTGCGTTTATGAATATAAAACGGTTACTATTGTTGCAATGCCTTGAATTGCAGTCACTATAGGTGGGTGGCGTGATACATCTTCGTTTCCTATTTGACCCATTGGCGATGCGTGGAAACTTGGCCGTCAGGTCAAGAAACTGCATCTCAAGACCTCAGGCCTCAACTTGAAGCTTCCGTCATTTATCGCTGTTAGCACTTTCATCTCCTTCGTCAAGAGTATTCGCGGCCGAAAGAAAGCAACCAAGATGCTTTATGGATAAATCGGTCACAAATGCGTGTACGAGCTTCTCACAGTGATGTCCGTCCCACATGCCGTTGTCTCGTAAAACAAAAAAAAACCAAGAATCTCAAAAGCATCTCGATGATTGACAGCAGACTGGTCAAACACCTCTCCATCATTTTTCCCCAATGACGGCTCAGAAACCACATCCCGCGTCATTCGTCAAACTGAACTAAATAAGGTAAATCGCGTCTAATATTTTCCGTTATTGTATGCTTAGAAACCTTTTCAAAAGCGCTGTGATCGATTTATGCCAGTTTGATATTGGAACTTCGCCAGCTTGCAGTCCGAATAAGGAGGACATAAATTTATAAATCACACTTCCTCAACAATAAGAATGAAACAAAATATCAACAGGAGCTCGGAATAATGTACGTTTTATTGTGTGTATAGCCTCGGGCTATTGAGGCCGAAGAGGGTTCATTCCCAGTTGGGTCAACAATAGTCTACCCGGCGTGAACCGCCTACCTTTCAAGGCGTACAATTGTCATTGGAGGGAGAGACATATAAAGCCCCGTAGGATTCACACTTTTCAGACAGCTCCGTTCTTCTTCGCTCTTCCCTCACTTCATCTTTACGGTCCCAGTACTTTTTCGGTGGAGCTACCCGCTTGTAATGCGCTCCCACATGGGGTGGCGGGTTGAGTAATGTAAGTCATCCAGCACTTTCCGATTTTCTACTTACCTTCTGAATCTTGCAGAGTATATGTATAGATATGACTTATCACGTGGAACGTACATAACGCGAGCAGAGTGATGGACCAAAAATGAAATTCTTGTTAATCACATGCGCGTACGTTTAAGATGATATCCGATTCAAGGACAAGATGCCACGGTATACGGTCCACATCGTATTTTTTTTGGCCGTAAGCAATTTGTCCACTTCTCTTTACCTGAAACTTAAGACAGTGACAAATTCGCTGATATTCACATTTCCTGAGAACAGGAAATAATTAAAGCTCAAGTGAAGATAATCAACAACTTGAAAAGAGACTGACGCTACTCGTACTTCGTGTTGTAGCTGTAGCACATTGATTTCGCGCGGGTTCAATTGCCACAATGAAGGGTCGAGTAAACCTCTTTATTAAAAGTCCAGGAACGAACTTTTGGTCAGACGCAATCGAAGTCAGCCACGTCTCCCTCAATTCAGACAGAACAACAGCATCCAATTAAAACGCGTCATCTCAATCTTCTTAAATCATGGACACTTCTTTGGCCTTGGTCTCGAAATTTTAGGTATGTCCTTGACATTTTACCCTGCCAAAACACGAGGGGATTTCTTGTTGATGGTGTATGAGGTCTATGATAGGTTTCCAACATGGACGATATGCATCCTCGGAGATTGTCCCTTTGAAGATCTCACTTTTGGTCAATCAACAATTTTCTAAATCGGTTTTCATTTTGTCCTAGACTTCGGGTATGTGATGGCACACATACGCAATCCTTCTTCTGGTCCTTATGCATGACCGTCGCGTCCTATTATAAAACGCGTAATTTTTTCATGTCCCGTTTACAGCAAGAGCTATTCTTTGCCTCGAACAATTACCACTTATCCCAACCTCTCAAATGTCCTCTTCTCAATACCAAAATACTACATGGTCCAGCCCTCTCGATATTCCTCTAGGAGCATATAACAATCTCCCTTACGAGGACTTTGACAATTACTTTGAGAGCCAGCCATGTCAAACGGCTCTATACTTCTCCCTAAAACGCTCTCGATCTCAATCAACTTCACCGACCTCCCCAGACCAGACGCACCGGTACCTGAACACCAACGCGTCGCCTTCAAATGCCTGCCCTATCTCACATATCCCTTCTTTCCTTCCCTCACTCGCTCGGACACGGGAGTCATCTTCCCCGGACTTTTTTCCCATTCCAAGCGGCGATTCCTCACACAAACGACCTGCTTCACCGTTCAGCACCCCTTTGCATATTGAGAATGACGACAGCCTTTTCGCCAATATAACCCTCTTACCCCTTGATCCTGAATGTTTTAATGGTAAGGACATCGAATATATACATTTCCCTGTCTTATCTTTGAGCTAGTAGCGACCAATCCCCAAGTGCCCTCACTTGAGCCGGTCGTGGGACACCGTACTGTTTTACCTTCCTCAAAAAAGAGATCACTCACAAACCTAGAGTCTGACTGTCCCGATAACGCGTCGGAATACGCGTCTTCCAACCACAAGCGTCCAAAGCTATCTATCGATAGTCTTCAGAATCAGTCTGACGCGCGCACAAACGTTATTGACTGCGGTTTCGATTCATCAACGTGTCATTTGACTTCAGACGTTTCTCCAACATACTTACACAACACTATAAACGATCTCCACAGCAGTAAGGTTACCTCCGACATACCCGACAACTTCAGTAAGTAAATATTGATACCTAAACATTGTCGTAGTAGATATTGAACATGAGGCGTGTTTAGATGTATCGATTGAGAATGACAAAGCTTTTATTGCCAACATTGACCCAACTCTTCTCCAGTATAAATCCTTGAATCGTAGGTCTTATCATTATCAAATCTCTTGATTTCTATAACCTTTATCCCAGAAGCAGCTACCCGCTTGACACCTCAAGTACCCGAGCTGATGGCACACCTTTCCTCCCCCTCTAAAAAAAGACTTCATACAGATGACGAGGTCAACGTTGATCGCCCGCCATCCAATCTTTACAATAAACGACGCAAAATCTCTGCTAATGACTATCAGGACCCATCCCGTTAGTCTGAATGCCTTCTCGAATGTATTTCTTCATTTATTGACACATCATTTCGTCTCAGCCGTTACCCCACTTCGTCATAACAACAGCGTTATAACTGATATAAAGAAAAATAATTGTGAGCACAAAGAAAAATCTTCCTATCAAATTCAAAACTGAGAGCGATATGGACAGATGTTCCAGTCTCGCCATGCGCATCGCGGACAAAACTTTACCAGACCCCTAATACATTCAATCGTACGTTGGTTCTTTGAAGATAATACATATTCACTGACCTGTGTGGTGCAGATGTATCCTCATCTAGTATCAGAATATCTCCTGTTCCCGCCACTCTCCCACCGGTCCCCGCATATGTAACCGCGGTCCAACCCGATGCCAGTAAATATAATCCAGCCATCACCTATCAAACGGATTTAGATGTCCCTTCAGATGCTAATTTATATACCGGTGAGTCCTACGTTTATCTCACGCGATTATCCTTTACCCACGCCTCGTTTAGCTGCTGAAAGTATTATTAGTCAAAACGTTTCACCCCGGGACTCACATTCGTTTTCATATTTAGCACCTGCCGAATGTGGAAATGATACCTCAGGGTGGACCGATGATTCAAAATATCTTTACGATGCTGGTGGTAAGCGTTCATTATTGTTCCTCCGGGCTGATGCGCTGACGAGTCATGCACAGTATTTGATGCTGCACCAAATCCCTCGGTATTAGACTTTGCTCCTCCGTTCTCAGGGTTATTGCAGAGCGGAGCGTTGTATACCAGCGATGCAATAATACACACTCAGGCGTACGCAAACAGTAAGTCTTGCCATCACGCAGCGTTCACACAGTAGTTAACATAACCGTCTCTATTAAGATGCAACGCGTTCGGGTGTCGACATTTGTCAACACTCGAGCACCACCCATGTGATGTCAAAGACAGGTCATACCGCAAACGCGAGTATGCCCAAAACTTGTATGCCCGCGACAAGGGAGGCATCGAGTGCTGAACATGCCTTGACTTTCCATATCTATGATCCGACGTCTCTATCTTCTCCCATACCAGCCTCTCAAGCTAACACTAAACGACGCGGTCGGCAAGCCACACCCGCCAGCTATCTATGGCGGAAAGAGATCAATAAAGATTGCGTCATTTATCGGTGTCTTTATAAAGGCCCGGCGATGCCTGACGGGTGCATGCAAGGATTCCGCAAAAGTTCGCGAAATTTAGGCCGGCACATGCGCTTGCACGCTGGTATAGAAGAAAAGATGAATATTCCCGACCTCGAAAAAATCGCACTCAACGGCTTGCCAGATGCACTGCAAAAACAGAAGGCCACGTGCTCCTTAAATGATCAGAATCTTCACCAATGTTCATACTATCGTCAGCATGGGGTACGCTGGTCGACAATGACATGGGGAAGACCGGATATCATTTCAAGAAAGCACGGGGCTTCAGATCACCCAGCTTATCTTCAAAAAAATAAAAAGGGAAAGCTCAAAGATGTTGGCATAGCCGCATAAGTGCTAATCCGAAATGACCGTCATGGTTACACGGATCATGTTTATTTATTTTTCCTCGCATTTTCTTCTTATTTCTTCTCATTTTTCCTTCTCAAAACGTTAGCATCCAGTATAACGCCAGCAATCATGTATAACATACACCATCATGTATCATCTCAAATCTTCCTGTAGCATCGTCGCCGACCATGTATTTTACCTTTATCGTGTATTTCTAGTTTGACTTCTCAAGAAACAATATTCATCGCCCCTTGGTGGCAGCTTGTTGAGAGGGAAGAAGAACAGACTTTGAAAAAAATATTGGAACGATAGAACGCCCTTTATATATATTTGCGTCGAAACAAAAAAAGGGTGGAAAAAGCGGAAAGACAAAGGCTGAAAGGGTGTGTATCGATCGGTTACGGGTCCTTTGAGGCCCTTTGTCACAAGCCTTTGTCACGCCGAACTTTCTGTTCACGGCACATCACGTGCTAAACCCAGCAGAAGACCCCGACTGGAATGGTATGATGATTATTTCTTCAAACTCGCAATGTCAAACACCCAAATGATTGCCAGACTACTATATATATTAGAAGACAAATAGAAATACACGATGGATATCCACGAATTATCATAACACAGAACAATTAGATTGATTATCGTCCGATACATGCATTAATTCAATAAAGTGCTACATTCGGTAAAAAAAAACGAATAAATTTAAAACAAAAAACAGACAGATATGTAGGACAAGACAGCGAATATGAATACGCATACTAGCCGACTTTCAAAAACTTCCTCGGCGCATTCGGATCCTTTTGTCGTTAGCTTGAGTCGAGCCAAGCCGAAGCAGGAATTCAATCCCATTTCCCGAGCTGGATAACGATGAAAGCCCTTTGTACACAATCCTGTCCCCCAGTAGATCCACTCTGCGAATCGAGCTCATCTCCTCGTTGAAGGTGAGGTGGCTATCCCCTTTAGCCAGTCGAGAACACCTCGTCCAATGAGCGTTCTTCCTCACGTGCGGTTCTTCGATAGCATTCCATTCAGCGGATGTTACGGATTGATGCAGTGCTGCATATAAGGCAAATAAGACAGTTTCTATGGTGATGCAACTTGATGGTCGGACTTCAATTGGGATTTCCCATACGAAATCATTCGAGACTATGCGCATGCTGTGGACAGGAGGATCGGTCGCAGGCTGTGACAGGAGAGATTGTCCTAGTGACTTTACAGGAGAGGAATGCACATCGGAGCAGCGGATTTGCGCTTGTTTAGGTAACTGCGAAAGAAGCCATACGAGTGATTGCGATTGCGATGCTTTAAGGATATCGTGTAGTCGAATGCTAGGGGATTCTATAGTGTTGCGGTGGTCGCGATGAGTTGGTTGTGTAGGCCGAGACGATGACGAGGAAAACCTACGAGTCTCCCTTTCTCTATATCTTTGTGTGGGATCTCTAGAACGTGATGTCCCAGACCGAGGAGGAAAGGGTTGGTGCAGAGGAGGAAGGGGGTATAAAGGTGGTGGTGGCGGCGGGGGCAGCATATAGTATAACGGGTAGGGATAATGGTAAGGGGGATAAAAAGGAGGCGGCTGATGCAAATGAGGAAAATGATAGGGTGAATGTTGTCTCCTGTGAGAGCTTGATGTGGACCCGGATGATGTTTCGTTAGCTGGAGAAAGTGGTTGTGAATACTGGGGTTGAGAGTGAGGTTGGGGCTGAGGTGGCAGCCTCGCAGGGCGCTGTCCGGGGCGTCGTGGCGTCTCCATATAACTTATTAATTACAACACTACTTCTCCTTCTTTAGATGTATAGATACAGATCTTTTCCAATCCACCGCTCAAGAATACGTTTCCCGGCCCGGCAAGGAGTCGTGGGTTGTGGCGAGAGTGTGTATCACGCTCTGCGTGTGAGGGCGAATGTGGGCGGAGGATATGAAAGTCGATAGAGGGTATAGGGAAGGTGGCGTACCACAAGTTGAGAGCGCAGGGTCTTGTATTTATATGAGAGCCCTGAAGCACAATGCGTGTCAGTTCATCCGGTAAATCAGACCAAAACCTGCAGTTTTGAGAGAGGAGCGGACGTATCAGTTTCTTCTTCTTCTTATAATTGTTTATTGTCTTGTCATTTCATATGATATTATAGGGGTAATTGATTGCCTCACCAGTTTAAGCGATAGGTCAGTGCCATCTGCCGAGCTGCGCTACACTGTAATCAATGATCCTAAATAATCGCCTTGTGTGCTGGTGTGGGGACGAAATACACAGCGGTGCCCATCGCACAGCATTTATAATCGAGATAGATAATCTGTTGAAAACCAAGCTTAGAGTTAGTCTCGAAAAGTCTCAGGGACACGGTGAAAGGTAATGAAACAAGTGCCCAACTATACCTACCTAAAAGGAATTATATTAACGTACAGCCAGTTGTCCTCCGTATCCAGATTCGTGGTGGTACGACTTGTGTGGTACGTCGGTGTATACCCGATAACGTCGGGGAGGCGTGGGTCCATGTCAGCTAAGCTGAACAGTGCTACGACGCTGCTTCTTTTGAGAAGCTATGACTCAATCCTAGAGAAAATCTCAGAACTGTTGATAAACTGGCTTGATTTGATTTTGGAAGGATAATACCAACGAGTTGAACGCATTGAATGGGATCTATATTTTCTTTGTATTGCCAGTTGATTGGTAAATATATGAACCCCGTGGTAATTTGTCTTTCTACAGCCGTTCAGGGACGAACCAAATATCTATACCAAAATAGGTTTCGTCAATTGCACAGCCTTTTCGAATACACAAACTGTTTGAAGATCAAATGTACGTACAGTCAACTAGTTTCATATCATATAAATGCAGCGACAAAATGATGAATCTTCCACGTATATTGGGAAAGGACACAATAAAGCCCATGATATGAAATCACCCCCGAGTTGAAACGGACCTCCGAAGCCATAAAAAGTCTACCGCGTAGTAGGCCAGACATGAGAATGATACGAACCAACATGACGTCGTAGCGCACGTGAAGTATGGCTATGTGGGGTACAGCCTCGTTTGCCGAAAATTATGTGTTTTGAGCACCATGCACAGTCAGATAAATCGATGCAATAATCATGGACCAGTGTGTCCAGGGAAGCGACCTCCTGTCATTGAAGTGTGGAACGAATGAGAAATATGTTTCGAGGGTGAGTGTTTCATCAATTTCCTTGTTAACATTGCCTCATTTCTCCTATTGCAAAAAGAAAAAGGCTTTTGGAGGACGAGTGATAGATGCATTAGCAACAGGTTGGCAACGAACAAATTCATCGGGGCGCGCTTGAGATTACGTAATTGATATTATGCAATTACGCATTGGTTTGTTTTGGCGCCTATTTTATCCATCTTTTCGCTGGCACGACCTTCAGCTTCATCTTTCATCGGTTTACAAATTAATTTTTATCTCATCTGGTTATCTGGTGATTTCTTTGAACATATCAGCTTATTTTCCAGAGACCCAGTGAAGTTGCTAATAAGCTTGAGGAATTAACCCGCTTTAGATAATACACGACGCGAGCTCCACAGAGCTCAGTACCGGTTCGGATTGGGCTCCGATGAATGCGAAAAGTGTATATACACAAGAAAGGAATAATTTTGCGTGGCTGTAAATTTTACAGGGAAGAAGCAGTCCATATCAGGAACGAATATACCTTTTGGGACATGAATGCAAAATGGCTATCCACGATGGTTCACTACTTGCACATGGTCGCAATGTCGATATTTTCTCTTATTAGTACGAAACGGTAGTTTCGCATAGCCTCCTCAAATGTATCGCGAGTCAGTTATTTTTCTTTTCTCGGACTTGGGGCTTTGAAGGCTGGATTTTTCGATACCACAGGCTGTGCCTCGGATAGCTCATCGATCATCATCCGGGTTTCTCAAAACCGATACCCCACTTGTAATGTCAATCTTGTTTTTCCGCAATTATTTCACGCTCAAACTTCAAAGCAGTGCCAATCATGTTGATTTTGAAGAATTGCGACGCGTCGCTCATTATCTCCCATCTTCACCTATTCAATAACGACAAAACGCCAAACACGCTCCTCGAGGTACAAGAGAATAAAACAATACACTTTGCCACCCGATTTTTCAAATTCATTCAAAACGCACCATCATATCGAATCTTCCACGTGCAACAAGGTCTGAATTCATTTCTCATCTTCAGGGCTGTGTCAAAGCATACTCCGAATCCCACTGTGGTCTCGATACGAACTCTTTTCATTACTTCTCAATCATTTTGTTCGCGAGTGCTCCTAATGCAATTCCGACTAGACACAGGATTTCCGATCCACTCCGAATAACGAATATTAGATCGGGTTCTCCATTTATCACGCTCTCTTTCATCCCCTTTCCACCCAACCCAATCATCAATGCTAATTACGACTACATAACGTATTTAGATAAACCTAGTTGACCCTGTCAGCAGATACTCATCTTCATTATAAAGCAAAGAGTCAAAACTTTTCCACAATCGAGGAACTTTTGCGCCTCGCCAAACTTTGGAAGGCTTATTTTGCTGATATTCATCCTCAATATCATTGGTTCAACTATTCTCATCAATTAAGGAACGCTCTCAGTGCAACCATAGTCCTCAACACCTCAGATGAACCACCAATAATAATCCATAATTCTAAGCGGTGCAAAGCCGCTTATGAGTTCAGTCACAAGCGCAGACAAGCGAACTAAATAACGGAGTCGCTTCATATCAATCTGGAGAAGCGACGACATGCATTAATTACAAAATGCTGTGTAACATATTAGACTCTGGGAAAAATTTTTCCCTTATCGCCCGGCTAAATCCAGAGATGTTGTGACCTTTCGGGTTACCCCCACGAGTTCCTCTAATTCAGACTCCATCGAATTGTCGGCCGGTTGGGCTTGAACATTCAGTAATGTCGTCCGCGCCTGACAATGTCCTCTCTTTGGTGTCATTTCTTGTTACCAATTTCTTTGACGTCTCTGTTATCATACTTGCACTTAATGCAATGTCCAAAGAAAGAGAAAACCAAGGAAATGCCACCGCCGCAACAGAAATGAAGCTGGAAGCCACCCAAATGGAGACAGTTGTTGAAGAGTGTTTAGCGTCGACGTCGAAAGCAGTTAAAAAGAAAGGTAAAATGAAAAGCGTTCGAATTGAGACGGACGACGAGTATGTCAAATGTTCTTTATTCGGAGTGCGGATCCACCTGTATTAATCCGATAACAGAGACGAACTTGAGTCACAGTCTGGCACTGTTGACGGGAAAAGCTCCGAAGAACTTCTCCGTGGTTTCGTTAACAATCTAATAACAAAGACATCGAACCCTAAATCTCCACAAAATCAGGTTATAGACACTGAAAGAATGAAAGACGTCTCCAATGTCGATCCGGCTTTGTTGTACTTTTGCCACAAGTATTTCCCGAACGACGTGGATCAAGGCGTCGTCGATGATATGGTTTCGAAGCTAATTCCCAAGGTTGAAAAGACTCGTCAGATCCGTCCAATTCGTCCTTTGCCAACGTCGAGGTTCTCGAGTGGTAGCGCTCCAAAGTCCGAACGCGACAAGAAGACCATTGTGCTGTCTGGACTACGGTGTCTTCTCTTCGACGCGCGCGGGTTAAACGTCCTTCAAGAGAAATCCGCAAGACATAATAATATTTCATTTCGACAGCTTCTCGCCCCAGAGCCAGAACGGTCCGACGATGGGTCTACTACACCAGCTCAGAACGATGGCAGCAACGCGTCCGAGCAAGAGCTTCCTTCCGAGGCGAAAGCTCAAGCACCGCCTGCTTCAAACGCAGCAGAAACTCCCACCGTAGATGATAAATCCGAACCGAAACCCAGTTCCGGTCCTGAGACAGACAACTCCAAGCCATCGCCAGGTACAACCGCATCTGGATCTCAGGCTCATCAATCCAAAGAAGCATCCATTCCAAGTCCAGCGGTCCAGAACTCCAACAACGATCCAGCACTCAAATCCGAGATTAATGGAACTCCTAAACCGCAACCGGAGCCAGCTTCCAAACCAATTCAACAGTCGGCAACGGATGTGAAGGCCGGATCCGACGTAAAACCTCCCCCAGCTGCCACCACAACCGCCAAGGCGGATCGGCCCAAAGAAGTACCCACGACAGCGGTCCCGGACGATGTGGTAAAAGGAGAAGTTAATGGAAGCAAGACGCGATCCCAATCGGGCGAATCCTCAGCAGCAGCAGCTAACCTCCCGAACAAAGATCAGCCCAAAGAACGATCAGCCCAAAGCGAATTGAAACCAGGTGAAGAAGCTAAAGCACGATCCCAGCCAGCTCCCAAGCCAGCCGAGTCCTCAAACGCAAGTGTCAAGCCTAAAGTCGAGCCTGATTCCGAAGCATCAGGGAGTACGTCGAAACCTGCACCTGCTGCTAGTACCTCGAAAACGACGGAAGCTGCTGCAGGTGGAAGTAGAAGAACAGCAACGTTGGATGAGAAGATCCGAACCTCCAAGGAGGACAACGCCGAGAAACCGACAGAAGAGATTACTGCTTCTTCCAAATATGCAAAGGAGCGTTCGCGTTTCGCTCAAGATGGGCGTGGCAGAACCGTACCGAAACCTGCTGTAATATCCGATCCTGCGCCCGAGATCAAACAAGAACCAAAGAGGGAAGAGAAGACTGAAAGCAAGCCGACTGCTGGGTCGTCATCGTCATCTGCCAAAGTTAATCCGACTCCGCCGCTGAAAGAGGAGAAAAAACCAGCACATGGAGAAACAAATGGGTCATCGCCATCCACTAGTTCGTCAGGAAAAGGGAGAAAGTCGTCTTCTGCTGCTGTCAATGCAGCTTTTGAAGAGCTCAGGAAATCCACATCAGCTTCAGCCTCTCGCCAGTCCGACACAAAAGCCAAGTCCCCACCTTCACCACAACAGCCATCACCACCACCTCAGTCGAAACCACAGCCAGAGGTGAAACCAGAGCCGAAACCACAACCACCACCTCGCACTGAACCTGAGCCTCCCAAACCGTCACCCTCTTTTCCACCCCCTCGCACTGATTATGCACGTCCCAAACCATCTCCTCCATCTCCGCCCCCGTCTCGCGCTCAGCGTACCGCTCCTAAACCGACATATGATTATGAAGATCGATATGAAGATCGATATTACAAGTCCTACCACATCGGTGGCTCAGTCCAGTGCTCCGGCATAACGCTCAAGGGTGTCCGCTGTCGAAACTGGGTTAAAATAACTTACAGGCCCAACTTCAACTCTAGAATTGAACCCAAACTCTTTTGCCATTGGCACGGCGAGAAGGAAGGCTCGGATATTCCGATATCTATGGACCCTTCAGCTATGACGACCGAGCGATGCTCCGCGATCACCCAGTTGGGAACGCTATGTAGGAGGGATGCAGAACATTTCCGATCTTCTAAGTATGGCTACTGTACGCAACATGCTCAAATCAAAGGGTGGATCTATTGATCTGTTGGATCTGTTGGGTGCGGTAATAAGATTAGGGTATCAATATAAGATTGTAAGAGGGCGATGAAGAGAATGTAATTGTAAGCACGTACTGTTCCACAATAAACTATTGTATCTTTTCATCAACAACGACAAGTCGAGTGTTCAGTCTTTTCGTGCGGAAGAAAGTGAAGATATATCCCCCCTTAAACCGTGCACGCAGTCTCAGTAAGGCTGCGTAAGCCCGAAATCAACACTGAAGCTGAAATTTCTCCAAGAAACTCGAAGAAGACATGTATGAACGAATATAATTTGAGAAAAGTCAAGAAACGCGTGCGTCAAGAAAGAGTTGCGTCGCTGTAGTCGACAGGGACGCACACCTCTAATTATGTAAACGAAAGACGGAAGCAAAAATACTCTGAACAAATGTTGGGAAGCCCGTCCCATTGAGGAAATACACCCAATCGCGTTTCCTCAAAATAATCCCTCCCAAGCATGACCCGGTTTGATATTCTTAAATCAAAAATCTTCCAAAAAAAGCGTAGGGCAAGGCGTTCGATTGATCCTTCAAATGACGGTAACGACCACGATCCTGACCCGAATTTGGGAGCAAAGTATGTGTCGACGAAATGAGACACTTTTTGTTTTGATAATATCATTGATCATATATACTCAGTGAGAATATTCTTGACAAGAAACAGGGGACTGATGGTAACCCCGTTCCTCCCGCTGATCATCCCATACAACCCGCAGTTACACTTCCTCCGGAAGCTAGTCAGTCCGAAGGTCCACTAGCAGATGATAGGCCTCAAGAAACCTCAAAGAACACTGACAATGCTCATCTTGGAGCAGCACATGGAATTCCATCAGTTCTGGATTCCGCAAGTCCGCCTGACTTGCAAAATCAGCCTCCTTCAGAATGCAAATTACCGTCATCTTCAAACCCGAGCTCCAGTCCGAATTCGAAGCCAAATCCAACAGTCGAATTCTTAGATCGTGTGACTCAAACCCCTCATCCCTATAACGACTGCCCTTTCCCGCGTCATGATCAAGATCGGCAAGAAAAAGAAACGAATGAGAACAAAGGGAAGGGGCACGGGAAACCACCTATTGAGTACGTTTCAACAGGTTGCCAAACCAATCTCCCAGATCACAATTCCCCATCATTTAATTCGTCATCTTTCTCAAATTTTCCCGGACAAAATATTGTCCAATGCTGCGCGGTCACAAAAGCCGGAACGCGTTGTAGCATATTCGTCAAGATACACAACGATCACGATTATTTTCATACCTCCCACATTCCTTCCGATTTCTTCTGCCATATTCATAAAAGAACGCAAGGAGCAGAAAATGCCCAGTTCAGTTCTTCAGGTCATACCCACACAGTTCCCAATGGACCAAGCGTGAAAATCCGAATAGACGTTACACACAGTACGTCAGTTCAATGCTCCGGCATGACAAAAAAAGGTACAAGATGCGGAAAGATGGTCAAACCTAGAGACAATGCCGCACCATCTTTCGCGTACTGTCATCTCCATTTGTCTCAACAGTGTTACCAACAGCATCAACAGCAACATCAGTGTCCCGCTGTCAGAAAGGACACTTGTCAATCCTCATGTCGAACGACACCGGAGCCGGATATTAAATTCCCTGCCTTCACTTCGCATAGTCCTTGTAGCTCAAGATCTTCTTGCTCAGGAGTTGGCGTGGTCGTCTCTGTTCAATGCCGCGGAAAGGTCAGGGGAGGCGAACAATGTCGTCGTCATGTTTCAAGCGTAGACGGCGTCTCGCCGGCCTATTGCTTTCAACATGCTTCTCAACGTTTGAGGTATATAATTTTATTCTTTTCTTTTCGACCAGGAAGCTGATAAACTACCAAGCGATACCGATGTTTTTGTTGAAACGATTATTGAATTGTAAAATGAGGAAAAATTTGAAAAATCTCACATTCACAGAAAGCTCTGGTGATTTTTCCGATATCGTAAATACGCTGTCAAGAGAATCACCATTCGGACTGTGAATATGAGGGTTGAAGGGATGTGTACGATGCTGACATGGGAGACCTGATATTATGTATGCCGTGACCGTAAATTAGTTTTGGAATTCGCAATACCCTTCGCTTGTTTTTCTATTGTTGTGAGAAACCTATACCGCTTCATGATACTTGAATCTAGGATCTCAGTACGTCCGAAAGCCATGTCTGTGAATATGAATATAGAGCCATCCAAATGATCCAATCATGGTACCAATAACTCGTCTCAAGTCCTGCTCTCGGGAAATTTCAAATACTATTCCACGTTCGTGTCTTTCTCACAGACTATGATAACGTTCCAGAACTAGGACTGACACCAAAACATTGTGGCAGAATCTCTAGTTGATACTGATACGCTGATTGTCTCAATTACGAATCATTAATAACAAATTTGGACGATGCCACGGCCGCCGGTACCAAAATTGCTATGAGATCCACATAGATCACTCAGCACTGGCAGGCTTGTTCTGACCGGCGGTAAATTAATTTTATTTACTGAGAGATGATCGTACTACTAATTAACGCATTCAAACAGGAAGAACTTAGCCCAATAATCATTTACTAGGTTGCTGATACAACTATATACTAAAGGTAAAACTGTATACCCAACTTTGAAGGAAGTGAGCTAGTCAATGGGCTCGGCGTTAGAAAGCCACGGATGATGTCGATGATCGATGACACACAGCACTAGTAATCCATGGTGAAGACCAGGAACAGCTACATGCGGCTCTCGAAACGGTATGATTCGCACAAGCTTAGCCCTGGCGTTCAAATTAAAGATATAAACTTAACCGGTAAATTTTAACGAGACTCAATTAACAATGTCCCCTCACCATAGTTTCATCTCTCATTCCTTACCATCCACACCTTTAGTATATTCGTCATGCACCACTGCTTCCACAACGCCTACTCCTCCATCGCCTCCACGGCTCAGACCAATCTCATTGCCTTTCCTTCCCTCTTCCGAATCACCTCACATGACCCCCTGTCTCGGCCTCGAAAATCGCACAAGGGTCTCAATCAACACCAGAAATTTAATGTTACCAAGTTGACACCCTGGAATTTCACAATAACTATCAACATCATGCACTCGTATGTGGGCGGCTCGCCAGTAAAATTCTTAGAAAAAATATTTAATGTGTGTTTTTATGCTTCATCTATGATTCAGAGCGGCATATTCACTGTTATCAGAACCCCCTGATGTGTACTAGTACCCATACCATATCAGCTTCCACTTGTATCCTGTAGTATCACTTATTAGCATCGGTAAAATATTTTCAAACGCTTTGCGCTTGTGAATAATTAGTTTATGAGTTTATGACTAAACCGAACCATTTGTCTCGGTGTTATAAAAGTAACGGAAAGGGATCCGCACTAGCCTCAGCCGCAGGCTTTCCTCCGAAGAATCTGAATCATGTCTCTACAGCCGATTTGCGAATGAATAGCAAAGTAACTCTATCCGCCAATTGCAGGCGACCATTCGGGATCGCCACAGATTGGCACGAATAGATCTTGAAGCTAGGAACATTTATCATGATCTATATTAGTGTCATAAATTAATTGTCCAGCCTGCCATTCGCTTTGTATTGTGTCTGGATCTAGCCCCAACAGTGACATGACATCCAAAACAAAGATGAAGCACAGAACCATGGATATATGTAATACAAATACGACATATCAAAAAAAAAGGATGAAGCGCTGGCGAATGAGGAACTGAGCCTGATTTTCCGGTAATTGCATGCTTTGATGCTTCTCCGGAACAAGCTTGCACCGGCCTGTCCAAGTGCAAAACAAATGATGCCTTTTTTTGAATTCATGACCTCCGCTGCTAAGCTTTGACCGGAAATCGCTTGTTTTTAAACACTATGTCATATTATTCTGGTGATAGGAGATCACGAGCCCACTAGGCGCCGTTTTTTTTTTCGGGTGAATCGCTGCATCACCCATCTTAGCGATATCATGTCAGGAGGGAGGCTCATCCCAGAGTCCTCGTTTCACGGATCCACATATTTTGTTTCGAAGGTGCCGTCGGATTACATCTCTCCTTTTAGCTGTCACTCACGCAGCACTATTACCAAATCACATAAAAAGCAGTCGGACCGGCACAATAATATTAATCGACCCATCAACAACAGCCAATTACTATTGTCCCCACACTCAACATTTTTTTATAAGCAGTTTATCTGACCTTGCTGTTCCCCAAGTCCGTCCGTCTTTTCCGCCTGCGCCTCCCGATCGGTGTCTCGAACCTCCCGCTTCGCATATATTATTCAACATGCAGGCTTCCTTCCTTCACATGTAGATCCCATAAAGACATGAATCCTAATACACCCCACACGCCTCGTATCAGGCCTATACCCCTACCTCCCTTGCCGTCTGCCCCAGAGAGACAGTGTAAGCCCAAATGCTTGTTCAATGATGGTCCATGGCTCAATCAAACGCTCACTAACGCTGGAAATCATCAGATATAGATGGCCAACTGACTCCCCTTACACCGCACCCCAATATCCTCTTTCAAGCCCAACAACAAATACATGAGATTCTCAGACCAAAATCATCGACCGACATTGCTACCGAAACAGATCCGGAAAGCCCTAGTCTCAGCCTGAGCCCCAGCCATGGTGACGAGGGGCTCTCTCCGCTCTATTATGACTTCAAGGATCCGCCCTCGAAAATAATCCTCGGAAACACAGCATGCACAGCAGGAATATCTCTCAGAGGTCTCAAATCCATACCAGCCACGGAAACATCCCTCAAACAATTACGCATCATTCTCCCAACAACAACGCCAATCTCAGTTATCGTCTCTAACTCCCCTTTCGTCTCGATTTTGGATATCTTAGACGCCATACATTCAACACTACATGCTCCTATTAGCTCTTCAATTGGAGATGACCTCGATCTTCCTAACACCGTTTATAACACCCTACCCTCGGGCGTCGACTTCCCAGAGACCAATCCTCCCGTGCTCCCCTCCTCTCTAATTCAAGCTCCCGACATTCTGCATGTACCCCTCCGTGGAAACTCATATGATTATCACCCAACTGACCAGTCGACGTCCGAAACAGAGTCAAACTGTGGACGGAAAATCGATTACCTCAAGGGTCGTACCACATTTGCTGGTTTGACACGTTGCAACGTCGCGGAAGAGAAATTCGCACCAATAACGTGGAAGTTACATACTACCACTTGAGCGTTCCATTGTTTCACGTTTGGGGCCAACTTTGTTCATTCGCGCTTCTATTCTGTTTACAGTTTCCTCTTGTGGACCTTCGCTTCATCCTTAACTAGTTCTGGACTTTTAATAATTGAAACAATAATCAAACCGGGCATCATACATAAGTTCCCTCGAACCCCTTTTGACCCGCTAATAATCGCAACATGTGTACAATAGTCAAAAATGTACTTGCTCTAATACCACGCAAAAAAAAAAAGAAAAAACCGTATTTTCTGATCGGGACGGAATTTATTTAAAAATAAACAAACCGCGCGCTCCATCCAAAACAAAAAATACACTAGGACGACGAACTCTGATCCCAACTATGAAGAACTCATCACTTGATTAATTTTCTTCCATTTCCGTAGTACATCGAATCCGGAGAAAAAAATTCCTTAACCCGAGGAAGTGAAAGAGAATTCGAAGCTTACGATCCTATCCTTACTTGGCCGGAAAGGGGTAATATTTCCAAAAGCAGCATAGGTGGCTTATAACTAGTGAAAATCTGTGGGACATTTCTCCCCCGCTGGCTGGCTTGATATTTAAATATAACGTGCACGTTGTCATGCTGGGAGATATACATTGTTCCGCCCACCTGATACATTGATGAGAGAAGACGTGCAGATCCCATTCAAATTTGGAAGTACATATAGACTCAGTTTACCCGAGGTGCGTGGGCGGCGAAGACCGAAACCGGACAACCGTCCACCGTAATGTTAATGTCATTTTTATACATGGACCAAGTTGCATTTGGCTTGATAATGCTGGCAGGGATATAAGGACTGTGAAAAATTGACCACCAGAGACATAGAATGAGAGATCAGTTTTTATTATTCCCAAGAAAAATCGATGTGGACAACAGGAAAGAAGCAAGGATGAGTAACAAAAAAGAAATCAACCATCCAATCATTTTCACGCGCCGTTGGTTTCAGCTCTGGTTAGCATAGCGGGATATTTCCCAAGATCAAGTTCAGGGTTTGTATTAAGAATGGGCGACGCTGAATCAAAAGTTTCATGTAAACGTGTAAAGTATACAACGAAGACCCACTTACCCAACCCTCCAAGAGGAATCAGCAGATTTGCAAACGCCCTCAGGATAGAAGGGTTGCACCGGAGGGAAACAACTGCTTTCAGCTTCCAATACATGTCCAACCTGGCGAAAATTTGATGGCTCAAGTATATCAAATGCACTTGGTTGTTCAAAAGAAAAAAAACCTACCAACGTCGAGTAACAAAACTGTAATGGTACGGTTCCATGGTTCTCAAGGAAAACTTCGCATGTTTCATACGAGAGTACTCGCATATCGTTACCATTAAGGACAAAAGTCTCATGTATATCATCAGAATCCGTATAGGGCAGGAGAAGGACGGAATTAAGGATGATCATGCAGTCGTCATAGATAGGTGGGAGAATGCCCTCCTTGTGATTACACTGAATGTTACCTACACATAACAATTAGAAAATCGATAGTAGGGAGATTCAATACGTACAAGGCGACTCGCAAGTATTCTGGGCGACAGTATCGTTATCACTCTGGTATGGATACTCTTGCCGCACACGATTACCTGGAGAACAGTGATAGGTGGAGTGGGCGATGTCGGCGCCATTGAAAGGATGCGTAGACCTGGTGATCAAAGTTGCATCCTCGCAACCTCGAATGGTGCCTAACAAAGTCATCAGCATGGGTGAGACCTGAGAGAAGCAGTGGAGTTTACGGACCGGGATGAGAGATAGACGCCATTGCGATATGATAGAAACCAGCGACAAGTACTTGGAGCTGTAGCTTGAACAAAGCAGTGAATAACATATTGCGACCAAATCTGATAGAAGAACTACAAGCTGCTGGAGTTGCTGGAGACCGCTGAGGCTTCAAACGAGCTATATATACGCAGATTATATTGGACGGTAAAACACAACAGTCAAAGCCTCTCACCACTTTCTCTCCGAATTATGCATGATGTAAAATAGGGTGTGTACACGATGTATGATTAAGGGGCTTGACTCTGGAGGATACTGAGCAAGCGAATGGTTTACTGTACTAGGTTCGATGAAATGTGGACCAGTGAAAATCTTCATGTATCATCAATCTCCGAAACTACCCCTCTTAAGTTAGTACCCTGAGTTGGAAACAAATGACAAGAGAAGACTGACGTTAGTCGATTTTACAAGTAGACACGCGGTAGACGGTGGGGGAGATGAAACGGCAAATATGTCCAGAGTAGTCATTTGTCGACTAAAATGAGTTGATTTATGTAAACCAATGATAAGCCGCATGGTCTGAACAAACTATGAACAAGGGACCTACTAACAAGAGAAATAAGTTAGACATCTTGATATCCTCGAGTCCGGGAGATGGAATGAGGAATGGGTAATGGCAGCGAGGGTGGGCATAAGACACTTTTTCACTCGTCCCCATCCCAAGTATCAACGGATAATAAACCAGAAGATTTATAAAACCGCTGCTGGGAATTTTTGGATTTTAACTGCGATGCCGGCGCAGTTGTTGATTCTTCAAGGGAACTCGCCGCCTTCGCTTTTCGAGTTTTCGGCGCTCTGGCTGTCGATTTCTTGTTTTTCAATATTTTCATATCACGTCCCAGATCAGCCAGAAGCTTAATTTCATCAATGGAACTCGTGGACTGTGCTTTCAGCCACTTTGCATCCGAAGCTCGGTGAATGAGGAAGTCTGGCGCCGTGTAGCCTGGAACGTCAATAGGACCCTCACGGTTCACCCACTCTGCCATAGGCGAACCGCATTTCCATAACGATCCCCCATTAGTTTTTTCCAACACTGCCACGATGTCGAGACTTTCGCCAGGAGGAATAGGGTTCGGCTGACTAGGCGTAACACATGGCATGTCCACTTCTTTACGGAGAACCCTGTCCACATCAACAGCACTGAAGAAGGCAACGCTTTGGGGCAGATCGTCCATCCCAAGACGATATGCGAAGATCGACCGTGTCCAAAGATTGGCAATTTGCAGGGCTAATACAGCTCGATACTTGTCCTCGTCCTTAACCAGATAACGCAATTCATCGTGCACTGAAATGAGATATCGAGCTTGAATGTCATACTCTTTGATAAGATGTTCCATAGACACAATGAGAAGATGAAGGTAGTCAACACCAGAGGATTGAACGGCCCAGTTGATACGTGATGGAAGATAGTCGGCGCCGAACTTCTCCGGAAGATACTGCTTTGAGAGCGCAAAGGTAACACCACAGTCTAGAACAGGGGTTTTAGGCTCATCGGAGATAGCTATTTGCTCGAGTTTGTTGAACACAAAACTCTCCGTTCCACCGTACCAGAATTTGTGACCGAAAAGATCGGGACGATGGGTGTTTCTACCTTTAGTCGAAGCGTAGAGCCGTTCCGCAAGGTCTTGAGCTTGTTCCGGTAACATCGATGCATTGCTCTGCAATAAGAGTAACATGGCATGCTTCATCCCGGCGCCATAAATTCGCGAATAATTGAACACCTTGGCCTGATCACGTGTAATCCCAAGTATACTAGCGGTCTTCGAATGCAAATCAGTACCGGCCTTCTTCGTACCCTCCAGCGTCATCCAACCAATAGCAGTCGCACCATGCAAACCAAACTGAGCGTCGCCCATGCAACTCGATATCCAAAGTTCTTCCGAATCGACATCAGCTCCGATGATGGCATATCCTTCTGGAGCGCGCACCATGGCTTTGAGCTCTGAACCAACCCTATTTTCCTTGGCATTCGAAGCTGTAAGCCAAGTTTTTTCAATTGCTCGTCGAGTTACGGTACCCATTGTGATAACTTGGGGCAAAATCATACCCCACTTGCCACCACCGCCTGGAGCGGCCAGAGATTGCAGCCCCTGTCGACCGTATTTGTCCCATACGACCATCTGCTTCATAATGCGGTCGCGTGCGCTGATCCAATAACTGCATTGGGCATTGACTTCTAGAGCTTCTCCAGCAATTGGTTCCGGGCTACTGAGAGTCCCGTCGGCAGCAAACTTGATAAAAGTCTTGCCAAGCGGACTGCCTACATTGGCATCTTCGCCGTCTTTATGGGGTAATTTGAAGAACGCAAATTGGCCTTCGTCTTCACTAGCTTCTCGGAGAGTCTGGTCATCAGCGTGTTTAAATGACAGTTCTTTCTGACGCGTCTTAAAAGTGCCGTCATTCAAAGCTTCTCGAGCCACTCTGAATGTCCATCCATGATCACGTGAGAAGATGAGCGGCCATCCTTGCCATTTCAGACGAAATAGGAGAGGAGCAACACGACTGCGCACTGAAATTTCAAGATTATCGGCGGACGTTCGTCTCGAAGCCTTGCCTAATTGCCAATACCAGCTGGGAACAAATTCCGCTCGTCCTCCCGCTTCGCCGAGAATCTCGGTACTTCCGGGTACCACAGGTGTCCATTCCAAAAACTTCATCCAGGGCTCCCAATCTTTCCGTTTCGCGGATATGGGATCGTACATACGGAACATCTTCACAGCCAGTACTCTCATAGGTTCAACAGCTTCTTTGTCATTTTCTTCAGAAACAAGCTTGAGCCATAAGCCCATGCTTTCGCCTCTAGGCCGCGAGAGAACACCAGTCTTGTAATGTTTGAAAGCGTGCGTACGATCAAAAAGACTCTTGAGACGTGCTTTCTGCGGTGAGATAATGCGTTCAGAAAACGGAAGATTCGGGTCGTCCACGTAGGAGTGCCAGCCGTATTGGCGAGTATGCCAGACGGGTTGGTCATGAATTTGCAATCGCAAGAGGTAGGGTAGAATGTTATGTCTGACGTAAGGATGCGAGACACCAAGGATCTTCAAATCGTTCATGAATTTGGGTATAAGCCGTGGCTTTTTACTGAAGCAATCGAAGACACGAGGTGATGGCAACGCAGACTCGAGAGCTGCGAGCTCTTCTTCGTAATCACCTTGACCTTTGCCACTTCGAATCGTTTTTGGAGTCCAGTCAAGTTGCTGAAGCCAGACGTCTTCTTTCCACTTGTCCCCTGTAGCAAGGTGTCGAGCGCTCTCCGCCATACTCTTCAGAGCATTGGTGACTTTGACCTCCAGTGCTTGGTATTTTCCTTCAGCAGCCTCCAGGTACTTCTCCCAGTTTTCATCCACAGGAAGAAAACTGCTACCCATACTGCAAACACCCGCAAAACTGACCGGATTGGGACACTTCTCCAAAAACGCAGGAAGAATCTTGCGGAACACCTGATGCGTCACAGCGACATCTTTTGCGCAGTAGGTGAGATATGACGAGATGTCGGATAGAATAGATTCAGGAGATGCAGTCATGAAATCGTCGCGTATAGTCTTGTCAACTTCGATGCCACAATGTAATCGGGCAACCTCAGCAAGAGAGTTGACGGCCGTTAGCTCTTCCCACCGTTGACCATTGTGATCTCCTTCCCACGGGGCTTCTAATCCGACGTCCGCGATAGCTTGTAGTGAAGGTAGCGATTCAGATAAATCGGCCAGTTGTGCCTCCAGATCTAGCCTTCTTTTTGCGTTTTTTTCCCCTTCAAGACTCTCTTTGAGTTCATTGATTAGTCCCAGCACCGAATCAACAGCCTCGTCCTTCATCGCCTTGCTGGTCTGCTTTTGTTTTCGGTATTTGCTCCATGCAGAACGCTGATGAGACGAAACTCCGTTAACCGCGACATGCAGCGCCATGGTATCCAGCCACCTAGTACCAGTTCGTTGGATATGGTATTCTTCCAATGTCCTCGCACGATCATAAGCAACATTATGCCCGACTACAATACGCGATGTCGAAGGGTCCCCAAGCGGTATTAATTGTTCGATCTCTGTTGTTTCCTTCATAAGCCAGGGTGATATCCAGACATACCACGCGGTAGGCGAGGCAGCACAGGCCATAACAGCATATGGACTTTCATTTGGTAATGTTTCTACATCGAAAACCAACATTTCTTCATTAGGATAGTCGATTGATTCGTGCAAGCCATCATCTCCTAACCAGTACTTGGTCCACCCCGATTGAATCACCCAATCTTCTGGTGGCGGAGGCAGAGTCAGAGATGCCAGTTTTTTTGATTGTGAGAGATAGGGTTCGGCTACTTTCGAGCCTATAGCGTAGAAGTGGGAATCAAGATCATTTCCTTCCAAAGGTGGTAAAGTGAATGAGACGGGTGGGTGGGTAGATGACTGAGCTGGATCCAAGCTATGTTTAGTGAGATGCTTTTTCGCGATTTGGACATAAACGTCTGGCGGCGCGGGAAATGTCGCATCTTTAAATACTTGCGAATGCAATTTGGGCGACAGGAGTTGGACACCCAGTTGGTTTCGTCGTACTGAAAAAAAGCTCCTGTCAGTATAAAAGTACGTATATTTATCGGATACAGACCTGTGTTTATCGTTTCCCGATCATTTTGTTGCGGATTTGACTGTCCAGCTGCAGTGTCTGACCCTGAAGAAAGAGGAGCTGCTGGCAAAGGCTGAGCGGTCTTTTGCTTCAGAGATAATGAAGAATTACGCGTATTAGAATGAAAAAAGCGCAAAGAGCCCACTCTCCTAGAGTAATAGTGAATCCTAGTGTTCATTCGCCAGTTGAACAACACTCGGATGCATGAGGGAGGCCGCTGGGCTGGTAGGGTGTCGTGACGTAAGCAAGCTTTGTCAGCTAGCCGTCTGCCGCGAGAAACACGTCACTACCTGTCACTACGCTTTCCAAAAACCCGCAATCTCAGATCAGTCTCTCTACATATTTTGTGCAAATATCGAAGGTATTGTTATATGACGAAGCAATGGTTCAATTAGCAAGCCACAAAGAAGGATGACATGACGTGATGTCGAACTGTATAACCGCAGTCACTGCACATTGCGAATTTGAATATATAATATTTTCGTGATATTCCACGTACTCATGCATCATTTTTCTGCTCACATGTCCAGAGCTCACCATCAGCATTAAGGATCGGCATCTTGTCTAAGATTGTACAGAGTAAACGTCAGGAAAATTTCGCCGGGAGCATTTTTTGTACTCCCAATCAATGTTGACTGCGAAGGAAGAGGAAATATGATGATCCTATCCAAAGGAAGCTTATCCTTTGATTTTATTTACGTTTGGTATTAGTCAATACAGTTAGCCTCTGGTTTTCCCGAAGAGCTATGGTCCCTTGTCCTTTGTACTAGTAGTACTTCTACTTCTAATCCAACTTCTAATACTTCGCACTCCTTTTTTTCCTTTCCCTTGTCCTTGCATTGGAATCGGTCATCTCAATAATAGCCGACATCAACGTTGTTTATATAATAATCTGTCCATCACCTCGCTGAACGTTTTATTTGACTGTTCTCATCACGCCGAAGTCTCCTTTCCAAATAACATACTGGCTAGTCGCCTCATCATCACACAAAAGAGCAAGCCAACGATAATGATTAAACACGAGGGCAAACATCCTTATCCTGTGTCATAATCCTGAATAAAGTTTCTCGTTTCCAAAAACACCCATTTAAGAAGCCACCGTCACCACAACCCAAATGTGCATATTCTTCTCATATGGATATGACGAGATTTTGAGGCCCCTTCTATTAAAAAGAAGCTTCGAAAATTTTGATTGACTCTGCTGCATTTACCACGTACTCGCTTTACCCGAACACACACCCCCTCAGAGCCCTCTATTGGCTCTCCATGCCTCGGATACAATAGAACAGTCGCGATTCTCCAATCAGTCAAGGAAGCTGCGGCGATCTCCGATATGTCATCTGAATGGGTGGTGTGCGTGTCTATCTGGGACCAAACGCAAAATTCGAGTATATCGCTTGAGATTAGAGGGCGGCGGCGGGGCAACGAGGCATAAACATAAACCCACCAAACCTCATATTTTTATATTGGTTCGCGTTTTCGACACGGATCACAACCGATGGTTGTTGGGATCATCCACTACTCGGTTCTGTTCGCATCTTTTTGGGCATTATAAGATCGATGGTTCTTCTTTACCATGTGATCAACACGGTCTTGGAGCTTTTTTTGTCGAACACCATTTTGACCAAGAAGCACGGTCAAAATCTGACTTGGGGTTTCTTATACTTTTAACCAGCCGCGCTTATCGGAGATGGAAGGAAAGATTTTATTTTTAAGTAATTTGGAGTGTCGGTCCTTGGCTTGGAGTATCTTCGGTAACAAACTAGCCTGAGTCGAGACCATGTGCATAATGGCAAAACAAGGAATGGGTTTGGCACATTGGCTTTTTCTTCTGACCATCGTCGCAGGATATGAATTTGCAAATTATTAAATTAGGCTCCAAGAAGTCCGTTGATGTCGTAGTCCTCCTAATATAGTCCGTTCATATCCCTCTCCACGCAAAGAAGTTTAATAATGTCCTCTGCATAAGCCTATTGTATATATGGAGTAGTACGTAAAAAGAGGAAATCGACATATGGTGTGTAGAGTAAAAAAACATTAGTAGCATGCCATTTCATTATGGTTATAGCTAGTCGTACAACAAAAGCAATAATACTGGTAAAAGTGAGGTTTCTCCACATGGACAAGAGAGACAAACAACAACAAAGATAGAGAGAGACAGGGGGAGAGACAAAGAAAACAAAAACACAAATGCAATAATTAAGTGTTACATACTATGATCGATGGCGAATATTAAAACCATTGTCGTCTATACTGGTATATGGAGGGGGGTCAGCTGTGGGAGGCGTCCGTCGTGCACGAACCGTGCCGGCACTTTGTGGGCGTCGAATGCGTGATGATGCAGTGGTGGATCGATGGCGCGAGCTCGGAGGCGGTTGCGGGTAACTTGGTGATAACCCTCGCATTTCAGTTTTAAGACTCGCTTCCAACGCAACATGCGATAAAGCGCTCTGCGCGACACGCCATTCCTGCCGTTGAGCAGAGATGAGGATGGCCGTTAATAATAAATGATCGACAATTGTGGAACCGTCCGGATAGACGGTGAGCTCGGGTTTGAAGAGGCTTTCTTGTGAGGGGTAGAAAATTGCGAGTGGTGAACCCGATGTGGCTGTACTTGTCGTACTGTGCGATGACTGCAGCTCCTCGCATTGCCATGCACCAACGCACAGCCGCCCAGACGAGCCACTGAGTACTTGTGTCGTCTTTTTCCATTTACAACGCTTTGTTCCGGCGACGAAATGTTTTGTCCTTTCAGCTTGATAAGACAATCATGTTACTAAAAGAGCAGTCTATCGAGATTCACTTACTCGCTTCTGAAAAAGCTCTTGGATGTTTGTAGGACATTATCCACTAGCATCGTCTGACCGTTCACAAGCACAGTGCTACGATTTCCACTCTCAGCATCACCGACCCAATTGATTCGCGCAATTTCGAGGAGTTTGCCCCGGGGATTAATAGACCACAGCATGGTAACATGGCCTTCTGTCGTGGTCGCATAAGCGGGTCGCCGGGGATTGTCGTATAGAAAGAGTGTGTCCAAGATCGATCCACGAGCGAGAATGAGCCTGCAGTATGGCTTTGGCACGCTCATACTGAACCCAAATAAGTCCTCGGAAGGTTAGTTATGATTTTCGAGTCTTCTCCAGGACACAAAAACCTTCGGGTTCTGGAGAATAGCAGCCTTTTGTAACACTGATATAACGCCCGAAGCGTTTACGAAACGTTTCAAACTCCGACTCCGCAGCCGGGAAGCCGGAGCTGTGGGTTATGAAATTTTGGGTCCAATGGTGTGTTGTCGTGGCTGTACTTGCCTTGCTTCCTTTTTTGATATTATATATAATAAAATGGTAAGTGAGAATGGCATTGTTTCGACTCAAATGAATTATATACATTATATTATTTTATTTTATTCAAATTAGACATACACTCTCTGGTTACGCTGCATCGTGTTCACACTACTATTTTTCTGTTCACAAAAGCATGTTTAGAAAATTCGCCTTTCTTAACTCGTCCAAAACACACCCAACAAAGATCCACTTCGATTCTTTTTCGATGACTTCTTTTCTTCGTCCGCACACATCGGATACTGCATTGCTGCGAGTCCAACAAGAGATGTCACCAAACACCTTGTCATATCTTTCTAACAGAAGGTCTCGATCTGACCACTGCGACACTATATCAAGCTCTCTCACAGTACAGATCTATCATTGTTGTCCACAGTCGACGTAGAAGGGAAAGAAGCAGCTCGGTTGATTCCGTCGGATGGTAGAAGCGAATGAGATGCAAGAGCTCCGAACCCACGTGGAGTACCATATACCTTCCGTCAATATTCTTTTGTAAACCATAAAAAACTAAACCACTTCTTCTCCGTGGTAATGCCTTCATGTTAGCCGAAACTCTCCGGTTTTCCGCTACTGATGAAAACCTCCCACCAGACTGAACAGATCCTATATAAGTCAGATACATAACTTAATCTGGCATCATCATTAAACCGGCCCCTCCAATGTAAAGCCTTTCGTATTGTTACCACTGATTGCGCTGATTGTGTTGTCATCGGCAATATAACACCCCGTTCGCCATCCGACGTCGAAAAGGAGAGAGAGAAACCGCCATCGAATAGAATGACTGATATTTGGCTTCGGGGAGCCATTTCCAATCGCTGCTAATCATAGAAGTAATGATGTGTAGTTTGCTTTTACATAAGGGTGAGCGGACAATTGGACTAATGAATCGTACATAAAATACCAGATGCATGGGGAAGAGCTCTCTTGTGTATTTTTAAGCAGCATTCCCTCTGGCGGTTCTTGGCATTGTATTGAATTACCAAGAATGGCTACTCGTTTGCATTATCGGATCCTTGAAGGGATTTGACGTGTCTAAATGTCGTTTGGATGACGCCAGCACATGCATTATTTACATCCAGTCCGTTTGAACCCGAAGGCCGAACGAAGCAGAGGAGATCTTAGATCGGTTTCTTCGGCTAGTACATATTAATATGTAAGGAACTTTGAGCCGAGCTGCGCTGTCTAATCTCCAGTGTCGACTCATCTCTAAACTACAACGGCTAGATCATGATATAATTTAGAGTCAAACGAGAGGATCCAGATTGATGATGGTTTGGTCGTTAGTCGCAGGTTGTCTTGATGATTCGTCACATGAGAGGGTAGCCTGGACGGCACGTGTTATTAGGTCCTTAGGGTCTTTCAAATGGAATTGCTCTGTCTTACATATTACTTGTGGGCCCGTGCTTTTTTTTTACATTAAACCTAAAGTAGAGTGACGAAAACATGAAATTGAAATCCAAATATTCAAAGGAGCGCCCCATTTGATAAATATTTATTAGATATTTACTTAAGAATCGCTGATTCATCGAGAAGCACCTGGAGGGAATTTCAGTACATTAGTATTTGATTCATTTACGGTTAGGAGGTTCTATAGGCAACACATAAATATTTACTGGGCAGCGCATCAGCTCCTTTCTCGGAAAACTTTTTTAAGCCTCCAGGGTGGTTGATTAGATAAAGCGCGCTTCTAATCACGAATCTGAGATCAGCCAATTTGCGTGAACAAAAGGGAACGTCGATCGTAACAGGCAGGTCATTTGAACCATTCAACACAAAAACCTATTCCCGATTTCCCTTGTTATTTTGGGAGCTACCTAAAGTATTCGTTTCCGAACGAACGAAAGAACTCGCAAACGACCAGACGACGCTGGCTTTCGAATCTTGGCTATATCTGGCTGCTTCGTCCCATCACAATGTCATATCACCAACAAGCCAAGATCGGTCCGTGAAAGCCACCAAAAAACCCTCTCCTCCCCCGCTACTCCAACGCACAATTATCTGAATCATCCTTATCTTCCCGAAGTTTCCATTCGCTCCTCCTTTATTAGTTTTTCAATTTCAAGGCTTCTTTCCCCAAGGTTCCGATGCTGCTAGCAAGCTCGCCACACCATTGGCGTTTTCCTGCATCCGCTGCCGCTTCTCGAAGAGTTCCTCAACAGACTTAGTCATTTCTTCTACCATCTGAGCTTCTGAAGGCATTGCGCCGGGATCATACGGTCGTGGTGGTAGAGATCCTACGCCCGTGTCCTTAAGAAACTCGGTGAAAGCGTCCATAGCGTGTCGAAGGGCAATTATATCTCCTATAAAAATCAAATGAGTGGGATCTCTGGTCCAATTTCAGATAAAGAGTTAGCCCTGGACTACCGGAAGCTTGCATAGCATAATTGGTATTTAGGATGTAAGAGCGTTCACTTTTTGTTTATTTTTGTGCAAAATATGTGAAACAGAAAGGAGGGGTTATATTAGTATCCCATGCCGTATTCTGGAGAAAAGCAGCATATTCCAAACGCGCCACTTTCTCACAAGATGAATGATTATGGGTACCCACATGGCTGTGATAGCGTTCTGAGCTAGCTGCTGGATCCTTAAAACATGCTGCTGGGCTATGTGAATGTTGCTTTTGAACAATTCAGGAGAATTCGGATCGAGTTGCGGCCTTTCAGCCAATCCCGGATCGAAGGCGGCGGGATCTTGAAAGTGAAGTTGCATAGGTTGCATAGGCCCGGGCGGCATGAAAAGTGAAGGAGAGGTCACTGAAGCACCGAGGGAGTTGGAGTCGCCGAGTATTGGATCCGTTATTAATGACATTTTTTGTTCTTCGGAACGAACCTGTGAATTAGTCGCGAGTGTTGCACGAAACAAAAATACGGTTTGCGTGACAATATTGTGACTTGACGACGCGGGAATCAACATTTTTGAAACTCAGATATTGCTTACGCGCTTCAAGTGCAGCTTTTTATAGTTCACTGCGACAAATTCGCAGTGTGCATTGTTTTTATTATCTCTTCTCCTTTCGTGACGGACTTTCATATTTTCCGTACTTTTTAGGCAAGTAACTATCCAAGAAGCTTACTCACGGTCAATATTTTTAGTGAGCACTGAATACAGTCTTTTTCTCATAAATGGATTCCTATCGTCGGTACAAGTACAAATAAGGAAAGAAGGCTAATGCATTCAACTATTCCAAGTATTCCGCTTATTAACTTCTATGTAATTTTTGAAATAAAGGAGGAGATCACTTACCAATTCTCATGACAAATTGACCCCGCCGCTTTCACCGGTCATAAGCAACCAAGAATTCAAATGGAGAAACTTCCGAAGAATCATTTGACAAGATCTTAAAACTGGGAACTCGAAAAAAAAGGAAGTCAAAGATCATACCTTATATATTGTTTCCACTCGTGGGCGGTCCGCCTTTGTGAGTCCGGGGCTGGTTCCTCCCCGGTGTCTCTTTTTCCTTCTGTCTCCGGTATCTTCTCATTTCGGCTAAGATCCATGCAAGAACAATGGTTATGAGAAAAAGGAGAACTTTTCTATGGAAGATTGCTTGAGAATCCCTGTCCATAATGAGTTTCCAACTTCTTTTGTCAGTCCAAACTTTATAGGCTTCCAACGCCCCCTCTTCAGACTTATTTGTAAGACGTTGTGAAATAATTCCCCCATTTATTCTGAAAGCCTCGCATCAAGTTTACAAAAATCAGCAACAAAATCTTTGCCCTCGATTAATAGTAAGGTGAAGGGCAGTTGGCAGAATAGTTTGCTCACCCTCCACAAGTTTGCGTTTCGCGGTACTACTAATGATGCGAGTGACATTCGTATTGCTACGTTGACCTGAAATGGAAGCTATCCGAGATCCGCCATTATGAAAGACCTCATTTTTAATGAGCTCTTTAACATCTTTCTGATTTGATTGCGTTACGGGCCTCCCATATCTTCTTCCGAAACAGGGATTGTCCCCTTGTCCCCTTGTACTTTCTTCCAACCCCTCGATTCTCATGCTATGATATTGACAGCGTAAACTCTCCATATGGGGTACTAATCTTGCTTTAGCCTATAGAATCTCTTTAAATAATCTATGTTGAAGGACCTATCAGCACACCAAGTGCCCACGCCTACCAAACGGATCTACCCACGTACAAGATTTCCTGACCCGCCATAATCACCACATTTCGTTCCTATTATTTTTTCATCAATATTCGGCGGAACTAGGGATGAAAGGGTCAGATCTCATGTGTATGTGGAAGACGATGAATATATGCGGCCTGGAAAGATCCTGCTATTGTTGATTGACTGCCCTACTCAGCAGGTAATATTCGCTCGGCCGTTTGCTGTATATTCAGGGTAAATCTTATCTCTTTGCTGGAGTTAGAGACAATTCTGATGGTCACAAAACTTCCTATCTGGTTCCGATATTAGTCCGATGAAGACTGTCAGTTTATTCCTTCGGGTTTTCAAAGCCTATGCAGCTGGTCTCAAAAGGCGATTCCGATTGTCTAAGACCATGAAAGGCTTCATTTGGTCTAAGTAATACAAGCCGGATACCCGGAATGAAGTAATAAGCAATGTGATTCAAGCAAACAAAACTCGGCACTTCACGATTTTCATTTCCTTCCCCCGGAGGGCACACCCAAGGCTGGCGGGAGCATTTTTTTTTTTTGGCCAGGTTCTATTTTCGTGCATAACAAAATCAATTTCTTTTTTTTTGGACGCTAGTTTACAACGATCCATACCAGATGACCCTCCCTATCAACTATGATTAAAGTACAAGCTTGGTCGTAGAAGAAGAATTTGAAGAAAAGAATTAGTGAACGATTGGACCCACGGACAGTCGTCGGTGCAATTCGTGAAAGAAAAGGGAGTCATGGACCAAAACTAGCATGCTGCATGGCTGCATAATCTTTGACATGATGATAAGACAACTCGAGATCGATGAAAAAATTGTTCGTGACACAGAATAAAGTAACGAGAGAGATAGAAAGAAAGGAAAGGGATGGACGACGGCGAACGTTCGGATCCCAGCCGGGTTTTATCCCTCTCCTTTACTAATAATCCGGCCTATACCGGTGAAGTGAATTCCTCTATGATATCCTTTTAACCACGGAGATAATATGAGCTTATTGTAACAACCACAAAAACAAAAATAATAGTCATGGATCAGTAAAAAAAGAGATTTGTTGATTTATCCTCGAACGTATACGATGTTGTCGGCAGAATGAAGCCGGTTGCGCGACGCCGGTTTATAGGTCAAAACGTTGGCGTTGACTCGATCGGATGAACGAGAGTGCGAGACGGTTTTAGATGACGAACGAGAAGTGCTCCTTTGTTGCTGTGATAATAATTGTTGTTGTTGTTGCTGTTGTTGCTGTTGGTGCTGGCCGCTGGAAGCTCTCGCAGGCGCCAATCCCCAGTCAAGACTTCCAAAAAGTCTGCGCAGCAATGGTGGTTTTTTTGGAGTACTGGATCTGGTTGTAAAGCCAGAGTAGGAGTAGAATGATATGCTGCGTACGTGGTGTACTGCGGTCTGGTACTAGTACCACCATCATGCGAGCGCTAAAGAAGAGTTTTTTTTGTCAGAAGCTTGCAATTTTTGTTTGATGCGAAAAATGAATTACCGATTCTACCCTATGTGGACTTGGGCTTGGAGAAACACGGTATGGTCCTGTGGTCGGTTGTGCCGGGACGTACGGTGCACGAGTGGGACTGCTGGCCCGATTATAGTGCGCCGACGCTGGGGCATAATACGTCGGATTATTGTTAGATTTTGAATGCGTATACGCATACAAAAATGGTTGTGGTTGTGGCTGAGGGGCCACGTAGCGAGTATCAGCAGAGACGGAATGAAGTCTACTTCGAACCGGTGGCTGTTGATCTCTAGTATAAAGCGCCTGCGCTGAGGAAGGTCTCCTCTCAAGATAGGTGGCGGGTGGGTATGTAGCTCGAGACGAAGAAAACGGAGAGCGGTGGCGCCTTCCGGTGTATCGAGAAGCATTGGGATTGGAAACGGACGACTCGGGATATACAGTCGACGCTGAATCGTCGGGAAGACTAGTAGGGTTCGAAGGTGGGGGCGGGGCGTCCACATTTTCTTCCACCCATCTCATGATTTTTTCGTGCTTCATCGTCACAAACAACAAGTGGAAAGAGAAAGAAAAGGTGAAGGGGTGAGGGGTGAGAGGAGGGGGAAGGGGAGGGGATCGACACTCAATCGATACACAAGGTAGACGGGCTTCAGCCGAGTGGGGAAAGAATAGTAAAAAAGCTCAGAGAGCCATGAAGTGTGTATTTATATGGAGCGAGATCACTCAGATTATCACTTGCGGAGTCAGGAGTAAATTATTTGCTTTTTCCCTCGGGTTTGTAATGTAAATGAAACTTCACCGAATGCCGTTAGTTGAGCCGGTCCCGCTTATGTTACAAGTACTTTTCGTTCAAAAAGCCTCCAAGGTGATAAAAGGTGGGCCGCCGAAGCATCTAGGCAGCTAATTGCCGTTTAAAACGGCTTCTTTTCATACGACGACCCCAAAAAACCGAACATTTTGACTTACCACTGGCAGTGCAATACATTTGCATGAAACAATGCGACAACCGCGTGTTTTCCGTGCGCAGTTCTTCGACGAGTACTGTGACTACCACGCCATAAACGTGAAGATAATCACATTCGTTCGTGAGGATAAATTTCCTATTCTGAGATTTGTTTCCTAAAACGACGAGATTCTACCGGCTCGTGGATAACGCCCACCCCTCGATTTAACAATATGGCACGCCACGAAGGCCGGGAAGTCCTAGCTTCACGCTAAACATAGAAAAAACGAGAAAAAAAAACCACCGTATTAAAAAAACGTATGTGTTTCTTTCTGAAAGTGAAATGCGCGCCGCACCGCTGTGGTACTTTGGAAGAGGTTGTAAGTTACACTCGTGGTAGTCTGTCTGCGAAAGTTTTCCTTTCGCCGTCGTCCAACATCGCGCGGTCATAAATACTCCGACAAAAGCTGTTCTTTTGCTGTCGCAATTAGAGGTCCCTTTCTTTTACTAATAGATCCGAGCACCTTCCTAAGCCGGCCAAGCTGAACAAAGAGTTAGTAGGCGCAGACCCACGAGGATACAGCGTGCACGAGTTTTAACCTTGGAAGGGGTGGATCGAACAAGATGAACGAAGGACTTCTCCTTACACGTTGTCCGAGAGCGATTGTCACCCTGCCCGCGTGAGTCTACACTCGTTGTGTGTTTCTTTGTCTGACTAGAGCAAAAAAATGTTGATATCCGCCTGTGTAGCAAATTTGATTAATTACCATCCGCATGTGACCTATATTTACTAATATGTGAGCTGGAAAGAAAGCATCCATCATTCGTCCATAATTTAGGGTTTTGCCGTCACTTCTTTCATGTTTCATATTGCCCAATTATCGTCACTAGTTCAACGCACATGTGATAACAAGGCAATGTATATGACATTTCGTACACCTTGATCTGCCGAGATAGCGTGAATGTTTGGTGATTCTATGCAGTTTCAGGGGTGAACAGCCTTTGCAAGAAGTATGTCCTTGGCGAATCTCTCGTTGACGGTTGGAGCAAGAAGAAGAATATGATCTCGGAAAATCAAGGATGACACGGACGTTTAGTAATTGATAAAAACGTTCCTAATAAAACAGCACATACCTGGGCACGGCCACATCACACATCAAGTGTGGCAATCAAACTGATTCTAGGCGGCAGTCGTCTTCTTGCATCACATTTCTCATAAACCTGATCAATTCAAGGGAGTTCGAAAAACAATTAAAAACCAAAAAAAACATCACATGTTCTCGATAATGGTCCTTCACATACTAAACATACAATAAACGGGAAGGAGATAATACATACACATAATAAACGAGGTTTGCCAACAGCAAACTATAGGGTATCGTATAGATTTCAACAACACGCCCACACAAAAGCAAAGAATCAGGATAAAAGCCTTTTGTAGAAAGGTCGTGAGACGGGTGAAGTCGGAGGTTTTGGTACCGATACGGTTTGTCCGCGAAAGGAGTCTTGTCCTCCCATTCTATATTGTCTAATAACCTTTCTATGAGCCCTTTCTTTTGGGAGGAGAAAACTGCGGCGACGCATGAGTACATGAGTAACCGGAATAAACATCGTCGGGAGCGAAACAATACTGACCACAAAGTCTACAGATTGGCCCGCTGGTGCTTTGACGTAAAGCGGGGTCTGTGCATCGTGCGTGCGTATGGGAACAGGAATGAGAATATGGCCATCCTTCTTCTGAGCTGGAATTGCAGGCGTTGAATGGGATCGTTTTGGGCGAGACTTGCTGGAGCTTTCACCTCTTTCTAGTCTCTCCTCATGCCTTTCGCGAGATGAAGGGATTGGTGGCAGCGCACGCACACGGGTTTCTATTATTGGAACCACTTGAGTAGTGTGACGTCGGGAAGTTGTCGGTCGATGACGATGCTCTCCATCCCGACTTGTACTGCCACTACGTGGTGAATGATTTTGGGAGTTGCTACGCACATGTACTTGCTGGCGAGAAGAAGTAGAAGGACGTCTAGACGATGTTTGTGGTTGTGGCTGGGGCTGAGATTGAGGTTGTGGCGTTCTGTCCCTGGAAGTTCTACGTGGTGACGCTGGCGGGGATCTAGAAGTCGGCGTAACTGGCGCAGAAGCAAAGCCGTCATGATCGCGATGGCGGTGATGGCTGCGACTGCGACTGCGATTAGGCGATACAGGAGGCTCCATCTCGATTGATTGTGGGGATGTCTTGGGAAGCGTGAATTCTGACGTCGACAGAGCGTATAAGTATTGCTGGTAGGAGGAACACTTACGTAACTGCGGCCCGGCCAGCCGCAGTTAGGCGCCATCACACGCCTCGTTTTTTCGGGCCTTTGACATAGAGGCTAAGTCGCAAATGATCTGCAGAACATGTTTGCGCTGAAATTTTAAGCAAACAATTACAAAAATCCCGCTAAAGTCCTCCAACTCTCCGTTGTAATTGTAGACGGCCCGTTTCCGGCAATTCATCCTCGTGGGCGTTGCCAAGTGATATCTTTCCGTCCAAACGAGTAATGTGAAACACACCGAAACCTCGTTGCTGACCAGGAAATTTTCTTTGAGAATTTTGAGGACCGTCTTTGATAATCCCCAGTAATCACTTCCATTCCAGGCTTGATGTTCAGGCAGAACGGGACCGTCGGCTAGACCAGTGAAGCTTATAGTGAAGGCTTTCATTTACACATCCCAATTTCGCACGTAATCCGTCAGATATTATATTCGTCGTTGTTGATATGAACTAGGTATAATCCAATTATGATTGGAATTTTATAAAGTTCCCGGTTAATAAAAAGGACCGCCGATCTTGGTAGATCCGCTCGGGATGATATTTTCATGAGGTCCAAGGTCCAAGTGCGGAAATAAACCCTACAATACCGATGACATAACCAATTATGATCACTTGAGAGAAAATATATTACGTCAAAGAAAGAAGGACTGCGGAAATAAAATGTCCATACGTAATTTATGCCTAGGGTGTTCTTTCAACTCTGTGGGGAGGGCTGGAAGGCCCATCACATTAGCGACAATATGGGCTGAAATGGAAGGTAAAATAGATTCTAAGAATAGTTGAAACTTTAAAGTCTTGTATAAATATACGACATAACGTACCTGTTCTAAGGAACAAAAAAGAAACATAGGCTCCAAACAGCGTGGTATATGTAAATTGGATCACTACGTCATGGTGAGCCATATGACATCTTGAACTAGTTTAAAAACGAACAGGCGATAGCAATGGCTCGTTGCAGTGCTAGACGTGTTCGCCCCAATTTGTTGTAGATTTCAAATGCATTGTGAAGGTGGGCTACCACAGCGTTTGAGAATAAACTCAGATAATCAAGTCCCAGCAGAAAGTCCTCGTACCTCCACCGAACCACAGAGGGTCGCAAACAACATTTCGTACCATCCTCTGTGAGACATCCTTGCGATGGAAAGTAAACAGGCTCTGAAAACAATTTCTTCCGAGACAGGGCCCTACAACCGCCATCATCAGTACCCATCGTCGCCCAAAAGAAAGAACTGGCATCGTACAGCAATATGGTTTCTGAACCCAATCCATGTTTTGAAAGTAGGCCAGATATTGGCTTCAAAAGTCCAATTTTTTTGGAACGGAAGTTCTTGGGATAAATACAACGCCACGAATGGGCCAGTATATAATACGAGTATTAATAGGTGCGCTTTCAGAGTGTTTTTGGACGACAGAAAGCCTAACGCTTTCAGTGTAGAATTAAAGGTAAGCTAAAATTATACTTGAATATGTTGCAATCCTGATAGAAATATGAGGACGTACGCTTTCTTCACGGGAGATACACCAATAAACGACGCCGCAACTCAGACATGTACTGATAAACACGGCCTTCAGTCGTGCGCGAATAACAGCATCGTCATTTCTGTCACGAGACGTCTTTTGATTCTTGGTGAATGATACCCTTCCAGACTGCGAAATATACAGTCCCCCTACATAGGACGATGAAATGAACGCAGAAATGCAGAAAGCCTGGAGAGAGGACAAGTCATAGTAGTGATCACGTGAATTCGGCTCGCCCTTCAAAAGAAACTTTTCGTGGAAAATTGCACGTGATTTCATTGTTTTTTTTGTTCTTTCTCTTTCCTTTTCATGCGAACTAAAGAAAATTATTTATTTGGCTGGTTTCTAAAGATTTGATTCCCATGTACATCTTATACCTTCCAAATTCATATTGATTCACCCACGCCGCCCACCATTTCTGGGAGATGTCTTCCTCGGTTTACTTCGACGTCAAATTTAGTAAATGGCAAATCCGAACGGGCCTAGATTTTCATCCTGGCACGGGTTTACGAATCGTAGCTTTGCGGACATTTTGGAGTCAGTGTGTTGTCGTGGTCGCTGCGCTTTGATGGTCATACTTACGTACTTTGACGCAGCATGCTTCACTTGATTTGAGCAGCCAGAACGCGTTGAAGTGTAATTATATTTATCTCAGATTCTATGCAGAGTATTCAGGTATTTGAAAAGCCGGGGACGGAAACGTAATTATGCGAATACAGACCTATATTCAAACGCACAACATTCCAAATCAAATACGGCTAAAGCTTCATCCCATAAATTAAGTTTATCGCCATGTGGCACGCACCTATTACAAGCTGTGTGGGTAACAGAATTATGATTGATATCACCAATCTGATTGATGTTAATAATGTCTGATAGATCAGGTAGAAAGGAAGGGCTATCTCACCTCGTCCACCTAACACCAACATCTATCACGATCTTTACATTTTGGCAGTAAAAAAGTAAAAAAGCTCATGGACTAAGGATTGCAAATAAACGAAGTTTGCAATTCGTCGCAGCCTAAGTTTCTGTTAAACTTACAGGCTATCAATCTACTCATCACGAAAGGGGACGCGCGGACGTAATCAGCGCTCTTGACATCGTCTTTGGCTTATCCTTCCGAGAACAAATCTCATAAACCCGGCGCTCAGTCTGAAGTGCACCCGAGTAGCAACAACATCACTTAAACATAGATCGAGAGTTGGTCAGCTTTTATAGTTAAGGAAAGTGCCAGATATGATTAAACCCTAAATGCCTTCTCCGCATATGGAAACATATATTTAGATACGACGATCTTTCAATGGCCCGAACATCTTTTTGCAAATAGTTAGTGCTAATCTGCATCATCAGCGAGAATATAGTTGTAGGACGATAAGGTTCACCTGTAGAGTATTTGTTTTTTTTTCTTTTGACAGTTATGGCAATGTACTAATTTCACTGTAGTTCTAGCATTACTTGAGCGGCTTGATGCCTCATTCGATCGGGATAAAATAATATTCAAAGCGATATATGGCATTTGCGCTATTTTCGCCCCTTTGTTAGGTTTGGCACTTATCGGATCTTTGACAAGAACATCTTGCGCAGGTCTGTGTATACCTGTTCACATCACATGGCAGTGAATAAGGTAATTGATTTAAAAAGACTTTTCACAAGCAAACCAAAATCTTCCCCGTCACGTACTTTCTCTCTCTCATTCGTCGACAGTCCACCTTTGTTGTTTAATATATTCCACAAATTTCCCATCGACGCCGTCTTATAATGTCCCCGAATCAAACCACAGAAAACGGTCGCGTGCAGGGGATTGTTGGGTCATGTCTTCCAGAGAACACTACATCTACGCATCCCCCACTCATGCCAAAGCTATCCTATGTCGCCCTTCCAGATGTGGAGACGGATGTAGGCCAAAATTCTTCTACTTCAGTGGGTGAGTTGATCAATAAATATATAGAGAAATTTGATGTATTTGGGGCTACAGGCGCGAGTACTACGTCACACTCACCGCGCAGCTTACCCACTCCTCCTTCCTCTCCCGCACAGGAGAAGAAGACTGGAACCTCGCAGCAGTGACTACGCCGTACGTCCATGTCATTGGACCCGGGGACAGCAACCGCAATCTGTTCTATTATATCGTGATGATAAATTAGTGAGTTTTACTCATTCCCTATACGCTGAGATAGGTTGACTGGATTCTGCTAGTTATTTTTCATTATTTTTTTAGATCCCGCTGGCTTGATGAAGATTTATACCTACCCAATATTTATTTGACATATCTACGTACCCCTTGACCATGCTTTAAGTTGATTCGGCCCGGGCGTTGATAATTACAGGCTCGTGAGACTGAATACAATTTCAGTATGTTGTATTACAAAGACAAGCGTGAACTTCATATACACTTTTGTATTGCACTGCTTTCCCAACCATAGTAATTTTATCCAAAAAGTCTTGACACGAACATGATCCAGTCACCAGAGTGGCTGTTGCACGTTATCCACTGTGTTGATCAACACACAGCAGTCATTCCATAAGACCCGCTGTTGATCAAATGAAAGCATCTTGATTGGCTTTGAAAACTGATTGTTAGATGCATATGGGCTTTTACAAGATCTAGCTACATAGACGTATATGAAGTACTTAATAATGAATATGCACGGTATCACAGGATCGACAGCGCCTCACGATTGATGATAAATTTCTCAAATTACAGTTGAAGTCGTTTTCAGCTCATATTAGTAACTTGATCATGATCCAGTATATAAAATGTATATAAATTGAGTAAATGTCATTTGTGCGCGACCCCTTTGTTTTTCATAGGATCTAGGATTTCTATCATTGAATGCATCTTTTTCATTGAGTTACTTACCAAGGTTATCTGATCATAATTCAGAGGACTACTGTGTGTTTGTCTTGTTATTGTTCAATTTCTCAAAACCATGTTTAAGATAACGACATTGTCGCCACAACTGCGGGACAGGCCAAGAGACACAAACAGTAACAAATCTCAGGCTGAGTCTGAAAGTCTAAACGGAGCTTGCCAAGCTGCCGAGTTGGGATGTTGGCGCCAATCCAACGCCAATCACACTTGTGCACTGTACACTTGCAATAACTTCCTCCAACTTTCCTTGATGATGATATATCCTCGGAGCGTTGCACGACTCATCATCCATGTGGTTTTTCGTTAACCCTCTATGATCATCATTAGTTGGTTTTGACAAACGGATCGGGACGCCTCATGACTACCATTGCTACCGACGTTGTATGATCGTGCGGTCGGACAGCGAACTATTTTTTTGGTCTCGACCTTGAGATATACCGGAAGAAGAAGAAGATAACTCATGACATTATTCCGTTACGAACCGTTGGTACATAATACGAATATGAGCACCATCGTCGAAATAGCGCAGTTACATATGGTTCACCCAAACGGACTGGTAAGTTTTATCCCTGAAAATCACTCGCTGGATGATTTAGTGTTAATATGTTCATATAACCCATTGTGCATCAGGCCAATCAGAGTCTCTATCCAAATCCTTGCAGATTGATATCAAACGAATTAGGTACAAACCTTATCCTCCCACCTATGCAAAAACAAGTAGCCAGACGGACAATTTCCATTACCCTTTCACTCCTTTGTGTTCGCTTTGTACTTTCATTCTTTTGACCGCGCTGACAAGTAATCTTCAGCCTCGACGGACTGGCACCCCAAGATATCACAAAGGCCGAATATTTTGACATACATGTATAGCCTTTCACTCTGACCAGTCCTAAACTGATTTCATACATACCTGAAAGTCATGCTGCGCCGCCTACCCAGCAATTTTTCTGTTGAGGAACTTTTTGTCCTGCTTTGTCATATCTGGGCGATGAACCGTGCGTAAAAAGTCATTTTGGAGTTCATGAAGGCTTATGACATATATGGACAGCCCCGAATAGATCTATTTCTGCGAATTAGCCTTCTTAACCTGTATCGCCTGGGGCTATATACGTATCTCTAACTTTTTTTACCCCACCTTATAAACCCGACCCTGGAGCGAATACCTCAAAACCTTTTCATCTGCAAGAACGTCAAGTCTGTTCATATGTCCACATCAGACCCATCCTCTACATACCCCGAACAACCTCCCCCGCTCCTAAACTGCCTTGCATACCTCTTCCGGCTGTTGAAATAGACAATCCTCCATTTTCAATCCAAGTTGAGCAGGATATAATAATATCTGGGAATGCTCTCGGTTTAACTATCCATCCGACACCGCAATCCTCTACTACCAAACACAACGCAACCTCAAATACAATGCTCTGACGCTGTCTTAGACTTTAAGAGATAACGCTCGTAGGATATCGATTGATAGAGAAGTAATGTTTCCCGTTTGACCAATCTCAGTTACTCAGATCAACTGAACCCCGTTTAGAAGATTAGGAAACTAAAGATCAAGCAAGGTCGTCTGTTATACTTCACTCTTGATATCGGGTTGCTCATTTGGCGTGTTCCATTTCCTCTTCCGGTCCTAACAAATGGGAAATTCTCGTAGGCCAAACATCAACTACAGCTCGTTGCGGAAAGTGTTATCCGTCGAAGAGTTTGAGGTTTGTTGTACGAGGATAATTGTGTATTTATTTTTGTAATTTGTAAACGTACTCCATCACTTTGCGTAAGATCATTTAGTCGTTCGGATTGCATTTGGTACTTCCTAACTTACAAAAGCCCAGTGAGTTCAATCCACCACTGACAAATCCGTGAATGATATTCTGCTCACCGATGATACCCACATTTTTATACCTTTCAAATATATCTTTCGTTTGGAAAAGAAAAGTCGAGACCTTTTTACCGACTGGGACCTGCTTAGATTGAATCGTTCATGTCCATGGGATCACATTTACACGCCACGACAATGTGGCATCGTTCTTTCTGGTGATACTGCCCATACTGCCTGTGTTTGTCGGCGTACGTTTCTGGTGTAGGGGAGATGAAGATTGAACATCTACCTAGAAATCGACCTCCCATGTGACCAACTGTTTTGAAAATATAGTTTTGACCATTTTCAGTGCGGTTGCTTCTCCAGATCTCAGCTGCAAATTTGAATTGCTTTTCATTGTCGATGAATCATTATTATCGATGGCGGATGGCGGATATCAATTATTTATCATCGGTATTTTCGCATTCGTTTGTCACGCCACTACTCTCAAGCTAAATTAGAAGCTCATTGCCACCGCCCAGAGGGCAAAAAATGACGAAACAGTTTTCGCACGAAAATTGATTTTCTCAAAAACAAAAAAATTGGAACAAAGGAAAGGAAGGGGAAGCGTTATCGCCATGACGCCCTCAGTGCGCCGATAACTCACCATTCGTATTTATGTATCTGTCATTTCATTTCGTGTGGACTAACACCGGCTTTACAGTGGTCAGTTTCAATACATGACACTCCAAATTTTATGATTTTATTGATTTTATTGGTTGACCGTAGCGCTAACTATTTGTCGGTTCTCAGATACCGACATCAGCATTGCTTTGAACAAAGAATGAGGAGATTCCGAAATGTATCGTTTAGGTGCGACAGAATCTGTTCTCTTCCCCAGAGAAGCAGAGTCGAGGACCGTTGTTCAATCCAGTCAGAACGAGTTTATATTTAGACTTGGTGGTTAAAACGTTAACCGATTGAACCATCGGAATTTCCTTGGAAAAGAAGATGGGAATACCAGGCATTTAGGGGCTTGGAGAACAGGTGGTTTTAGCAAGATTAAAGAACTTGATTACAGACCCAGTCATAAAAAAACTTTTAGCCTCTTTTTCGTCAGCTTTGTGGCGCGGCGGCTTCGAAAGAAGCGCTTTACATGATATTCATACGGTATATTTAAGTCTGGGTTATGTCCACAAAAATAGAAGTAAAAAAAATGCCAGATTAGATTCAATCACTTGCAAAATGAAAGATGCACGTAAAGCTTTCACCTATTGGTTCTCCCGGCCTATTGGTTCTTTCAGCCGGCCTTTTCAATCTTGGCTGTCCAAATGTTTTCCTTATTGGAGTCAGAATCGATGAAGTTTCTAGGGGAATATCGATGACACCTCGTAACTATAATTTCATAGCCAAAAACCTTCGACTTCCTTTCTTGTCTCCCAATTGGTAACCTAAATGAATTCTCTTGTTGTGAATACACGTGCTTATTGTGTACATAGACAAATGCAGTGTATTTATAATAGCTGTGTAATATCGATAACGTCCAGTAACTGCAATTTCATGAATCATAGCCAAAACTTCCTTACTGTTAGGTCATTGCCTCGACTTTTTTCTTGTCTCCAAATTGGTTAATTGAAACTTCTTTGTTGTGTTGAATACACGTGCTTCTAATTATTCAGAATGGAATTAAACTTGTCGGCGGTTATATTCAGAATGTTTGTTGAATTTCAGGACCGACCAAAAGCCATGAAACAACGAAGTCCGACTCTCATTTTTCCATAACATCCGGTAAGTATCGTTTGGCTTCCGATGAACTTGCTTGTCCCTATACAATAATAAGCCTTTTTCCTGATCAGAGAACCAATTAATTCTGAAATAATAACTCGAGTGTCATTCCCGAACTTGAAGTTGGTCGGAACAAACAAAGCCAAATTTGATGGCCCAAAAAAATCACCCTTGCTTCGGGTTTAAAGAAACGAGTGGATTGGTAATTGAGTCTCTTTAGCCTAAGAATTACTATTATAGCCGCTTTAGCATCTACTTAATAATAGTACTTATATAAGTTCTCCAAGGATAATATGCATAAGGCATAAGCTAATCGGCTTGTTCTCATTATTTATAACTTTAATAAAGTGAAAGACCTAATTATTTCATTGGATTATGCTGGATTAACTATGAGCATCATCTTATCAGTAGATGGTTTGATGCGAGAAGCAACGGGAAATACAAATAAAGAGTGCTACCGTCACTTGCCCTGCTACAGTGATCTATTCATTGCGTTCGCTTTTGCATTAATCAGTTTTTCTTAGTATTGGCCCTCCACGTCGTCGACTTATCAGTTAATTTGTATGAACTTGATAAATGGATTGGGGCTGTGAGAAAAAAATGCATGTGACCAAGAAGAAAAAGATAAATTGCCTACGTCAGTGCCAAATTGCTTTATTCTGTCAACTTTACTCCAATAATCGGAGCGGAAGGCAAACGCATATACATATTCGATAATTGCACGTCTGTCGAATGATAGATTAATCAGGTAAGTCGTTTGAGGCCAGGCCGCCTGTGTACTTCATAATTCCTAAAAGTGAAAGTTCTGTATTTAAGACTCCGAATCTCCGATGCGGGGTTCTAAACTGCCGAGACGGCTGTGCATCTTCATGTGCTCCTACTGTCCCATTGAACCTGAATATGTATATGTATGGCAAATGTCATTTTTAATCGCTTTCAACCGCATTCGATCTTATTTGATAACGCATATCTGGATGTAGATGGATTCTGCATGGGGTTTAATTAAACGCAAGGCAAACGACGCGATACCCAAAACTGAGCTACGATTAGCTCGGCTTCTGACGCACCTATTCGCGGAAAAGAAGACGTCTAATTAGGTATTGTATTCTGGCTTATACTTATAGAACTTTCTCAGCTCGGAGGCAACGGATTCAGCATCGAGGGTGTGATAGCTCAGTTCGTATTTCGTTCGGATGTCCGGCGATCTTTCGATAATGTTTTGTTTCCCAGCAACCTGCTATTTCACTTCATTGAAGACCTCGAGAAAAGGCCAGAAGAGCACGTTTACTTAATTGTAATGGCAACGAACGCTGTGTGCGCCGAACCCC